>JAJLRJ010000001.1:47957171-48132171 GCA_024195265.1 Dendrophyllia cribrosa | reverse complement strand
CCGAGCTGCCCCCGATCATTCGTAACTCTGAACGCATTCCCACGTTCTCCTCTCTTCTTGAATGCGTAGAATATTTCTCCGACATTCACTTCAAAAGGGCATTCGTGATAGCCCTTGACTACACAGCGCACTGACAATTCAACTTGCTTCGCCATCTCTGGAACAAGCAAACTCCGTAACAAGTGTGTTCTGGGAATCCCGGTTGAAGTGCAAGGATAAAAGTGCGCAATCGAATTACCCAATTACCCTGGACATGTAAATATGCCCGGGACCAATGAAGCACGCCCACGCTAACACGCGCCCGAAAGTTGCATAATGAATTATTAATCAATGATTTTCTATAGAAGTCAATGGTAATCAATAGCAATTAAGACTCCGAGTGTGAGTATCGATTTTTATCGATTGGTTGCACCAATCAATAACAATAAATGGATTGTTATTGATTATTATTGATTGTATTGATTGCAATCAATCGATCGGAAACCATTGATTGACAACGCCGGGCACTCATAAAGAGAGAGTGGAAACACGGGAAACAAAGAAATCACCAAAACGGTTTGAAATACCCCCCAAAGGACAAAAGAATACACCATAGGTGAGTTCAATAGAGTCACTTTATTGAATTAATGCCTAAATTTCGCTTTATTAAGGGGGGAGAAACTTAACTACGAGGTGGTTGCTATGGAAGAGTACCAAACGTCAAAGAATGAGTTTCTTTACTTCCTCGGCTATAATGTTTGGTCACGTTCATTCTGTTAATGGTTCCATCAAATTTTATGAGTCACAACCATATTTAGTAAGTCACGTGATCAGAATATAAAAACCCTTAAAACTCAAACATCTTACATTTTTTCCCACTAAAACCAATGTCAACGGCTTAAGAACATCCTAATAAAAAATCCGTAGCATGTATTTTTTAAAATTCACGTTATTGAAAAAGCTATGACGTAATAAAGGTGTATTTTAATTAATTTTCTTTAATAGCTTTCCATTTCTTCTTCTTAACGGTAATTCCATGCTACAGTTTTTAAAAAAAAGTGGAATTGTTTATGATTCGCAAAAAAAAATCAGATTTTTATCTCTTTTCCTTTGAGTTTTTGCGCCTTTTTATTCTTACGCGCGGTTGGGAACTGGCACTAGTTACGCATGTGCAATGTCGATTTAGTGATGTCTTGTGTCCAGTTTCATAGTTTCCACCATATTAGCAGTTTATGGTGAGAAATGCTAACCATGAAATAATGTCCCTAGCAACGACTCCAAAACCGTAGTTAAGTTTAACCCCCCTTAAGCGTTTGAAATTTACGTTATTTTTCCCCATACAAAGTCTTATAAAGCACTCAAATTTTTAAAACGGCCGCCGTGTAACTCAATACCGCTTTCATCAAAGGGTCACGTCCCGTCTCCCACACCGCTAATAATTAATCCTTCGCCTTCTCGTGACGTGAGCTTGGGTTGCCTGTGCTTGATATCATGATATCTGCGTAATATCATGATATCATGATATCGTGATAACATGACATCATGACGTCATGATATGACTACGATAAGATCAAGATTTCCGGCGTCATATCATGACGTCATGATATCACTACGAAAAGATCTCGCAAATGTCGCGTTATCATTGTTATTTTTTAAAATGCCTGACAGTCGATTCTCGGTTTGTGAAATATAGACCTTATGTATTCTACGACCCCAGCAGTTTACAACCAACGGTATGGCTTACCTAAACCGTGTTCTTTCAATTTTGGTTACAACTATGATTTTCAGTTCATGTAGCCTGGAGCTCCATGGGTACTCCCATATATGAGCTATATAGGTATGTGCCGCTGTAAAGGGTATGGTTTTCAGGCAGTAGTCTGGGATAGGGTATAGTAATCAGAGATTTTTTGGCCTAGAATAGGGTATCGTTTTCCGCGAAACTGATCAGTTGCGTGAAGAATTTAGTCTAGACTAGGTTTACTGGCAAATGGCATTTAAAAATCGGTACCGCGGGCAGTACGGCATTTTTATTGTAACGATATAATAATAATAATAATAATAATAATAATAATAATAATAATAATAATAATAATAAAGAACATGTTTATCCAGGACGACTGCGTCAGTTTAGAAAAAAAACTGCTATCAACGCAGGTCCTGCTAATTAAAATCTAACTAAACTAAACGAAACACTGACAATAATGCTACACAAATCAGAAAAGTTAAAAATTGAAGCTAAAAACTATTTATATAATATAATTACGACGTATATACTCATTTTTATTTTAGCCCCCGTCGAAGTTTGTGTTTCAAACCGAAATATCGGGCACAAAATATATATCTTTTATTTTACTATATTTTTCTTGCCTCAATCTTTTCTCCGCCGTAAGGATCAGTTTGCCGTGTTATTTTACATTCATTCAAGTTTTTCTACTGATCCAGATCTTTGTCACAGATCCGGCACCTCTCATTGGTTTGTAGTTGTGGTTTCTGCTGTTCATTGTCTTAACTTCGATTTGTACTGACCCCTGGCATCTTAGATTGTGATATATATAGTGAACGAGTATCTGGAAAATAGCGAGTCTGGAATAGGTCTAGGATAGAGTAGGGTTTTTCGGTGTTTAGTCTAGAATAGAGTTGCAAAATGCAGCTAAAATGGTCTAGCTCTGGGTTTAGTAAACGAAATAACCCGACTGTTCAGCACAGCAGAAAATAAAGAGAGTTTTTTGCATCACCAGGCTGGAAAATCTCCTCTCAAAAATAACAAAACGCAGACATTCTAATACAAAGTGCTCGCGCTAACTTTTAACATTCATGACTTCTTTAATATGTATTCAAATGGCATCAAACTTTGCGACTTTTCGTAAAATTTATCTGGCAACAATTTCATATGACAATTTTTTGATTACGTGACTTGATGTTCCATGGCAACAAGATTTTGACAGCCATGTTTTTTGAAATTTGCTTATTTATACCTTTGAATGAAGAAAAACAATGTTTATTGGTATAACTTTTTATATTTTTACATCATTTAGCGTTTATTTATTGGTTTTGATTAATTTTGAGTCAATTTGGACCGTTTTTAAGAGGTTTTAAAAAATTTCAGAAATCCAAGATGGCGGATCCAAGATGGCGGCCGTATAACTAATTACCTAATAACTACGTCATGTGACGTAATCGTTCCAATGCGCGGACCGCAAAGGAGACAGTTTTGGACGTACCATGTACCCTCTAGGTTTTATTGTAATAGCCTTAATGTTCTTGAAGTTACGAGGGGGTTCAGAAACTCAAAAAAAGCCCAGGCTGAAGCCATGTCAAGTGGTGGAAAAATGGCGTTCATGTGGACCCCCGCCTTGAAATGAAACTTGTAACCAAAATTAAAGGAGCACGGTTTAGGTAAGCCTTGTAAACTGCACTCACCACTTTGGTGAATATAGTTGTTAATTAATCAATATTTTGAGACGCACATGAAATTTAGGTAAATATTATAGCGGAGCTCTGCGGGCCGAAGGCCCGCGCGCAGCCCCATACTCATAGAACCTATGCCCGTCATTTTTCATGGTAATGGCTAGTGGAATGTTTCGCGGGTGCGTCGTGTGCCGGCCTTCGTCCGCCGTCGCGCAGGACTAGCTCGCGGGCGCGTACGACGGCGCAAAACATGCGCGTACGACGTCATGCAACTTCCGAGCGAGGCTTTTGTTTTTCGCGCGGTTACACGGCCGAATGTCACGTCAGCTGGGAAAAGACTTTGATGTTTTGCTGTGTTGTGTTTACTAAGCGGAGAAAACCGTTTAAATTAAAGGCGTTATTTCCCTGAATTTTTCGCTTTGCTACTCAAGACAGGGATACTAATTAAGGAGTCTCAGAAGCACTTTAGTAGAAAAAGAAGAGCTTTCAGGGATAAAATCTTGCTTCGAGGAACTTCATACCATACGTTTTTATCAATGAGGAGAGGTGTTTGTTTTTATTACGGATTTCACAACCAAAGGAGCGGAGATTTACAAAATTTCCAAGCAAGCGAGGGACTTAAAGGTGGAACAGATTACATTTTTCGATGGGAATTTATGTTGATATCACTCCGTGATTGACTTTTTCTTTGTGTTCTTGTAAGTTTTGGAGAATTGTTTTTAAACGTGCTTAAATTCAGTTGTATCGATTTCTTGAATTTTATCGAAGGAACCTCGAACTCGATGCGCTATAAATGGTACGCGTTTTGCTTTTAAACATAAACTAATGGAGATTTGAATAAAATTTTTCGAAAGAAGATTGTGTTGTCCATTTTTATGTGTTTGTTCATTCATTACATAGATTGAAAAGCGATTTTATGTAAACAAAACAAGACTTCGTTTTTATATTTCTATCTTCACTCGCGTCGCCTAATGCAAATATGGTTGTGTATATTTTTGCAATTTTGATTTCCAAATCAGTTTCTTGACAAGCAACAAGTTTATTTTATTCGGCAAGTAGTCGTACAAGTTATTCTAGACGGAGAAAAAGTTGTTTTTGTGAACTTTTGTACGGTCTAAATGTACTGTGCAGACGGTCGCGTAAGTTTTTGAGAATTGCTAAAATTTAAAAATAGCCCGGTCGTCAACTTCTTGTGCTTCCGAACTTTCACCTTAGTTAAGTTTCACCTTAGTTAACCTTGTTCACAGAGCGACGCTGTTAGGCTCAGTCTATCTATATATATTATATCCTCTCTGGTTCACCCAGGTTTGAGTCCTGGCATCACCGCATGCCTGAGCGCTTCAGGGATATATAACATTTATCAATATTTTGAGACGCACATGAAATCTGGGCAAATGTTAGAAATCCTCTCTGGCGGGGTTCACCCAGCCGGTTTGAGTCCTGGCATCGCCGTATGCCTGAGCGCTTAAAGCCTGCCGCACACTTGAGGAAAGTGCTGAGCAAAATTCCTCGCAAGACAGTTAGCTCAGCTGTTTTCTCAAGTGTGCGCTGGATTTTTGGTGAGTTTTTCGCCTCGCGAGGTCGTGAGGCAAATATCTGTCGTGTTTGATATTTTTGCCTCACGAGACAAATTCCTTATCGTGTGCGGGCGCCGCGAGATTCTGGCTGAGCCAAATTAATCGATTAGTCAATAAAACTGCACAGCGAGCTCATGTCAGTGATTTCAAGCTGCAGATTTTAATCTCATGCTTTCAAATGCCATTTGCCCCTCTCCCTCCCTGCGCCCCCCTCCCTGCACCCCCCCCCCCCCTCCCTGCACCCCTCCCCCCCTCATTTTCATTTCCTCTTTTAGCCTGTCAGGAGAGATTAATTATATGCGTCGCGTACCCACAGCAAACGGCAATTGCAAGCTTTGCCTTTTACACAAATTGTCGCATAAGCCTTCACGTTAACTCACTAGAAAAGATAACTGAAGTATAAGATAACGTCTTCCTGAATCAAGTGTCGGTAAAATATGGTTTGGTAAGATTTGAAGACGTTTTGGAGACTTCTTCCTTGAAAATGCCGTGACAGCCGTTTAGTGTAGTAATTTTGTCACCCTCTTCTCTTTTTTCTTAATTTTTTGCTCGATTTGAGAGTGAATAGAGCCTTTGGCTTAAAACTCAGTAATGTTTTCATTTTAGCAGAACCATTGTTTTTTGTATTTTAAAATATCAAAATAAATACTGAAGAACGTGGCAGCATACTACGGACGTCAAACGTGAAAAATGGCGGGAAATTCATGATCACGTGATTATGATCACGCCACTAGTCTCTTTCTAAGCAGAAAATCTAAATAACGATAACTCGCCGAAATCGCGTTAAAATCGCCCCGAGGAGCAGGCAAACAACAAAGAATACAACACAGCAACAGGGTAACTCTATTTTATTCACAAAAAATTCGAATTTTTAAGTTTTAAAACAAAACCGTTGAATTCCCATACAAACCTTTATAAATCGAATCTTTGTAACACAATACCTCTCATAAAGCAAGGGTCACGTCCCGGTTATCTGATAGTGAGCTTGGGCCACCTGTGCTCAGAGCAGCCTTTAGATACAGTCAAACCTCTATTAAGCGGTCACCCCTGGGGAATAGCCAACTGACCGCTAAATAAAGGGTGACCGCTTAAAAGAGGTCAAGTTTACAGTAAATACGAGGAACGATTTAATTCCAGGGATTTGTTAAGTGACCGCTTAATAGAGGGTGACCGCTAAATAGATGGCTGCTTAATAGAGGTTTGACTGTACTTCCTAAAATGTCTAATGTCAGACTACCTCCCGAGGTGGTCTCCGACCGCCTAAATTATGGGAACGCGGGCCAGATTGTCTTGCCATAAATTATTGGTCAGCGTACCAAAATTTAGGGGTGCCGCGCCCAAAGGTTGTTGTATTATCCGGGATTGAGTGTCCAAAATTTTTTTTTTTTTTTTTTTTTGGTTTTGTATTACTAAACTTTAGCTAAGGCCTGGTTCAAACGTCACACTTCTGCTTTATTACATTGAGCTAATAAAGCTCGGGCAGAAGTTCGACGTATGAATGGACTGTCGATCTTGAGTAGCCCGTTCGACTCAGCCTTGCCGACGACAAAAATGCGTTACGAACTAAAACTTTGAGACACATCGAGCTCAACACTTTATAGACGCGATAAAATTAAATTCGGCTTTTAAATCAATAGCCGAACTTCTCCTTAACTTAACTGAATTAAACTCAGTTTGACACGGCGGAGGTGCGACGTTTGAACCGGGCCTAAGTGATCGGGTTAAAAAAAAACTCGAAATGCCAATTTTACATCAGTTGCAGAAGCTCAATCAAAACCAATTGTGACTTGCTAGTGTGCGTGATTTCCCGCGCTTAGTTCCCTGCTGTTTGTACTTGCTTCAAATTCTGATTGGTCCATTGGATTGTCTGCGACTGTCTAACGTTATGAGTGAGAGTGATACTTTGTTATCTTCACTGCTGGAATAGTCACAAAATGATGCCGCGCAACCGATAAGCATACTCAGCGCCCGGTCCGCCTTTTTCCCTCTTTCGCTAAGTTACGCCAGCGAGAATTGTTCTTACAATTTTTTACTTACCCTCTTCCCCTTCGGCGACTACAACTGTCCAATTTATTGCCAGTATGTACACCTCATTGTCCGGGAAAAATGTTTTCTCCCATAACTTATCCATGCCTCGGTAATAAGTGGCTATTGTAGTAACTGAAAATTTATTACTATTGGTTTTGCGACGCTCAATACTCCATATTCGTGCTCTCGGTATTGAACTGGACATAACTTGCAATGGAGGCTCATGCGGGGGAATATCATGTTATGCATGTTAAAATATTATCCGTGAGCCTCCATGCCACTGCAAGCTAGTTCCAGTTCATCACAGCGAATACGAGTATGGTCTATTGCCTCTTAATCTTGTTAGTTAGTACACTATGATAGTTACAAAAGTAACAGTCAGTATCAGCATTGAGGTGCGAGCAGCTTTAGCTAGGTCTGTGGCAGCTGATGAAGCAGCCTTCTTTCTGGAGGTATGGGACGGTGGTCCATCCACATCTATGGGATGGCACTTGAGGAGAACATCGCAGTAGCCTTTGGAGTCTTTGCATGGTGCACTAGGAATCTGCTGGAAAGTCTTCATATTCGGAATATCTTTTGTTGGCTTGCACTCGCCATTTTCTCCATATTTGCAGCACAGGTCGCAGAGATGCTCTTCCTGTTTACATTGGCACTCCAACAAACCAAATTTAAGACAGATAGAAGCACTGCACTCCTATGCAACACAAAGGTTATAGAGATTATAAAGCTAATTCTTTGAATACATCGTTATGCATATACTTTTAGGAGATGTATTAAACTTAACATGGACAGTAAACTCATCTAGCAGGAGGTAGATAACAACATGTATATTTAAAAGCATTGCAGCGGAGTTGATCTTAGGTCACGTGAAACAAACTTCACTCAGAAGTGGTTAAAGCAAGACTACGGCCAGGGACCGCGGAGCCGGGGGTGCTGGGGGGGGGCTTCAGCCCCCCCAATAATTTTTGGGAAAAAATAATTTCACCCAATTGAAAAATTACTGTTTTACTGCTCTCACAGATATGCGATAATTAATGAAAACTTTCGCCAGTGAGTGTTGTGGTAAGCGGTAAATTGATTTCTTCCTTTAGGACATGCAATATGGCGGCCGTTCGTAGGACATGGCTTATAGGTCTTCTCTTACATCAGAAACCCACAACTCTTGTGGGGATCTGTTCAGATAACCATTCGGGGATACCTCCTAATAACACCGTGAGCAACGCCATGCAAAGCGCTGGTAATGTCACGCGAGTGGACTAATCTGGGGCCGTATTCACGAAATCCTACCTAAGATATATCTTAAGATATAACTTAAGAGAAAATTTAGGAGCTTCCTAAGATATGTCCTAAGTGCTATTCACGAACGATATCTTATGACCATCCTAAGGTAAGCGTAACTTAGCAGTCTCCTAAGTTTAATGGTCGCGGGCAGTTATCGATTAGTAAAAGTAAACCAATCAGAGACAGTTTATATGGCGCGATCTTATGAATAATAAGTTATGAAAATTACATGAATGAATATTCATAGTTGTATTGTGTAAATTGTTGTTGTAATCACAATGACGATACAATAATCTTTATTTCATCTCGAATTTAAGATAGCAAAACCGTGATAATATCTTCGTTCATGGTCAGTAGCGAAAGAAACAAACAAGTCCTGAGTGAACATCATTTTAAAAGGGTCTACTTCGATATTTCTTGTACAAGGGCTTACTTTCACGAAAAACGGAAATATAACTCTGCAAAGAGAAAGAAATGTGGAACCCGTTAATGACACGAAGGCCTATATAAAACTAACCGTGCTGTTTGACATCACTAGAAAATATTTAATTTTTCTTAGCAATATAATCCTTTAAAATGTTCATCTAATCGGTAACTTTTGTGATACACAATAATCACGCTGAAAATCGACGTAAAACTCGTCAACAATCGAATTTAGCCCTGTCAAGACATCTTTTTATAAGTTAGGAGGTCAATTTTGACCTCCTAAGTTTAGGAGAAAAATTAAGACATATCTTAAGTTAGGAGGTCTTCGTGAATACCAGTTAAGACATGTCTTAAAAATTTAGGAGGTCCTAAGTTTAGAAGAAAAATAAGACATGTCTTAAAATAGGAGGTCTTCGTGAATACCAGTTATCTCCTAAGTTATATCTTAGGAGGCTCTTTGGACTTAGGATGCTTTCGTGAATACGGCCCCTGGAAACAAGAGGCTCTTATTTTATTCACTCCCGACATAGCAAATACAAGGGTACCATACTATATTTACCGCTTGAGTTAATTTCCTGCTGGAGCATTCATACCTCATTTGTATGTGTTTGTTAATTTTAAAAGATCCAATTTTTGAAACCGAAGGTCACAAGGTAAATACACTCCAATTTTTATGTCCAGTGAAAAGGCTGGCATGTGACGCCTGGCTTTCGGATGAAATCAAACACTTTTGGACGTGTGAAAGTCATTTCGTGATTAAGATGGGAAAATGGCGGTTTGTACGACCACTTTCATCAGTAAATCTTCGTGAAGTTGAAATAATCGGCGGAAAGTACTTAGCCAATGATAAATGAATAATGCACTGTACTTAAAAGGAACACTGACAAATTACAACGAACGGGGTTGTTATCCAGGACGAAGTGTACGTGGGAAGTTGATCCGCAGACTCGGTTATGTATCATGATTGCCACGAATCTTCCCTAAGACATACAAGCTTACGAGAAGAACTTGAAAAGATTCACGAAATAGCCAAAGTACAGAAAACTCACCCCTGATAAACACACTTTTCTTCCTTCCTGGCACTCAGTTAGGTCGACTTTTCGTACTGGTGCTGGACACGCGGCATTAATTCCACTTTGAGTCGTTAAGGAAACGCTAAAAATATTACTCAGAGCGGTTTTCAATTGACTGTCGTAAAAACAAATCCAAAGCAATCACTCTGGCCAATCACAACAGAGGCAGTCATTGTAAGGAACCAATCAGCACTCAAAGTAAATGCATCAGTGTAGCCGGCGCCAAGCGCGGGAATACGCGAGCGAGCAAGTCACGATGGTTTTGGTTTTACTTCTGATTGCTTGAAAAAGTGGCGCGAGACGTTTTAGCCAATCAAAATGCCTAGCAATGCAAAACCAAAGCAATCGCGAAATTACTTTCAATACTTAATTGAAAACCGTTTTAATGTAAATCATGCATTTATGTGTTTTCAGTAGTTAGTCATTGAGAAAGCTGGCTCACTTCTATTTCACGCTAATTTCGAACGTATTTCATTGCGTAATCATTCCCTAAGTTCAACGCAATAGCAATTCGTTCCTCATATCACACAACCTATTCAAGTCAATGGGAAACGTGTCAGATTAGTGTGAGATAGATTTGAGCCAGTTTTAACAATAAACTATACAATGAAATACGTTCGAAATTAGCGTGAAATAGAAGTGAGCCAGCTTTCTTAATTGATAACTTGAAAATAGATTTGAGCCAGTTTTAACAATAAACTATACAATGAAATACGTTCGAAATTAGCGTGAAATAGAAGTGAGCCAGCTTTCTCAATGACTAACTACTGTTTTCTTGTCATATTTGCATAAAATAGCGTTCGTAGAAACCAGATGAGTCGCTCCAATGAAAGAAGTCTTCAGTTCAGGCTTTGTATTACACTTTTAAAGTATCTTAAAAATCACTAAAACATGGTTCTTTATTTTTTGTGATTTTATAATAACAGGGGTGAAACCAATACCAATTTTCCTTTAATCCCGGGATGTACAGCTCAACAATCTGATGCAATCCTTTATATTAGACAACAGCACAACCATCTATTTTCGTTGTCGGATTTTATGAAATGCTTTAAATAGAAAATTAACGGTTAAAAATTAACGGGATTCGTTCGCTTCTAACGTAGTGCGGAAACGGGCAAGAAGGATACTTGCAATAGGTATCGTTGGTACACTCGGTCTCTTTATGACACAACAAGGTCGTGTTATGTGGAGTACACCCGTCACTGCAGCAAGGACCTTGACTTGGGCTGCAAAGTGATCATATTAAAAAGAAAAAATGTTACTGAGTTGGCTGTGGACTCGAGACAATATCCCTTGACATAATAAATATAGTGCAATTACGTATAAAGAGGTACATAAGCGGAACAATTTGAACTGCCGTAAGCTCTGCATAGGATGGCAGTAACTTAAAAATATATGTCTTGCAGCACCTCGCTTAGTAAAGCCACTGGACTAGTTAATATAATAAGCCCCAAAACTAATAAATGTCTAATGTCTAATAAGCCCTTCCCCTCATCAGTTTGGAAACCGGATTTGTAATAAGCCCTTCCTCTCTATTAACCCACCCCTCGTTCCATTAGGGTGTAAGTGATGTTTTGGTCAAAACTCAGTGAGTTTTCATTAAATCGTATGATATGAAATATGTCCCCTTCCTTGGTGACGCCTGAAATTAAATAATTCAAGCACAATTCTACATTAAATACTGCAGTTACGGTATAGACGACATAATTTGGAGGACGACTAAACCATATCACGGCGGTTATTGGTGTCAAAACCTTTAGTGTAAGACATAAGACATGCTTCTGGGGGTAGTGCTTCCCGTTCCTTTAACCCCCTGTTCCCGCTCCCTTTTTGGTGGTTCTCGCCTGTTTGCACTTTTTCCATTTCAAATTATTACACAACGAACGGATGCTAATGTTTTCTTTCTATTTTTCCGCTTCCCACCATGCCACCTTTGGAATCCTGCTTCCCGTAGACTCCCCCTCCCCTCTTTCCTGGGTTCCTGCCTTTCTGTTCCACTCCACATCCTTGGTAATCAGTGGTCCTGAAACAAAACCAACCTGCAAGTTTTTCCTGGCAACAGCTTGCAGTCTCCTGATGCAACACTTGGTGCAC
Organism: Dendrophyllia cribrosa; assembly: GCA_024195265.1. Taxonomy (NCBI): domain Eukaryota; kingdom Metazoa; phylum Cnidaria; class Anthozoa; order Scleractinia; family Dendrophylliidae; genus Dendrophyllia; species Dendrophyllia cribrosa. Next base: position 48,120,305 of record JAJLRJ010000001.1, on the reverse strand, counting down.
TACGACCCTGACAGCATTTGTCAAGGACGCAATTTGCATAACCGCAGTCACACTGTTCACCTTTCTCAACAATCATGTTGCCACAGAAGGGTTCTGGAGCAGCTACAAAATCAAACACAAAATTGTGCAATATATAACAGGTACATGCCACGCTAAATTTATTGACATCATATGGGTAAAAAATTACATCACACTTTAGAACTCCAGAGCTCTCAGATACCAGGTCGGATTTAACAAGTTATTTAACCGGTTAATTATCAGGTTAATTAACTGATTTCAATGGTGGCAAACAAAGTGTGGTTACATGCAATACAATCACTCACAGCAGTAATGAAAGCCAGCATTATTGCTCAATCAATTATGAACTCAAACTTCCGTAACTATAGGTTGCAATAACTATTGGTGCAATACGTCATATCAACTTAAAATAAGGTCAAAATTGTTTTTCATGGTCTGCATGCATTGTAAAAGGCGATTTTCACGATGGCGTTTTTTATTCAATACAGCTACCAGAATCCTTCAGTTTATACTTTGTTTGTTTTTTGTGAAAAGTAAGGCTAGTAGAATGACCTACTGAGTTGTAATGAGTCTGAAGTTACCCTGTTGATAGAAGAAGTCGCAGGGTAATAATCGCCAGTCTGATTGCGTGAAATGAATACAGAAAAAAGGCCATTTTCTATGTTTTAAAATTCTAACTTGACTTCGAGGTTTAGGAGAATAAAACGAAAGAAGTTAACTTTTTATTTCACCAAGCCTCGGAAAACACGGGGCTGCTGTGATGGCCCAGGTTTTATCGCATACGCAGCGGTGGGTTTACGCATGGGGTACTTTTTCTCCCGCCGATTTATTTTCCCGCCCTTTTCTAACCCACTGGGTCTTCCAGTGTACCTTTGAAGCAGCATTTTGATTCAGTGCATCTTCCTTTGACATTCATCACAGCATTCATTCTACTTCTGCTGCACGGTGAAAAAAGTCTGTTGTTTGGTTTGTCTCCGCTCGTGGGCCTGCCATACATGATGTAATTTCCCCCACTTCCTCCAGGAGCACATTGAAATTTACTATCATGCTGAAAGTTGTAACAAATTGCACAGTATACAACGGTTTTCAATAGGCCATTTCCGAGTTACGTTACGCCTCGTTGTCAAAGCGAGGCTAGGTGCACAACCTTTCATATGAAAATGAGTTTTCATTCACATGCAAATGAAAACCCATTTTCATATGAAAGGTTTCGCACCTAGCCTCGCTTTGATAGAGAGGCTAAAGGCAACTCGGAAATGGCCTATTGAACGTCGAAAATAATTTCGCAGTTATTTTGGCTTTGCATTTCTACGATTCGTGATTGGCTATAATCTAAAACATGTCGCGCCACTTTATCGACATGTCAGAAGTAAAAACAAAATCAATCGAAAGTTTCTCGCGCTTGGCGTGTGTTATGATTAACCAGAACGATTACTGTGGTTTTGGTTTTAGAATTGAAACTGCTCTATGACTTTAATAAACAATGATCATTACATAATGAATCAACAAACGAATCACCAAACCGCACAAATAAGTTATGAAATTTATTACAAATTGAGGTTCGTTCCTGCTTTGAGAAGTATGTGTCTAAGAACGTATACCACTGTTTGGTTGCAAGTGCGAATATAGAATTTAAATAAGACTTTCATAAAGAGAAAAGTAGCAAGATCTCATACCGTTTGTATTGCTGCAGGTCAATCGTTACTTTGCCGTGGAGCAAAGGGTCTCCATACTAATTATATCATTTATTATTGTTTTATACTTCCCGTCTCCGTGTGCCTCCTTTCCGTCGCATTTCGTGTTCGGACCGTACATTTGCTCGAAATAGGCTTACCCACCTTTCCAATTATACCTGGTGTTAACTAAAGAAGCAAAGGACTGAAGGCAATATTGTGGTAAGGCAAGATTAACATATTAAACATTATTTAGCGCGTGCATATCTTAGCAGTTTTCGTATAGCTGTGTGAAGTGACTAAGAAAAAGAACTATATTGCATGCATGATCAGATACAGAGACGCCCGTCATATTCCATGGAACATGTGTAGTAGGCAAAACAGACTTACTGGCGAGCCAAAGTTGTGGCCAGTTTGATGTGCAAATACGATCTGCGAGACCTTCTGTGGTATTTGCTTGCCATAGTTAACAAATGTGACAACTCCTGTATTCAAGTTTTTCTTTTTACCATCTCTGAATGTTGTTGCTTTTTCACAGATTCCTCCAGCGAATCCACCTGGTAGTAAGACATTCATCAATTACTTACAGTTTAATTTTACAAAATAACATTTCATAAATGTAGTACAAGTTCTCGTATTCTATAGACAATAATACACGAGGTCACACGCAGGGCAAGTCATGTTTGGGTACCTGTGTATTTGAACGAACGACGAAAAACTAGATGTTTTATGTGAATGACAGGCTAAAACACCAACACCTCTGATCTAGGTTATAGTACTATCAGATGTAAGTATGAAAAACTATCTAATGTAAACTTTCTCTACCTGTTTCACCCATCCAAGCAAGTCCCAGGAAACCACTGTTAGCAAAATCTCTGTAGCTGAAGACGTAGGCTAGACATACATCATCATGATTTTCCTCTGAATTTATCTCAAGTAGCTTCTGCACTCCAATGTTGTTATGACTGTAAGGGTTGCTTGGAACATTAGCATCAGTGCTGTCATTGGCACTCATTCTGTGGATTTGAAATTGAATTCCTGAAGAAAGAAAAAATGAAACTTTAGTATACAATGAAATTTCATCTTCTTGCATCCGTGTCACAGTACACATCCAAACTTAAATTTGATCCAGAAACAGTGGAAGAACATGCCCAATACAAGAGCCTTTCTGTGGATTTTCCACATATTCTTAATGACATTGTACAGTGTACAGTGTACAGTGTAGGTTTCAGACAACAAAATACATGGAAATACAGAAAATTTTAGGTTAGCTTTCATTGTACATTATGTACAATACATTTCCTGTTGCAGGTTTTTACATGCTAAAGCAGTAATGTACCCATAATTAGTATTTGGGGTATTTAAAAACAAAACAGCATGTACATGTAAAATAAGATGAAAAATATGCGAGACTTAACAATTGAAAAAGTATTAAATGAATCATACCCTCAGGTTTGTTTTCAACAGCAAATCCTGTATTCTTGTATATAGCATTTACAGCTTGCACATGGTTAACCATCAGCAACATAGCTCGTTCCTTATTACCATCTGCCATGTTCTCTGTAAACAGATGATCAGCCTACAAACCAAACAAAAACGTTGTAACTGTCACTTTCCACAGGATATAGGTGGTTTTCACGTTACGTCACGGCGGCCATGTTGGTGCACACCTACAAAATAATTTTTATGAACTTCTTTTGTTATGTGCACCAACATGGCCGCCATGGCCTTTGTCATTTGAGTCTCACAGGACTGAAGGTCACGTGAGTAAAAACCATCGAAAAACTGACAACTCAGCAGTGCAATACAGGTGAGATGGCTTAAGCACTTTTTACTTGTCACAGCATATACATGTTTATATTGACTTGGCTTATTCCTCCTCGTCTCATTAGGACATAGTAACCGCGCTTTTTGCCTCGTTCCGTGTCGCTTGCTTGATTGATCTTTTCGAGTTGGTTCCTTTTTTTGGTCTGCCACTTTTCCTTTCGCCCTGAGGATTTCACTCCAACGCTTGAGATGTTACAACGCTCCTTTTCTCAGAGTATATTTCATGCATGTCATTATGGTGATAATAATTAAGGTGGCCGAACACAGTTTCGCGGGCGGTCAGTGGCAATTCGCGTGACGGCGCGGTTTTTTAGAAATAATGTGAAACAGTCCCGTTTTGTAAACAATGCACACAAACGACAATTTCTCAAAATCCTCTCATTAAAATTTCACGAAATTTGTCAGAATTCTTATTTTTATCGCATTTCAAATAATGAGAACTTTAAAACAGAAGTCTAACAAAGGAATTAATTCTGTGACACGATCAATATTGACTGGGCAGCTATGTTCTTGAATATTTAAAAAAACCGTTTGTTAAAATTTGGTCGAGCCAATTTTAAACAATAAAAATTATTGATAGATTGTAAGCTGTGTGCAAGTTCATGAGAAAATCTAATGACTGGATTTTACGTACGTAAACCTAATAAAAGTGAAATTTTAGGGTTGTTTTCAATCATCCACGTTGCCATGGAAACAGTCCAAAGCGCAAATTTTAGCCGTTAATTAAAATTTTCCATCACTATATTTTCCTTTTGCCAAGTTTCAGCTTCTGAACTGCAACCTTTCTCACATAATGCCTTAACGAATGACATATGCTCACAACCTATCAAAACTGTGTTCGGCCACCTTAAGAACTATGATGATAATGATGACCACGATGATGATGATGATGATGATGATAATGATGATTAAGAACGTTACCACAGTAAACTTATTTGTGAAATTCATATAACTTTTAGGTTTAAAACACGGCATAGCTATTTTGTTCACTTGACTTCAAATTACCCTCATCTTTAAAGTACAAGACACTTTCTTTTCATCAATAAGCTGCTGACTTGCTCTGCGATATCTGTATTTTAATGCATTAAATTCGGCGGTGTCATGCTCCCTTTCCACAACTTTTAGTTTCACTGCCGTCCTGGGTAATTGAAAAATAGTGAAAACAAAGTCATATAAATAGCAGGATTTCAAATTTCATTTACATTATCATTATCATTATTACCGGTGCTAAGAGCGAGAAAACGCATGAGAAAGTGGCACAAATTATTATTTTCCTGTGTCAATCGCCCGATTGATTGAGATTGTTTACAAATACATGTAAGAGTTATTTTTTTGTAGAATTCTTGCAAGGTTAACTAAAATAGTTAGAGATTTATCGATGGTGTCGATAAGCATATATTGTTGACATCGTTAAATTTATCCTAAATTTCAACGCCGATTCTTCATAATAGCTATATTTGTAAGCCTGCCGTACATTTTTGCATTTATAATTTAAAAATTGAGACCGAATTCGTTGAGATTGTTTAGGATTAAGAGTTATTTTTTGTAGAGTTCTTGCAAGAATAAACAGTAAATTAACAAATTGACGTCAGTTTTTTATGCGTCTGTCCTCTTATTGATGAAAAATTTCGTCATAACGGGGGCACCCAACGAACATCAATCTTTGAAAATGCATTATTTCACTCAAATAAATTAAAATTAATGATATAAAAGTATTTCCAGGTGTTCTTCTACGTTGCTGGGAAAATATGTCTGTTCCTTTTTCCCAGCATAACACATAGGGAAATTCCTAGCCAGCTAGATAAAAAAATGTATTTCCCAGCCGGCAATTAAAAAAATGAACAAATAAAAAAAAACAATAATAATAATAAGTTACCAAAAGGGGCTTGGGAACTAATGAAACATTAATGGTAAACTATTTGAAGCTTTTTTGTTTATTGTTTTGTACATGTACTGCCGTCTCGAACTTAAACCTGTTCGGGTGTCTCTAAGTACTGCTTAAATTTGTTACTACGAAGCTGAACCTTTTTAAGCCCCCAAAGTGACCAACATCAAACTTTTTCTCACAAATTCCATCTTTCCGTCTCTTTTCGATCTGCTCAAGTTAGCCAGCACAGTTTTTTCTTGCGACTCCTTTCTCAAGTCAGCCAGGACAAAAATGGTTATTAAAAAAAAACATATACAGAATATTTTGCCAGCCAGCAAGAATTTCGCTGGGAAACAGATAAAGTGAGGAAAAGATTCGTTGGGTGCCCTTGTCATAACATTGTCAAAGTGCTGTGGATCCACACCAAACTTTGACAATGTTATGACGAAATTTATCATCAATAAGAGGACAGACGCATAAAAAACTGACGTCAATTTGTTTTTTACAATAACAAAACGCCAAAACTGATGTTGAAACGAAGGAAGGAAATGCAAGATGCGATCGCCACAAAACCAGAATTTCGTCATCATCATAAAATAATTCTCGCCACGAAAAACGCAGCGCTGAAAAGTTTGAAAAAACTTTCGCTGATCGCGTCAGTTTTATCGTTTTATCCGTCTGTACTCTTATTGATAATAAAAATTAATCAATCAGCGCGCGAGAATTCGCACAGTTATTGTAAAAAGATTTATCGATCGTGTTGATAAGCGTATTGTAAATGTATCTTAAATTTTATCGCCGATTCTTCTCAACACCTGTGTTTTTAATAGCATTAATCGCTGCTTGTTTAAAATTGTACAATGCAAAGGAAGTTTTCCTATCGAAAGGATTTGAATGGTCAGCCATACGCGTTTAAGATACGAGTTTGAAAACACAACATTCTTGACATGCAATGCACGAAACAGTCCCCTAATTATAAAGGTTACCAAATGTAACGCAATACGTCATCCGGTTCTCTTTCATTTCACACAATGCATATTTATATCCAGCATAGTTTGAGAAACAAAATTTGCTTTATTTGAGAAGTCCAAACGGCCCACTTGTGAAGCCGTAACCGGCTACTTGTTACCAATGCCAGCAAAAGTTGAGCAGAAACCGCTCTATACTGTAGAGTTACTTTACTAACCGACAACCGCTATGTATACTGTAGTCTCCATTACATACATTTTCAAAGACAAGGAAACTTGAAGGCTGTAAAAACAACCTGTCTACCTTTTTACATCATCCATCCATTTCTTTGTTTTCTCATTCATCTTATCGTCTGGCTCATACGCATGAGGATAATGAACATCTCTGCTCTCATAGATGACTGAGTGAAAGTCTTGAGGTGCATCTTTGAAATACTGCTTGGCAGATTCAACAAAATACTCATCATTTCCTACATGAATTTTGCCTTCAAATACTCCATCATCAGATATGAAACCATGGACCAGAGATTTTTCATGACCTGAATTTCAACATAAGGCAATGGTCACTAGTCATTTAAAGTGCCCCTATGATCAAATTTTTGATTTTCATTTTTTTACGTTTTCGTGTACTATTAGACTTTCTTACTCATCTTGCCAAATTTCAATCCATTACGAACATCAGAAGTCATTTTATTTTAACATTTATTTCCGAGAATTTACGGCCGCCATTAATCAACCTTGTTCCAAGGCTTGGTTGCGAATGGGAGAAAGTGACGTCAAAGACTCAAACATACCTCACGGGTTGAAATTATAATAACAATCAGCATAGAAAATTGTACGAAGAACAAGTCCAAAGTTTTTGTTGCTTTTCGCGTGATTTTCAATACTTATTGTTATTATAATTTCAACCCGTGAGGTATGTTTGAGTCTTTGACGTCACTTTCTCCCATTCGCAACCAAGCCTTGGAACAAGGTTGATCAATGGCGGCCGTAAATTCTCGTAACTAAATGTTAAAATAAAATGACTTCTGGTTTTCGTAATGAATTGAAATTGGCAAGATGAGTAAGAAAGTCTTCCTAATTGTACACGAAAATGCAAAAAAATAAAAATCAAAAATTTGATCACAGGGGCACTTTAACTGACCCAGTAAACCCATATGAACGCCACGGTCCAATCGTTACAAGTGAGAGAAAATATTTTTTAAGCAACTGTCGAGGTAACTTAAATAACACATGTCAATAACTCTAATATTTGAATAATCTTAAATTGTGTATAGTTATAACTGAGTTGTATGCATAAAGAATAATCTCCATTTCTATGTGGCTTGCAAAAGGAATTATTTGCCTTCTCAAACTTGTCAAAGCTGTACCTTCCACATCCCCTGTTACAACCATTGCTGGGTCAAAATCCCAGTTGTCCGCTTGAAAATCATGTGTAAAAAGGTCTGTATCCTTCCTTAGGCGAATCTTGAATTCCCTATAGGAGGATTAAAAAGTACACATATCTCAAAACAGAGCCATATCAATATGAATGAACGATTTCAATAAATTAAAACTTTAGTACATGTGTCTGTATCATAAAGGGAGAGCAAGAAAGAATGGTGCAGGAAATATTGCTTTTCATGGGGCACGGGGATCTCTTCTCACGTTATTTTCTTACTGACATATTCGAATTAGGATGGGCGTCCCTTGATATTACAAATCACAAATAAGTGATGTTTTATTTCAACATCATGAAACGAGGGGCTGCCTTGATCACCTGAGAGTTCCAAAACATAAAACTAAATTTTGAAGTTTTGCCTATACTGGAGTAGTGTCATGAAATTCGCTCCCACTAGAAACTATGGAGCCTACGAGTTTGAGTACTTTTTTTTAAGAAAACTTGATTTTGTTAAGTTTTTGTAATGATATTGATAATTAACTATTGTATAATTAAATGCAATCGGATACTAAAATCAGCACGGCTCTAAAAGAGCATGTATTCCGTGGATAAATACAATTTTCCATCGATCTTCTATATATTTATCTTTTCCTCTTGTCTTTTACAATAACGTTCTGAACGGAAAGAAAGAAAATGGAACTAAGCTCTACAAATTCACTAATTGCCATACATTGTGCTACAGTGTTCGTTGCAATGAGAAACCGCCTTTTGCACGTTACAATAATATATATAGATAGGCTGAGCCTATAACAACGTCGCTCTCTGAACAGAAAGCCGATAATAAACTTATAAACTAAGGTGAAAGGTCGGAAACACAAGAATTAAGATTGAAGACCGGGCTATTTTTCAATTTTAGCAATTCTCAAAAACAGACTTACGCGACCGTCTGCACAGTACATTTAGACAGTACAAAAGTTCACAAAAACAACTTTTTCTCCGTCTAGATACTCGGTAAGACTAAAGTTTAAAAGCAAAACGCGAACCATTCATAGCTCATCAAGGCCGAGCTGTCTTCGATGAATGAAATCGAAACGACTGAATTTAAGCACGTTTATGAACAATTCTCCAAAACTAGCGAGAAGACAAAGAAAAAGTCAATCACAGATTGATATCAACATAAATTCCCATCGAAAATGTAATCTGTTTTACCGTTAAGTCCCTCGCTTGCTTGGAAATTCTTTAAATCTCCGCTTGTGAAATCCGTAATGAAAACAAACATCTCGGATGTTGTGTGGCGTCATACGCGCATGTTTTGCGACGTAATACGCGCCCACGAACTAACCCTGTCCAACATCACGGCGGCGGGCGGGCGGCGGCACACGCGCGCCCGCGAAACATTCCGCTAGCCATGACCATGAAAAATGACGGGCAGAGGTTCTTTGAGTAGGGCTGCGCAGCCGGGTCTTCGTCCCGGCAAATGCTCCGCTATTATTCTAGCATTTTTCAAGGGCACCCAACGAGGGATCGTTTCTTTTAGCTGAATATTTCAGAGACAGAAATTTTAGGGAAAGGAATGTTATCCCTCTAATTTACAAGCTGCTTTTCCTTTCCAAAAACCCTACAGTAGTAGCTAGTAGTTGACCTTATTTCGTGTCCAAATCAAAAGGCGTTAAATTTTCCGATGCCATACGGGCCTCGAATAAACGCCAGGTTCGATTCAAATAAAAGCCAGATCGACAAGATCGAGTTTTAGATAAACGCCCCTGGCGTTTATTCGAGGTACCGGCGTTTATTTGAGTTCTGGGCCGGGTTGTTCAAAGAGCGGTTAAGCTAACCCAGAGTTAGCATAAATTTTGATCCCAGCAGTTAATAATTAATCACTGGAGATTTTTCCAAGTTTTTTTTTTACCCTTTAATTTCGTTTCTGACTTGTCTTCGCATGTAATTCATAATTAGCTTTTGAAAACACTTATAATAAGAAATTAAATCCTCGATTAAGTTTTAATCCTGGGTTAGCGTTAACCGGCTTTCGAACAACCGGGCCCTGAATTAGGCATTGTGTAACTGATTGTACGTAGTTTTTAGACTAATTCATTACGAATTTTTAAGGCGACTAAGTCCTTTCGAACAGCATTTCCTTGAAGCGATTCGTTTAATTGGGTGCTCAGCGCACGCCATTTGCAATAACCGACAGTGGGAAGTCCATGGTGTACGGATCCATGACGAGAGGTCGAACCATGATGTATGGATATAGAGAAGATCTGGCACACGCTTGAATGCTCTTTTAAAATCTGTCTGCCCTGCTGTGAAAAGAACTACCGTAAAGTCCCGAAAATAACGAACCTCCGAACATAGCGACTATCCGAAAGTAGCGATAAAAGTTGACGGTTGTTAGTAATCAGTGAAAGTAGCGACCCGCCAAAGGTAATGAACCCGATAGTAACGACCCCAAAGGTAAATTGAAGCCCTGTAAGCAATTTAACAAAAGCGGAAACCTGCGAAAAGATGGCAACAGCACTCCCAACAATTCACACATACTCGTGGTCTAGTCGAAGAGTCATGTTTTCGGCTCTGAGTTTATATTTTTTATTTGTGACATTAGTGTGTGCAAATTTATGCATGCATATTTTAGTGTATGACGACGACCAGATGGCTTTCAGCCATGAAGTACATGCCACAAAATCTCTCCGTGTGTTGACTCGAGAAGCACAAGGAAAAATTAAAGGGTACAAGTTTGCAAGGCAATACAAGGCGTTCATGGATGGATAGGACCGTTTGATATTGTGTTCGCCGGTTATTGATGTGGAATTTTTGTTGCGGCAAGTTTTTTGTTTTTTATAACTGGCAATTTGCTTAGCGATCGAGGTTTCAAGTGTCGGCCACTGAATTCTTGGTTTGCAACCACGTGACAAGGCGGCCATATTGGTGGTCAAAGCAATACAATTTTTGTCGCAGAATTTGCATGAAAATAGAGTTTAGTTCCCAGCGGAGAGAAACGCTTTTGTTCTTGACCACCAACATGGCCGCGGTGACGTCACGTGCAAACCAGCAATGTAGTGAATGTAGTGTAGTCTTACTTTTGAGACATAATTTAAAGCTGAAGTTTCTCCGTAAAGCACTCAAAACACTCGGGTATCAATACTGCAATGGGTTAAAGACGCCAATAAGCTGTGTATAGCTTCTTGTTAAATAAACATTACGTATCTTATTAATGTTTTCATCTATCTATCAAAAGGTAAATAAATCCATATATGGTACACTTTTTGCCATCTGAAAGTAACGACGTTCCGAAAGTAACGAGTCCCCGAAAGTTACGACAGTAAAACGCTGCTGTGAGTCCGAAACTGTAACGAGGGAACTTTACGGTAAAAGCTACTGAAACACGTGCATTCTGTAAAAAATCTTCAAACCAGAAGGCTATGTCAATAGTGGTACTTTTAGTCACCGACCAAAACTTGCTTTTTGTCTTTTTGCATTGACAACGAGTTAGATTTGTTTCATGATGCTGGTTTGGGTCGATTACGTACTGTATAGCGTCCTTCAATTGCCAAACTCCAAGCAGCGACTCTCTTCTAATTTTGCCTCAGTTTTCGGGCTCGTTTTTTTTGGGACATATTATGATCATTTTGAATCAGAATACGCTAACAAAACTATGTTGTTTACATTCTCACACACCAAAATTTTTCCAGGTACACATAGTCAAAGTAGCGACTTCTTTCCATATTTTACGAGAGGAATAGGTGCAATAGTTTGAGCTATTCTGTTTTTAATGGGCAGAATATGTCCAAAAGAAACGCGCCCTAAAACGTTTTGAACTGAGGCAAAGTCGTCAGAGCATAAAAGTACAATAGGATGCTGATTTTTGGCAAGCAGGCACTTTTCATCATGCTCTATCAAATTCCTTAATTTTACAAATTTACGTTTTTGTGCCGTCACACTGTCGGTCTTTGAAATTTATCGCACGTGCAACCCGGACATTCAGATAACGACGGCTTTTTTGAAATTTTATTTTTAGCTTCAACCTTTTCTTCCAATAAACGTCGGTCGCTCCTGTCACAGCCAAAATTGGCACTTTATTCATTAGCATTTGGCAAAAATTGACAAAATTGTCCCTTAAGTGTGACACAGCTTTTTGAAAACATTAATGTCATGTATTTATTTCTGACAGACTAGGTGAAAGTGTTTAATAATTTATGCTAAGAATTACTTTTGAGACATTAGAGAAAGTGCTGTACAGGCGATCTGTCACTGAATTGTTAGGCCTATATTGATCATTATACATAAGTTTTAAAAAAAAAGACGATGACCGTTTACACGTTTAAAATATTTAATATTAAAATTTTTATCGGCCCTTGTTTTTGCTTGCTATTCGAAGATTAGCCAAAATTATTACCTTCAGAAAGTTTAAAACCTCCATTATAAATATTTCAAGATCAGTTAATTAGCCCGCGAACCCTTTGTCACGGCAGTTTTGTGGCTATACCGGCACGCCTCTGTTAGTTAAAGTGTAACGACTACCAAATTGACCATTTATGTTTTTCTTTTGAACTATTGCTATTGACCATAGCAAAGACCCATAAACACTACTGCAAAGCAGAGGTTAAAAGAGTAACATCGTTCCTCTACTCTATAAAGTGGGGAGGTTTGCTTCATGTTTATAACTGTAAATGCGTGCTTGCCGTGATACGCGAAACTAAATCAATTTTTTCGATATCAGTGTTACTTAACAGGAAATCTAATAATAATGCTTGGAAGTGAATAAGCAAGAAAAAGGTTATATAAAGGTTTTATATCACAAGGCCTATACAGTGTTATTTAATGCGTGATGTGATATGTGATGTAACAATGTGATGTTATTTCCTGTAAACAGTGAAACTAGAATATTTATTACCGTAATTGTTTTTTAGCCATCTTTAATAGTCGTGAACTGTAGGCAGGACCCCTCTTTATACCGGGGGCAAGTTTGTTCCCTCGGTTAACTGAAGCAAATGTCAAGTTTCTAAACTTGGTAGTATTACATCGTAGCTATTTTTAAGATATGACTCCCTCAAATAAGTGGCCATTATTGATAAACGAGGCTATCCTTTCATCACCAACAGGCCAATATCAAAGCATCAAAATGATAGTTTATAAAAACACCACGGAAAGGGAGAGTCGTCTGAGCTGTGTACAGTAATTTAGCCAGTTAGTGTTTAAGCTTACCTTTGCTGAGTCCTTAAATTCAGTTCAATGCGATAATCACTATTAGGACTTGAACGCCTTACGCGATTGTGTCGATCGAGAACCGCGGTTGTGTCATAGTTTAACGTCTCATAGTGGTTTATAAAATCCCCCAGCGGGTGTCCTACGAAATCCAAATGCTAACATTGTAAAGGAATATAAATTCTTTTCCGCAACGGCAGTTCAATTTGAAGTGATTTTTTTAATTTAAATTTTTTTTTAGAATTTCATGATATAAAAACTGTTTACTTACGATACGGCATTGTAGAACTCCAGAGAAATACAAAAGAAAACGAAGCAAAGCAAAAGCGTAAAGCTATCATGTTTTAACTATAAGTCTCCTTCGGCAAAGAACTTCCGTACCGGTATATGTATTGCTCTCGTTCGAATCAATCAAAGGACCAACGAACAATATAAAATATGGTTGCCACGGAAACGTCACATGTCTAATAAAAAAAAATGTCACATGAAAGGGTTCGCAGCCAAATTTCGGAAAAAAATTAAATGCTTCTGAAGTTATAAACGTTCAAAAAGGGTCAAGTCCACGGTAAATACATTTTTTTGGCAACATTTTTCTAGGGATCTTATAATTAACTGATTTTATAAGGTTTACGTCTTCGCCGTTTGGGGGCCGATCATGCTCTGGAATTGAGGAACGCTCGACAATATTTTTTATTTGATGGAACGTGCTTCATGGCACTGCTACCAGCAACTTCAGTGTAAAATTAGTAGAAAATGATTTTGTGTCCAAGTTAACTCTTCAAAAAGAACACAACGATACTTGCCGTTTTTCCGGCAACAAATGATCAGCACAAACTAGTTTTGTGTCATGGCAGAAGCGGATCTTGTGATTTAAAGATTCATTATTGAAAGTAAGGATTTTAAGGAGTAAATTATCTCATGTTAGAGCTTTAAAAGCCTTATTTCTTCTACTAAAAAAGCTTCTGACAAATTTCGTGTCTTCCATGACACCGGCCTCAGTTTACCCAGTTTAACTCCCTGTAGTGTCAGCTCAAGAAGTTATATATACGCGCTGTATTCTTGGACAAAAAACTACAGGTTTTGAGGCTTCCGGCCAAGGCGTCCTGATTAACACACGAGTGAACACTGGGGCATAACCCTGTCTCAGGAACTCATAAAAAGCCTAGGCTAAAAAGGTTAAGAGGCGATAAATTTGTAGCTGTACGGAAATTTTAAAATATATGATTGACACTGTACTATCGTCACTTGTGGTTAAAGAGGTTACTAAACATTAAGCTGAAAGTCGCACTCCGGAATTGCTTGTCAATCCTGTAACAGGAGCCCTCATTGCCTTGGACCAGCAGTCAAATCGAGAAACCACAGAATTTGAAATACATGTGCACGTACATACGGGTGATGTTATTGAGCGATCGTTGGTGACGTAATTGCTTAATATGGACAAACTTTACTGCAAAAAGCACTGACCATACTTAGGGGTTGGTGTTGTGTGCTTCTTGCAGTGATAGTTTGCTTAATATATTCTGTGTTAACAATATGAAATTTACCAGAAACAAAAATACCTACTTGGAAAGAACATATCAAATTTATTTAGTATATGCCAAATTTGAGGCAACCTGCGATCAAACGCTCTTTTCGTTTATTTGCATGGTTTGAGCGTTCTTGCGTCATTAAACCGTGACAATTTGCGTGTGGTCTGCTATGATAAGGAAATCACGAGTGACCAAGCGTTCATCGATCATGACGGCATCGTTAGCAGTTTATAAGCATGCATACTAATAGAAGAAAAGATTGCAAGAAGTTCTTAAACGATCAACCCAAATGGGTAAAATGTGGTCTATGAAACAATTTGAATATGTATCGGTAATTCTACATGATATAAAATAAAAAGTTATTCTTTTCTTGCACCTTGCATTGAGAGCGTGAAAATTTGAGAGGTTTTAATTAGTCTTCAGGACACATTGTTGACTCTTGCGTTTCGTAAGATAAATATCCTTCAAATCTCGTGGAATCTCGGCAAAAACTATAATTAATGCTTTTAACATAGCTTGCTACAAACAAATAATAATAATAATAATAACAGGATAGGAATTGTGAACGAACTCCTTATTATTAGTCGTCAGTGATTAAAATACATGGGACGATGACACAATTCAGTAATGACATGCTGTTATAATTGGGTGCATTTTTTCTTTCTTTTCAATGGCCAAAAGCCCACCACGTGACCTCCGAATAACTGCCTACGAATAATTCTGCTTATGCACACAACGGTGCGTTAACAAAAAAAGGAATAGCTGTTTTTCTTTTCTTTTCTTTTCCTTTTCCTGTCTCCTCCCCCTCAAGAGACCGTTTCAATGTTGAAAATATTTCCTGACAAAAAGAGCGCGGACAATTTGTGCTCACCGGGTGGTGGGTACAACAACAATGACAGGGACATAACTGAACGTGCCTTTCCCTGTTGGGGTTTAGGGTGGTCAGACACGAGGGTCATGTAGCAGGGACATGACGCAGCGACATGTAGCAGCGAGAAAAATTTGTGAGTACATACTGAGGGACATGTAGCAGGGACGTGCAGCGGGGACATGTAGCAGGGACAAAATCATAGCGCTTGCACACACATGAAAATGTTGCGGGAACATATCTCAGGGACATGTTGCAGCAACACGTCCCCTCGTGTGAACTGATACTTTCACAATTGTGCAACACCAATTTTGGGGACATTTTGTCCCCGCGACATGTCGCACGTAGTTCAACTTGTTGAACTTCATGGGACACGACGCGGGGACAAAATGTTCCCAAAATTGGTGTTGCATAATTATGATAGTATCAGTTCACACGAGGGGACGTGTCGCTGCAACATGTCCCTGAGACAAGTCCCCGCGACATTTTCATGTGGTGTGCAAGCGCTATGATTTTTTCCCTGCTACATGTCCCCGCTACACTCCCTGCTACATGTCCCTCAGTGTGTACTACACAAATTTTTGTCGCTGCTAAATGTCGCTGCAACATGTCCCTGCTACATGACCCCTCGTGTCTGACCACCTTTAATTTGAGCCTGGTGCTTAGTGCTGACTGCGCATCGGGGGTCTGTTCTGATCTTCACGTATTTATGGCGCCTATTTTGAAGTGCTATGTGGTTTTGCGGAGCGGCTCATTTAGTCATAATAACAAGGTATGTTCAATTTCTCCAGAGAAAGGCAATTTAACAGTATTCTACTGTGAGGACGACGAGTCGGAATGGGAGCAGCACCTATTTTTGTGCGAAAAAATGAGCCATTTTTGGACTCGTGTCGAATGCCGGAAGCTGCCGAACTCTCCTATATTTCAGTTATAAAATACAAGGTAAGATAGATGGATTAAAAATCGCTCAGCTGAAAAAAGAATGAAAAATGCTGGCCTTAACGAAGAAACAATACATCATATCTACAGTATCCCTTTTAAAGTGACAAAAGATACTAGACTTGCTATTTTCCAATTTAAAATCATCCATCACATTCTGCCTACAAACGCTACATTATTCAGGGATTTAATTATTTTAAGCGAACAATGCCATCTTTGCACCGAGAAACAAACTCTAAAACATCTTTTTGTAACTTGTTCCCACGTGATGTCCTTTTGGACACGTTTCACCGATTGGTGGAATGAAAAAAATCAAGAAGTGTTGACACTTTCGGAGACAAATATCATTTACGGTATCACTAATAATCTCCCTCTTCGTCTTGGTTTAAACCTCTGCATAATTTTAGCCAAATATTATATTTACAACGCTTCAAGGAGAGAAGAAGAATATATCTGGGAAGCTTTTTTCGCCTTTATGAAAAATCATCTGGATATGGAAAAACATAAATGTAAATTGGAAGTTAAATTTTGAGCTTTTTTATGTAATTTTTTTTGTTGTTCTTGTTTGTGACATGTCCTTTTTGGTTTATTTTAGCTCGTTTAGCTTGTACTATGTTGTCATACATTTAAAAACTATTTTTGTAAGTTGATACTAATCCCTAGTTAGTATCTTAGTCTTTTGTATCGTAAAAATCGAACATATTGTAAATAGTGTAAGTAGTTGTGGAGTCGTAAGTATTGTTGATTTCAATAAAAAAAAAAATTAAAAAAAAAAAATCGCTCAAATAGCGTAGAAATACAGTATAAAGATAGAAAACAACACCAATTAGTGTTTCATCGACTTTATTCAGCAATTTTGATTTCAAATATTGCTTAAAACGTTCAGTTCGAAATTCCATACAATGTCTTATATTTTTAAATAATTATCATTATAAATATGCAAACATTACGCTTGGGTGTCCTGTGGTCAAAGAACACACAAAAGCCATAGCACGCTAGATAAAAACTCATCATTAGCCCAACATCACATGCTTCACCAGCACGAGATCGATCTAGAAGGGGTTAAAATTATTGACAGATCTGCGAAATGGAAACAAAGACTTATTCTTGAAACTTGACATTCCGTTTGGGAAATGAACTCCATTAATGAACACATTGCTTTTCCTAACATAAACAAAAACCTTAAGAAATTTTAGAAACATTTAAATATTTGTCACACTATTATTCCCCACTCCAAAAACTATGAAAAATACCATAATACTCTTTAAAGTGATGTAATCCTGATTTTTCCAATTTCTTTTGCTTTCAGCACGAACTGCACGTGCTATGCTTCAACTTCTTAGCAATTTGCTTTTTACGAACAACACACAATGCTGCATCCTAGCGTTTCTACATGCATTCTGAATTCCATTGTGCCATCAGTCTAACAAAGGGGACTTGAATAATTACACCCCGGTGAGGCTGAGTCGTCACCGCGGCAGAACGCACTACGCATGAGTAGAAAACTGAGCATCCGGTGAATTACGCATTTCCGGTGACATACTGCAATCCCATGTAAATGTCGTGGTTAATTTTTTTTATCTCAGGTAATTTTTATTTTTCCATTGTTTTTGGGTATGGTAATATATTCTAATGAATTTGAAACAAAGGAAAAACAAAAATTACCTGAAATAAAAAATGAACAACAACATAAACAACATAAAACTCCCGTACCGCGAAGTTTGAAAACAAAAAGTAAGAGTTATAAAACAAAGGTAGAGAAAAAGTTTGTTTCGTTATAAAGTTTTTTCATCGTTCAAGTTTCAAGCGTTTGCACCAAGGGGTTTGGTGTTTGCACCAACAACGAAATATGAACAAATAATTTTTGCATCGCATTTTTTCACAAAAAACAAGTCTTCACTCCATCTCGAAATGTATTCATGCAAGAACCGATCATGTACGTACCATAATTTTCTTCGGTTTTGGTCCTTTCATCATTGCATCTAGAAAATCTAGGTCTGTTGGTTCATGCAGAAGTGTTGTTTTATGCTGTTCGCATCGATGTTGACTGGTAGTTTAACGGACCGGAAGTGCTTGAAGTTTACGCATGCGCAAACATTCTGCCGCGGTGCCGGCTGAGTCTGCCCATAAAAACTTATTATGGTAATTTTCGGAGTGGCCTATTATTGTTCTCGCTCGGAATTTTTAGTACATTAATTCATTGTCACGTTTGTCGTATTTTTAATTTAAATTTTATTCAAATAACATCCTGGCATGGACGCCGTTTTCTTATAACATTCTCTAGCTGAAGAAGATTGCAGCAACAAACGAAACGTCCGTTTTTATACTTTTTAAAACCAGCGTCAACACTTTTTAATATAAATTATCAACATGCATGTCTGGCTACTACAGCCCACATATTTTTAACTTGATTAAAATGTGATATTTGTATATAATTTCGACAGTGGAGTAAATTTTGGCGGAGAATGTTTTGGCGGGAACATTTTTTCGCGTATCGTGAAAAATCCGCAAAAATCCCCAAAATTAGAACCCGCACAAATTTAGTGCCACCGGTATCTCAGGGACGCAAACACAATCCAGCAATTGTAGGCGAGCACGAATGGACCTGTCTCGGATGGACCTAGTCCCTGTGACCAGTCCTTTTAATTCGTGCAAATTACAGTGCGGATTTTCATAAAAAATATAGTCGAGGGGACCAAAAGTTTTCCACGAATACAGGCTGAATCGAAGGAACTGGTTCATGGAAATATACTGCCTCTAATTGGGCTAGCCCCTCTTGGTACAAGACGCTTTGGGCGAACATTATCTGCATGATTAAGGCATATACACTAATTATAATATCACGCTAGCATGGCATGAAAATATATATTTAATTTAATGGGGAAAAGAGTCCAGTATCAAATTCAGCACATCAATATTAGTAAAACTGTGAAGTTTCGAAAAGATTGCTCGTACACTGACGGAGATATGAACTTTTGAAACTTAGCACTCTGGCCTAATTTTTACAAAGAAATGTATGGGAAAATTACGAAAACGAGGCTGGACGGGCAATCTATGCCCGTCCACCATACATTTCTTTGTAAAAATGCTCAGTTTCAAAATTTCATATCTTCGTCAGTTTTCTAGCAATCTTTTACAAAACGTTGTAGTTTTACTAATATCGATATGCTGAATTTATTGCTGGGCTCTTTTCCTCAATAAACTAAATATATTTCTGTGCCATGCTAGCGTGATATTGGTCTATTGAAAGTGACGTTTTTATTCGAGTAATATTATTACCATAACTACAAAAAATTACCATACATAACATAAAAGAACAATTGATCATCGGTTTTAAATAACAAATAAAGTAAAAGAATAGTATATAAACACCATTGAAATACCAAGTAAACTTTCGCGCGAAAACATAATATTTTCACACGTGAGAATAACATGTCATCTTCACACGTGAAAAGATCACCGTTGTTATGGTTACAAAATAAATCGCGCCTTTCGCAGCAGCAGCTCCTTTGACAGCGGCGCCTTTGTCTGTGCAGTCTCGACACAATTTCAGAATGGCGGACGAACCTAACTGGAATCGATACCGAATTATTCTCGATTTAATCGACGATAATTCTAATTGATGTGTCCGAAGATGATGTTGACAAGCTTATTGCTCAACAAGAGAACGAAAATACGAAGAAAAAGACCATGTATGACCTCAACATTGTTCCAAATTTCTTCGCGAGGTTCGGAAAGAAGAGAAATAATTAGAGAAAATCACACCGGAGGAGCTGAATTTATACCTCACTGAGTTCATTTTACGCTTACTTTTGTTTCTTATATTTGTTAATACATCTTATACTTATAAAGTGTTTTGTTTATGCGAGCTCCTTAGTTTTGGCATTGAGCATTTTTCTCGCTCTTGTTTCTCTTACATTGGACATTAAAATAGAGAGCAACTAGTAGTCTTTGATGTCTAAAAATATTGTTGCTTATAGCTATTTTTTTCCCGAAATCTAACATTCTATGGTCCATTATTTTAGGATAGCCCTTTATTACATTGTAAAAGAAGGAATTTGTATTTCGTTCACGCATTAAAGGCTGTGCACTTCTTTCATTTTTTAGTTTTGACACGTCCTATATTAGGACTACAAAAAAAAATATTAAAGTGAAATGCCGTTTGGTATCGGCATTGGTGTCTATATAAAAAACAGAACTGCGCTCACTCGTGAACTTTTTAAACACTCGAAGAGAAATTTTGTATCTCCGCGCGGCCATGTAATATCCCAAGACCATATAAAAAGGGCCATTAGACCTATTAAGAGACACTCTCCCTATTCACCGGGTGAGACGTGGCGGGAGGTCGAAAAAACAAACATCCAACTATTCTCACTGCATACGTAATTAGCGCATCGCGGAATTCATCTTTTATCCCTCAAATTCCACCGGGCGTTCATGCTTTTTGGCAAGCATGATGCTTTGCGCCCCCCTTTTGCATAAATTCCGTGTTTCGGCCTCGATCGTCCTCATTTGGCCGGCGTTCCCGTCGAGGAAGCATCTATCTCTTTTTCTAGTCAACCGGCACCAGCATACTATGGCTGATCTTCCAGACCTTCCTCCTCCGCCTGCTGCTCCTGTTGCTTTAGAAGAACCGGCCGGCGCTGTTCCCGCCGCTGAAGTGGCCGTAGAAGTTGTTCCAGCTGCCCCGGCGGTTCAGCCTCCAGTCGCTGACGCTTAGGTATTTTTTCCTTTCCTGCCATTTTGTTATGTCTCCTAGTCTTGCCACGCGTTTTGTTCGCAGCTTCATTTTCGTCTCTTTCGTTTGGTTATTTTTGCTATTTTCTAGCGAGGTGCTACCGCTTTATGGCGAGAAATATTGTTTTATCTGCTAATTTGCTTTCTTTGTTTTCCGCTTTGTAAGCGACGTGTTAGCGTGTTACCGCCCTAGGCGAGGAATGTTTATTTGCATGTTGTTTTGCTGTGTTTATTGTTTCCGCTGTTAAGCGAGTTGTTTGCCGCTACATAGCGAGGAGTTTCATTTTGCCGCCGTTTTGCCGGTTTTTGTTGTTGTTTCCGCTTGTAAGCGTAGTTTTAATGTGTTACCGTCGTAGGCTAGGAATGTTCATTCGCATGTTGTTTTGCTACGTTTTTTGTTTCGATGCGTACGGAGGTGTTTGCCGCTATGTAGCGAGGAGTTTCATTTATGCCCTGTGTTGCTCATGTTTGTTGTTTCCGCTTTGTAAGCGAAGTATTAGCGTGTTGCCGCCATAGAGCGAGGAGTGTTCTTTTGCATGTCATTTTGCTGCGCTAATTCAGTTATTGTTCCCGCTTCGTAGGCGAGGTGTTTGCCGCGGGATAGCGAGGACTCTTTTTATTTCCGTGTTGTCTTGCTTATATTTGTTGTTTCCGCTTTGTAAGCGAAGTATTATCGTGTTACCGCCGTAGAGCGGGGAATGTCATTTGCTTGTTATTTTGCCGCGCTTATCGTTCCCGCTTCTAAGTAAGGGTGTTGGCCGCTGTATAGCGAAGGGTTTTTTATTTTCAGTGTTTTGAAGTGTAACTCGCCTTAGATTTGTTTTGTTGGCGCAGCGTGTACTCTTTATTAAACGTTTATTTTTGGTGTATGTTTGTGTTTTCTGTGCGTCCTTTTCTTCGCCATTCCCGTCGTTGACCCTGGGGGGCCTTCTCAGTGTCTCTAATATCTGGACCTGGTTCGGATTCTGGGGTCAACGGGGGGTTGGTTTCCCTGTCGCCGCCTTATCATTTTTTGTTTCTATTTCCCATTTTATTTTTTGTTTGCACCCATTTAGGCTTATCATTCTCTATTCGCCGCTCGGATTATGGCGGCGCGGGACTCATTTATAAACAAGAGTGGACCTGTTCCTGTATGTTCTATATCACAGGGAACCCAACCCTTCGTTGGCCCCCTGGCTTCTCCTGATATGGTAGCCTCACGTCCTGAATTGGGGGTATTGTGTCAACTTCGTTTTCGTGACCCAGACCATTTTCTAGCTGGCACTATTCACCTATGTTTGCCGGTATGGGAGCACCTCCTAATGGCCTTGGTCGCCTTGACCAAAGCAACCCCGTTGCACATCCACGCGTTAAGGAGTATTTAAAGTTCGTTCGCGAGGAACAAGCAAGCCTGGCCGTTACCCCTTCCCAAGCCGTGCCCCTTTTCTTTGTTAAGTTCCAAAAGTTAGTCGCTCATATAAGGGGAAAGATTGCTAATAGTAAAACTCTTTCCAAGATCAGTAAGTATATTTTGGTTCGTGATACTACATTTTTTGTCGTTGATTTCTTTACTGGCGATAGAGCGTCCGATTTGGGTCGTCTGTTAGCCGACCAGGTTTTTCACTTAAAGGACCGTCGGGGTTACTTGTTGCGTTTTACCCTAACAAAAACCCTGCGCAAGGGGAACTCTCGTTCTTTCGCTTTAATTCCTTTTCGCTATTCGAACGTGTGTCCGGTTAATCGGATAGCTTATTATCTTTCAGTGTGCGGTTTGCTTAAGATTCGCCTGGCCCCAGGTTTTTTCTTTAGAACGTCTAGCCGCAATAGGGATGTCAGTCCCAAGCCTTTTTTGGGCTCAGCCGTTAATAACCGGCTCCGTGGGTATCTCGTGGAGGCAAACATCCATGGTGGGGAAACCCCACACAGCTTTCGTGTGGGCCTGTCTAACACTTTAAGATTGCTAGGCTGTTCTCAGGATGATGTAGCGCGATATATAGGGTGGCAGAGTGGGGAAATGGCAAGCCGTTACTCCCGGGTATCTGACACAGCGGGCTCTCTAGCTATCCTGGAGAAAGTCCTCCCAGAAGCAGTTGGCTTAGACAAGACCCCGGTCTCTCATCCTGGGAATCTCCGACCCGCATGTGACTCTTGAACTTTTAATATAGCTTCGGTTCATTTTGTTTTTGTTTATTCTAGGCGTTTTGTCTTTGTTATTATTTTCTGGGCGCGTTTTCATGAAGGTAAAGGGATTTCTGAGAGTTGGGAGAGGTTACATTAAAGGTTGTGTTTCGCACGGTTGTCTTGCGATTTACTTACCCTGAGGGTGTCCTTTTCGGTTATAGTTGGGTAGCTGTTATCCAGCGTCGCGGGTAGGAGCGGACTCCTCCCATAACTTAGTCTGCCGCGATGTGGTAATAGGGATGCAGTGAGAATAATTTACTATAACACCCAGAGATACCCCATTGTGTACTAGTAAATGTGAGAAACTTATTTTGTTGCGGAGTTTAATATTTTTTTAGAAAAAAATTAAAAGCTCAAGACGGCCCGATTTGCAAGACAGCAGATCTGTGTGTACTGCAATTCGAAAATCGGTCTGTTTTAAACTACCTATAAATTGATTGACAGGGCAGCGCAGCCGCTAAAAGTCCCCTCAGTTGTTGTTTACGCTTGCTAGAAGTTAGGGTTATATTTTTGATCGAGACAGTGAAATGGAGAAAAGTTGTTCTTTCAAGCGGTTATATGGCGGCCAGTGCGGTAAAGATCCACGCAGCAAGAAAGACGGTGTGATTGTTCCACTTGCGTCTTGCGAGAAGGACATCTCTAATCACAAGAGCTCCCTAAATTTGATGTCCGCCGCCTCCCTCGACACTGAGGTCGAGCTTATCTTGGCAAGATCGTCAATCTTTACCTTGCCCTCAAACATCAATGACCTGGATATTTGCTCGGCACATCGCTCTTCCTTGGGCATTGGTTGGCGGAAAGGTTCATCGCGCTGCCGAGTACCAGTTCAGCTGTCGAACCATCTTTAAAAGTCCCGCGCTGCAGATCGCGGCATCAGCAAACAGATTTCGTAGCATATTCTCAATCTAACAGGAATATTTTTACCTGTGGGATCAGGTAAGCTATGCTACACAAATTTATTTTGAAATTAGGGACGGACCATTGTTTTTCTGGAGGGGCGGGGGATAAGAAATATTGAAAAAAAATGTTTGCAGGGCCTGAAAAGACAAAATAAATTGTTTGCAAACACGATATGTGTAAAAAAAAATGTTTACAGAGAAGTCAGATAAATTATTAAAAAATATTAGTTCCAAAACTGAATATTGCTCAGTGATGATTCTTTCCATTTGGTTACACAAGACAACTCCTTCACCTTGCCTTCGCAAAAAGCAGCCAAAAAACTCTTCGTTGTGCCAGGGCTTAAGGTCCGGGTTTTCATTCAAGGAATGCCGCTTGCCTTGCCATTTAACGTTGACATTCTGTCCGAGAAATGGGCGAGTTTCAGAAGTCTGTCATCTTCCTGACGATATCGCCATCAAAGCTAATGGGGCAATAACTGTTTACAAGCTAGTTATTTGGAGTAACCTATGGTGATGGGAATCATTTTAAATCAGCAATGTGCCTGCCTTCACCGCTGGTACCACAGCTAGGCCGGGTGGTACGAGTATGTTGGCCTGTGGGAACAACGTCAAAAGAGGATCATTCCCCCCCCCCCCCCCCCCCCCCCCCGCTCCAGAAAAATAATGGTCCGTCCCTTGGAGGTTTCATTCTATTTATAGTAGTCGCTTTCTTAAACTGAGACATTTCTTTCATGTCAATAGGAATTTGCAGTGAATGTAGATCAACTCTGTATGAATGAACGAAAACCGCGCACCAAGATCCGAAGACTTCTGACATCACCGAGGGTGTTCGTAATATTTCCCTGGTATGTATTGTATTGTATTTACCTGGGTACGTGAGACAAGGCGCGCAGCAAGGAAACCATGTTCCCGCTAACCGACGCCCGCCGGGGGGCTTGTCTCTAGTTTCCGCTGACCGCGACGCCCTGGGTACCAAAATGGGCAGTCAAAGTCTCTAACGCGATACGCGCAGTAAATTTGTATTACCTTTTATAAACATTTTGGACATACATTTATAGGCTGGGTTTTGAAACACTCTCAAACGTTTTTTCCCATGTCATGTTATTTTCGGGGGACTGGGGAGGAGCGACGCTGAGCCCCTTCTCAACTGGATCCACTAGCTCATATGATATTGAAGTATACAAAACTAGTTTGCGCGTAAGCGGTTATAAGTAAATATCACTTAAAACAAAGTAGCCGTTTGTGGAGCCATAGAGTTGTAGACGTTTTGTTTTCTCAAGTTCTCCAAACTAGTGTCGGTTGTAATGAACCGTTTTGATTGCATTTGCTGGATAGTTTCTGTGTATGTTAAAATGGTCTGGCATTTAACCCTTATCAAAGCGGCGGTTGTGCAAAATAAAGACACTGGTGAATAAAAATTATGCGTCATAAAATTCCCCAACCACCTCCCCACTTACTCCTAGTGAGGAGTAAGTCTTGCGTTACAATATAATGCTTCTGCATATTGCGTGACAGGGCACTGTTGCGATCATATTTCAGTTGTCGTTTCGGCGCCTTGCAGGACCTTTCCCCCTACGGTGGCCCACAACTGTCACGGCAAGAGCAAAAGACTCACGGCAAGAGCAAAAAGCTCACGGCAAGAGCAAAAAGCTCACGGCAAGAGCAAAAAGCTCACGGCAAGAGCAAAAAGCTCACGGCAAGAGCAAAAAGCTCACGGCAAGAGCAAAAAGCTCACGGCAAGAGCAAAAAGCTCACGGCAAGAGTGAAATCTTAAGGAGACTGGGAACTATGTCGAGATAGCGGAAGGCATTCTGGGAACGAGAAACTCTTGGCGATTTCGACGAATGCGGTAGAATAGTCTATTAAAAAGATGTTTTGTTCAAATTGCGGGAAAGATCTATCGCAATTTGCAAACTTTTGTGTACAGTGTGGACAAGGTAAGAAATTTTCATGCTTTTTTTATTTATTTCTGGTTGAAATATGGACTTTCAAGTCCTTTTGTCCTCATGACAAATCGAGATGTATCTGTGACATTTTGGCTCTTGTAAGAAGCCAACTAATACTATTAAGCTTTTTCATTTGCTCTGACGGTCACTTGAAACTGTGGCTTTTACTTCGCATACAATGTTGATGAAGTATTGTTTCTTATGTTTACGTCATCTGTGTGTGGTACACAAAGTAAAAGCCGACCATGTGACTTCAAATATTTCTCAATGTTTCATTCCCATGGAAAATTACCACTACTTGAATATCTGTTTGTTTGTTTGTTTGTTTCGATATAATTCCTTTAATTTTCCCATTGCCGATTTACAGAGAATGTAAGGGGAAAACACAGTTGAGAATAAAATTCAAAGGAACGGCCAGTCTCAAAATTTGCTTCTTTGCAGTCATATGTAGATTTTCTATGGAGAAATAACTTTATTAACATGTGTTTTAATCTAATTAACAATGATAGTAAACTCATTGGGGACATTCAGGTGTATATTTTTTGGCTTTCAATTTTCATACAAACCTTAATATTTAACACCATGTTGCCCCAGATACCCATGATACACTTAATACTGTGAAAGGTCTATTGTTTGATTATGAATAGCCACATGCTTATGTCAGACAAACGTCTTTGTCTCTTATAGCTATACCTTCGTCATCAGGGGCAGCACCTGGCCCGTCATCAGCAGCAGCACCTGGCCTGTCGTATGCTTCAGGTAAAGATTTGCCTCTAATGAGAACTACAGTATCAGATAAATATAAGTTGACAGTATCAACGTGACACTATCGAAAGAGAGTTGAGTATCGCAAATAGTCTCGAATTGAGTCTTGAAAAGAGACTGTCAACTTAAATTTGCCCAGTAATGTACATTGTGACATAGAATAAGAGAAGGAAGGTTTTGTGTTTACAAATATAAAAAAGACTAAAAAGTTAAGGTTTTTATTCTGCAGTCCAACCGCTCTTGTTAAAGGTGGTTAGTACAGTAGGTTGTTTTGATTTGTTAGTGTGGGGAAGTTTATTTTATTGGCTTTGGTTAGCTGGTGAATAGGCTACCAATGACAAGCTTTAATCATGTTTAATGTAACTAGTAGCCTGCGTAGCTGTTGGGAGACATAGTGTACTTCTGAATTTGCAACTGGGATGTGTTTGTCTGACACTCCATGGAGCTCAGGCAAGAGGTAGAGAGAATCAGGACGTCCGGGTACTGTGTTATTTCCTGACCCATGAATTCGGTGGGTATTCCATTGCTCTTTTACAGCATCAAACTCTGCTTGTAGAACCTTGCTAAAACAATACCATAGGCATTCCATGCCTATCTCAGACGAAGTATCTAAAGTTCCTTGAAATTCTAAATCATTGAAAAAATTCCTCCACCATGTGCAGTGGCTTTTTGGATAAAACGACCACCACCCTTCTATCCTTTGATTCCTTGGTGAGGCAACATATCGATGGGCATTTGGATTGCCACGAAAAAAGGTCTGTATGGAGGCTGCTAGCCCATTTCAGTGCCCAAATCAGTAATTAGTTCCACAAGACACCCTCCCTGCTCGGAAACGGTCTTCACATAATATGCGGCTATTTTATGAGGAGAGTTATTAGATCGTGCAACCCTGAGCCATAGTATCTTTCTGCTAAATCCCAGTGTTTTAACTTATCATAACCATCCATGTGCCATGCATAATTTGGCCCAGGGTTGTGATATCTTCTTCTCTTCAAGCGATGCTTTTTTCTAAGTTCTGTACCTGCTGGATCCATCTCTCTTAACAAGTCTTGCACAATTATCCTGGGGACCCTTAGACCTTCCATTTCGAGCATGTGCCAAATAGCTCGATACCCCGTCAATGAACACGGGCCGCTTATTAGTTCAGCCATGCGCCTCTGTACCTTGCAGAAGGTATCATTAAATCCTTCCTTGTCTGAAACACCACACCTTGACAAACCATACTTTTTCAGTAGTCGAATAAGAGTACTGTAACTCAACGGATGCTGATGGCATTCAGAGAGAAAGAGAAGGATTATGAAGTCAGATCCGAGACTTAATTGGTCTTTCGACTCGTCGAGCCGACCTGCGGGATCGAATCGTCGACTCCCGAGATCGACTCGTCGTGTTTCACTCTCGAGGTCGACTCGTCGAGTCCTGAGATCGACTCGTCGACTCCCGAGATCGACTCGTCGAGTCCCGAGATCGACTCGTCGAGTCCTGAGATCGAATCGTCGACTCCCGAGATCGAATCGTCGACTCCCGAGATCGACTCGTCGAGTCCCGAGATCGACTCGTCGAGTCCTGAGATCGACTCGTCGACTCCCGAGATCGAATCGTCGACTCCCGAGATCGACTCGTCGAGTCCCGAGATCGACTCGTCGAGTCCTGAGATCGACTCGTCGACTCCCGAGATCGAATCGTCGACTCCCGAGATCGACTCGTCGAGTCCCGAGATCGACTCGTCGAGTCCTGAGATCGACTCGTCGACTCCCGAGATCGACTCGTCGAGTCCTGAGATCGACTCGTCGTCGTCGGTTGATTCTCATATCCAGACCCCTTAATCTCAAACCCTGGAAAGGTCTGGTACTAACTTGTTCCAAGATGGCGGCTACCGATAGGGATAGAAGTTTGGGTGATCTCAAAGCTTCCCTGCGAGATGGTATACAACACATAATTACCCGTTTAAGTGAAGAGATGTTAGCAGACGAAGACGGGATTGATTATTTATGCACACATATCGACCGGGTTTTAAACCTGTTATCAAGAGCTTGTACTCTGTTCTATATTCCAGAGGATCTGATTTCACTTCTGCTCAGTGTTCGCCAGGCACTTTTTCAATCAACATCAGATTTAACAGATGGTGATAAAGTGCGACCAGTATTTTATTCAGGGTGCAGAGGAAGACCAGCAATAGCTATTTCCAGGGAACAAGTAGAATTGTATCTGGAATACGGTTTCACGGTTGTTAAAATCGCAGAGTTATTTTCCGTGTCTGTGAAGACCATATTTCGTCGTATTGCTGAATGGGGAATCGAGAGAAAAAAATACAGTGACCTGTCCGACATGGAGCTTGATAATGTCATGTAAGTGTAATCGGCAAATTTTCAAAAGTGTACATGTAGACATAGTCCTTGGAGAGAAGAGCGTAACAACGAGGATGTACATGAAGATTAATATCCCTCAATTTCCTCAAATCCCTCTGTAAGGACGTGAAAAGCCGAAAATGTGAGAGGTGATTGTTATTTTAATTGTTATATTATTTTTTAGTATTAGCAAGAAATGTACATTTTATATGGGATTCTGAGTTTTAAACAGGGTGTACAATTTCACTATTTTGCATCTTGAACCGGTTATCTGTGTTGGTTGTAAAAGTACGTAATAAGGTATGCAAGACATAAAAACTAGTTCTGCCTTAAACAGGGTAGCAAAGTTAATGTTTTTTGTCTTAAAAGGTTGAGAGTTTTACAGCCTCAGTGACACTTCCCTATCCAAGTAACCCCCTCCCACCCCCACCCCAGAAACATGTACACAGTGTCTCAGTCTCAGAGTAGTCAATAGTACTGTAACTTCCAACCTGCTTGTATTGTACAATAGTTTTTATTTTCTCCTAAGTATGTTTTATCACTCAAATGCCACATTAAAATCACCTTCATGAACTTTATAATAATGAATGCATAATTATACCCAAGTTATGTTTTAAGTTAACACCAAATGAGGACGTGCAGAATGTAAAATGTCATTTACTAGCTACATTTACATACTCTTTAGTGCTGACATTCTGAAAGTCATGCCAAACTGTGGATATCGGAGGATGAGAGGCCACTTGACTGCAAGAGGTCTACTTGTTCAGTGGAGTCGTATTCAGGATAGCATGAAGCGAGTCTGCCCTGAGGGTATTCTCATGCGTGCTCTACAACTTACAGCAGTCCATAGAAGATTCTACCATGTGAGAGCTCCGCTTTCACTTTGGCATATCGATGGTAACCATAAATTAATCAGGTCAGTATGCAATGCAAATACTGTTGGTCATTATCAGCATGATTATTGTATTGTTTTGATTTTAAGACAACCATATCTTGATTACAATATTATTTAATTGCTAAGAGTAATAATATTAAAATACTATCAGTATTACTCGGTATTGTTATTACTATAGACCCTATTCATAAATGGCGGCTGATTTATTTATTCTTTTATATTCATGCTAATCAGCCCAACTAGCCTCATTTTAGAGCAAAAATTCTTTTGAATTTTGCACATGCTAACGAGGCTAGTTGGGCTGATTAGCATGAATATAAAAGAATAATAAACCGGCCGCCATTTATGAATAGGGTCTATTAGTAGTATTAATGAAGATGATGCGAATTGCAGAAATACAAATTTAAATGAAGATATGATTGTTGCAGTGGTAATTGCAATGAAAGCAATTGCAAATTAACCTGAAAAAATATTGCGGGACTTCAATGGGATTCGAACCCATAGTCTCTGCAGTGCTCTACCAGTTGAGCTATGAAGACCCATAAATTGACTGCAAGCCAATTTAATTGACTGCAAGCCAATTTATAAATGAAGTGCACATCATCTTCATTCTTCATTCCTTCCACGTGTTAAGATGAACTCAACAAATTGGCCTGCTCCCAATATATGGGTCTTCATAGCTCAACTGGTAGAGCACTGCAGAGGTCATGGATTTGAATCCCGTTGAAGTCCCGAAATATTTTTGCGTGTTAATTTGCAATTGCTTAAATTGCAGTTATCACTGCGATGATCACATCTTTATTTTAATTTGTGGTATTATTATCACATAATTACATGTCAAAGTTAGCAAGGTCGTGATGATGATGATCATACATGTATTTCTTCATTTTGATCACTAATACCATTGTAAGTAGTTTTCCATGGGGCCGTTGGTCTTTGCCTTAAGTAAAATATAACTTTTGATTGCAGGTGGGGCTTTGTTATTCATGGGGCCATAGATGGATACTCAAGGCATATTATGTTCTTAAGATGTAGTTGCAACAACAAAGCCGCAACAGTGCTTCAATTATTTGTAGAAGCTGTTGGAACCTTTGGTTTACCATCCAGAGTAAGAGGAGACAGAGGTGTTGAAAATGGTGATGTCGCATGGTACATGCTCACCCATCCAAACAGAGGGCCAGATAGAGGCAGTTTTATTGCTGGCCGAAGCTGCCATAACCAAAGAATCGAACGACTTTGGAGAGATGTTTATTGTGGCTGTTCATTCACATTTTACAATCTTTTTTCATTCATGGAGGTTGAAGGGTTGTTAGATATCGGTAGTGATGTCCACATGTATGCCTTGAGATATGTATTTCAACCAAGAATAAACGCCCACCTAAAGGAATTTGCTGAAGGATGGAATAACCACCCTTTGTCAACCGAGCGAAACATGTCACCTGCCCAGCTTTGGTTATGGGGTCTTCGAAGAGTGCCTCGCAGCGATGAATTCCTGACTAATGTAAGAATTTCATCAACGTGTTATGTACAAGCAGCTTTTGCAGAGGTCTATTAAATGCATCTTTTCCTTTTGGCAAGTCGTTGCTAAGAAATTATGAAGTTTTTCCCAGGAGCCACGAAGCTCTTTAGGACCTCTAATTTCATTGGCCCTGGGTATCACGAAGCTCTATTGTTTCAGGGCTAGGATCCATTCTTCTGTTTGTTCTGTTTTTTTTTTTCTCAACCAATCCTGGGAGCCGTTCCGAGAGCTTCGTGGCGCCCCATTTGTCCTAGCCTTACCTCTGCAGCCCAAGAGAAGTGCTAGTACTCTTGCTTTAACCCTGGTCTCAAAATGTTATTTCCTTTGCATGTATAAGTCCGTATTAGTTGATATCATTATTATGCATTTAAATGAATTTTTTTACAGGATGAAGCTGCACAGTATGGGATAGACTGGCATGGGCCCTTTCCAAACTCTGAATGGGCTGGAGATAATGCATGTGTGGATGAATCTATCATTGTTAATGTTCCAGACGTGCAACTGCCTTTTCTCACAAGTGATGTGTATGGTCAACTTGTTCAACAGTTTAATCCACTTGGTGAAAGCATGTCATTTGGACTGGACATTTATCTTCAGGTGGTTACATTTGTGACCAGTTATTCTCAAAACTGAAAAAACAGTTTCTTATCTTATTGGTGGTGAACTAAAAGACTCCATATACTCGTAAACAAAGTCAACATGTTTTTATTGCCATGGCCAGGTAACGTAAGGCTTGACAAATAAGCAGCAGTTCAATTGATGATAGTTTCAACTTAGCTTTTTGCTGCTGTCTCTTTCAGATACAGTAATCGTTTCAAAAAATCAAACATTGTGCAGTTCCAGAAAATATTCATACTCCCCCCACGGAAGGTGTTTTGTTTAGCACTCCCGTTCCCCCCAGGAAATTCCAGTTAAGCTTCATACTTTGCTTCTAAAATGTTGGCTTTTAAGACCCCCTCCCCCTAGGAATTTCCAATGACCTTCCATGGGGTGGGTATGGATTTTTTCTGGAACTACACATTACAACATTTTCTAAGTAGTATGAAAAATACTGTAACTACATGTGGCTAAAGTATGGTTCTTTTTTTTTTGGACATAGCACTCCAGACTAAGTTTTATTCAAACTTAAAGTGAGTACATGTAACGTCACAGTCACTTCTTAATTTAACAACAACAAGAACAAAGTTGGTAGCGATTTTTGTTAAGCTTTACAAAACTAACATGAGTTGGTGGTGTTGTAGCATTGGTATTGTCATGTGACCTTATGACCTTCACAGGTGTTTAACAAAGGGTTTAGAACCCACCACTGAGTAGCAAAGGTACACTGATGTAACCAATTTCCAATAACTTTATATTCAAATCAATGATACTTACACTCAGATGTGTAAAAATAGAACATGCCCTTTGGGCAAAATCAAAGCTGGTTGGTAATAGTTTTGTTTTAATAGATATAAACAGTTGATGACAGTCCCAATGACACTATAGACTATCATGCACTTAATATAATGGGAATCGAAGACAGTTTGTTATGACTTTGCTGCTGAGGCCCAATTAAGTAAACTACCCATGTGGTGGGGTCACCCAAAAAACAAAAACCCTAACGCAACTACAAGGAACTTGCAATTTTTTGCATGACAATATGGCAATATGCTACACAGCTACATGTATTCTCGATACAGGTACATCTTTTACACTCGGCCATATCCTTTCCCTTGAATACGGACCGTTGCATCAAATGCTGCCTCAAATTGGCCATATGTGGAAAAGCATGTGGGTATCTTCAATGAAGTAGAACATGTGTCAGGATCAGGCAATGAATAACCTTTCTCATCTGGCAAAAATCCAACATTTACTTCTCTGGGCATGAGGGGTGATCCAGTGATAAAGGCCAATATGGATTTGATATCAGTCCCTAAATATTATTAGCATAAATAACTAGAATTTAATATTTGAATTTGCTTCTTGAATTTGATCTCAACCCTAGTACTCTAGGAGTGCTGAGTATCTTATTTCTCCTTAACATATCACTACCCTATCACACTGTCACTCAAGAATAAAGGAAATGATCATCAAGAATAGTTTTGATTGTTAAACAAATTCTCTTCATCAGGGTCTTATCAGGGTTTATGCACCTATCAATGTTAATCTGGGGGGGGGGGGGGGGGGGGGGGGGAGGCCGGGCAAAGGCCGGGGATTTGACAGAGGAAGTTGGCCCATGGCGACATAAAAAATTGCTTCAAGTTCAAATCCCCGGCCTTTGCCTGGCCTCCCCCCACCCTCCAGGTTAACATTGATAGGTGCATTAATGAGTTAAATATCACAACAGTATCAAAACATACAGAGAGAAGAGTAAGAAAAATGAATATCCCAACTATTAAGCTACCTACCTTCTTTTCTCTTACAAACGTTTTGAAGATATTCATGAAAGTAGCCAAATGCTGTGTCACTCTTTTCACTTCTGCAAGATGTAGGGTCTTTTTTCACCCTTGCTAACAACACATGAAGGTCAACTGTAACTTCATCCACTGTTGGGAAAACCAGGGAAGTAACTTTGGGATGATCCGTAAGCAAAGGTCCAAGATGCAAAACATTGAGTCCCTTCCTGATCTCATCCAGTTCTCTTAATCTCTTGTGGATGACTTGGTGTACCATAATCTCATATGCTACTTGGGCTGCATTATTAATGGTAACAAAAGGAACACTAACTCCACTTTCATCTACGAGGTTAGAGACCATATCTTCTCTATTCAAGGAGGCAATTTCATCTTCACCAGCTTGGGACATGCGTTTCAGCACTTCCCGAACATTCAAATCAGGAACATCCTCTGCACACACTACTTGTGCGGCAGTTTCAGTGCAGCCAGTGGACAAATACACTTTAACTGCTTTTGCCAGACCAGCAAACCAAACTTCACCATGAATGATAGCATGCGCCACAATTTCTCCTGTCATTTTGAAATATCCATTAAGTACCAGCTGCTGACTATGGACGGGGAGTTTGTGGTCATCGTCACCTTCAAACAGTTGAGGAGCTGTTCCTTTAGAAAGTGTTTCTATAGCAATTGTGAGGAACTCCCTTAATGGTCCCCCAATATCAGCTGCCTCTTCTTCAAAGTCAACATCATCGCCACTGTCCGAGATAAAATATACCACTGGTGGTCTAATGAGTTTGTTGGCACTGTTTTTATAAATCCTGCAAAGCTCCCGAAAAGGATTCTTTGAACGGTTAAAATTAATGGGCATGGATGGACCAGCAGTAACCACATCTTCTTTAAAGATCTTTAAAATTATATCAGATGGTAGGCCTAGTTAGGAAAACAGATTGGATAAAACTTAAATTGTATTATCTGCAGTATACCTGTGTCAAAAAAGAACAAGTAAGCAGTGGAATTATTTTCCAATGCAATATAAAGGACATCTTTTCTCTTGCTTGCCTACATTGTACTCATTGATGTATGGTCTGAAAGATCTCTTCCCTCCCCTCGGCACAGGTTAAATGTCAGTCTTCTGTTAGCGGTAAACCTGATGACATTAGAAGCAGTAAAGAGACATGGATTCTCATGGGAAATACTGGCAGTTCAGGGGTGAAGGTGTTAACAGAAAATATAGCATAGCATTAAAATAGGAATTTAAAATAACTTGGACACCTGCAACAGGTCAAGAAAATTCAGGAAAGGGGGGCAAAGTCCCGTGGGTGTCACACTCACCCCCCTCAGTATTTGTTTTTGTTTTAACGATAAAAGATTGTTCTGAAACCAATTACCTCCATTGACAACTTTTGTCTCAGCTTTTTCGTTAGATCTGCTGGTGACACTCCCCACTAAAGTCAGGTCACAACTTTCAGTGCCCTCCTCACTCACCGCTTCAATCTCTTGGCTTTCACATAGTAAATCTGCTGCCTCCTCAAGTGTTAATGCCATGTCTACTGCTTTTTGCAAACTTTCCTTTGATGCTGTGGGAAACATCATGGATAAACTATCTGTCCACAATGCTGCATCAGCTGTTGGAGCTTCTGGCTGAAGTTGGTCATCAGTTGGAGCATCATGTGCTATGTTAGTCAGGTCTTGGGAATTTGAGGGTGTTATACCACTACTTCCCACAGTGCACAAGGGCATATGATCACGAATGGAACATAATGGCATACTCTCATTACAGTTTATGCATTTTGTTGTAACAGCACCATCAGAGCTTGAGATGCTAGTCTTCACATCTTGTTCTAAGCTAAGCTCACTCTGGATGGGTCTGATATATACAATTCCACTTCCAAGGGCACCTTTTAAAAATGGGATTGAATAACCTGTTGACTGCATGGGAATTGGCACAAGTGGTCGAGAAGCTCCTCCTCTTTCAGCCCTCATGAATTCAAAAGCACCATTTTGTGTCTTAAGTTTGGGGAATTCCTTCTCCAGAGTTTCTCTGACATGGTCAAAGCTTCCTTGCTTATCTTTAAAAACAATGCGTTTCTTTCCCAGCCCTGCTTGTAGCAAGGTATTGCCTTCCATAAGGGTGGGTGACTTCTCTGCCATTGGTGATGCAAGCAAAAAAAAATCATGTGTCCATGTTTCTTTAACAAAAGGAATAACAGATTTCTGCCTCTTACGAGAAGGAGGATTGGATAATGGCGTAATATTTTGTCTTCTACCTCCTTGCATGTACTGTGGGAAAGCAGCCCTAATTAACAGAACAGGTGACAGTCAATTAATTTAGTAAATTATCGTACATGTCTAACTTAACCTATGGTGGATGTGTCTGTAGTTCATGTAGTAACTTAACCTAACCTAACTTTACCTACTTCACTTATATTTGTGCCCAGGGCTGTGCTCAAGCAGTGCCCAGGGGCCTTGGCATGGGCTCCTTACTTTTCTCTTCGGACGACTAGAAAAACTTCCTTTTGCATAAAGCTTAAGTGCCAGGCACCCCAGATTTCATAGTTGGGAGCCTTTGGGCTCCCTGTGGTTCTTCTAAGAGCACAGCCTTGGTGCCATTAAATTATTGCCATAAATGAATACATAAATATAAGTTACCATATCTTGAAAGGTTACTAAAGCTTAACAACTAGAAATTTGGTCAACATTTCAAAGAAAAATCCAATTTCAAATCATCCATTTTTTTTTTGCAATTAATTTTGTTACACTTTCCTAAATAATTATGGAAAAATGTTAAAGAAAGGTATGGAAAAAGGTTAAAGAGCCACTGCTGAAGACCAGCTGTTCCATTAAAAGGCAGCCTAGACTCTAGGGGTATTTTAACTTGAATTTTCCAAGAGAATGTAGGGGAATAAAAAGAATTGATTCTGCTAGTTGAAAAGGTTTGAAATGAAAATGACTT
The DNA here is from genome assembly GCA_024195265.1 of Dendrophyllia cribrosa. Taxonomy (NCBI): domain Eukaryota; kingdom Metazoa; phylum Cnidaria; class Anthozoa; order Scleractinia; family Dendrophylliidae; genus Dendrophyllia; species Dendrophyllia cribrosa. The sequence continues at coordinate 48,083,439 of JAJLRJ010000001.1, read as the reverse complement.
TGTGTTGGTCGTGTCTTTTATTCACTGTCTGTTATCTTATGAAGTATTTGAACAAACGGGTTGGTTAATGCTTTTGACAAATGGTAAACAAAACTCAGATCTGCTTTTAAATTTCATTTGGGAATTAGGGGTACTTATTATTTACATGGAAAAACTGGAAATTCCGGTTGGAAAATCAAATGGTTTGCGCCATTCCGTTTGTGAAGCTTAAGAAAATATGGGCTGTGATTTGAGGCAATAGAATTTTCCTACTCTTTTTAGTCTGTTAATTTGGATATACTTTGTAGTGGGTCGTTCTCCCACCATGTCAATTTTTATAGTTTTATGTTTATGCAGAAGATTTCCACCGTGGTGGTTTGTGTAAATGGTAAACACCCTAGGTTTACATGTACCATTGATAATTACTTTTTCAAAAATCTGGTATCAAGGATGGCTTTGAAGAAATAGGGACACAAATTTCTGCTTGGAACATTCCATCTGGAGAAACAGGAAAACCTTTTCTGATGTTCCGTTACTCCCAGAAATTTTTCACTGGAGACACCAGAAAATTTGTGTTCGTAAAATCGTAAACAAGCTACAGGATAGAGTCTGGGGTGTCTGTGGACAATGAACTGACTAGCAACGAAAGATCACTTTAATATATGTTTGTAATTTTATCCATATACGGCTATAACGACAATTAACATTATTTTTTCAATCTTTGCCTTTTTAAGTGAACAAGTATTTGCCTGCGATTGCAAATACTATTTAAGCGTAACTGCGTGAGAAATTTTGAATTGAAATCCTCAGTTTATATAAGCTCACCTCCAATTTGCTTCTGCTCTTGTAATGTTATTTGCATTGGTTGAGTTGGAGCTTGAGGAGTTGGAGTTTGTGTGCTGTTGATTATTTCCTCCTTCACTGGATGCAGATGGAGATGATATAGACTCGATTTTACGGATTGCGTTCTGTAAGATTCCTCGTAACTCCTCCATTGTCATTCAGATCACTTTCACCATGTGCTTCTTACTTAAACCCAGTCCCTAGCGGCCCAAATCAATTAACGCACGACGACGAGTCGATCTCAGGAGTCGACGAGTCGATCTCGGGACTCGACGAGTCGATCTCGGGAGTCGACGATTCGATCTCGGGAGTCGATGAGTCGATCTCAGGACTCGACGAGTCGATCTCGGCAGTCGACGATTCGATCTCGGGAGTCGACGAGTCGATCTCGGGAGTCGACGATTCGATCTCGGGAGTCGACGATTCGATCTCGGGAGTCGACGATTCGATCTCGGGAGTCGACAAGTCGATCTCGGGACTCGACGAGTCGATCTCGGGAGTCGACGATTCGATCTCGGGAGTCGACGATTCGATCTCGGGAGTCGACGAGTCGATCTCAGGACTCGACGAGTCGATCTCGGGACTCGACGAGTCGATCTCGCGAGTCGACGAGTCGATCTCAGGACTCGACGAGTCGATCTCGCAGGTCGACGATTCGATCTCGCAGGTCGACGATTCGATCTCGCAGGTCGACGATTCGATCTCGCAGGTTGACGATTCGATCTCGCAGGTCGACGATTCGATCTCGCAGGTCGGCTCGACGAGTCGAAAGACCAATTTAGTCTCGGATCTAACTTCATACCCTTCCCATTCTTCAGGGTCAGAATTTGAGCTGTCCGCATGTTGATGGTTGCTTGATGATAGCAGCGCTAAACCAAAATGTAAAATATTACCAATATTACTAAGCAGCTATTCTACTGGAAAAATTATACCAGTTTTCCAAACAGAAATTCCATTTTTCCACATTTATGGATATTTCCAAATCCAATGATGAATTGCAACGAATCCAGTGTGGGAAATTGTTTAATTAATTTTTCCAGTGTTCTGCAGTGGAAATAGGCTAGGTAAAAAAATATGCCGGAGCAGAAAGATGAAATTGAAGACACCGCGGCCAAAATAATTTTGCCCTCATCAAAATGATTTTGCTGTGACAGTTGTGGGCCACTGTACATTTCACTGTTAATCGATTCAAGTCTCCACCAATTGTGGTCAATCTAACTAAACGAAAGATACTAGTTACATTAAACATGATTAAAGCTTGTCATTGGTAGCCTATTCACCAGCTAACCAAAGCCAATAAAATAAACTTCCCCACACTAACAAATCAAAACAACCTACTGTACTAACCACCTTCAACAAGAGCGGTTGGACTGCAGAATAAAAACCTTAACTTTTTAGTCTTTTATATACAGCTATTTCAATTAACGTTGTCGGATGAAAAAAGCTCAAAGCCAAGACTGCAAGGTAGTATGGGATTTATATGCATAAATTCACCACAATTGCTATTAACAACTATCCACACTACCTTGCGGTCTTGGCTTGTAGGCTTTGAGCTTGCATCCGACAACGTTAATTGAAATAGCTGTATTTGTAAACACAAAACCTTCCTTCTCTAATTCTATGTCACAATGTACATTACTGGGCAAATTTAAGTTGACAGTCTCTTTTCAAGACTCAATTCGAGACTATTTGTGATACTCAACTCTCTTTCGATAGTGTCAAGTTGATACTGTCAACTTATATTTATCTGATACTGTAGTTCTCATTTAGAGGCAAATCTTTACCTGAAGCATACGACAGGCCAGGTGCTGCTGCTGATGAGTTTACTATCATTGTTAATTAGATTAAAACACATGTTAATAAAGTTATTTCTCCATAGAAAATCTACATATGACTGCAAAGAAGCAAATTTTGAGACTGGCCGTTCCTTTGAATTTTATTCTCAACTGTGTTTTCCCCTTACATTCTCTGTAAATCGGCAATGGGAAAATTAAAGGCATTATATCGAAACAAACAAACAAACAAACAAACAGATATTCAAGTAGTGGTAATTTTCCATGGGAATGAAACATTGAGAAATATTTGAAGTCACATGGTCGGCTTTTACTTTGTGTACCACACACAGATGACGTAAACATAAGAAACAATACTTCATCAACATTGTATGCGAAGTAAAAGCCACAGTTTCAAGTGACCGTCAGAGCAAATGATAAAGCTTAATAGTATTAGTTGGCTTCTTACAAGAGCCAAAATGTCACAGATACATCTCGATTTGTCATGTCCAGGACAAAAGGACTTGAAAGTCCATATTTCAACCAGAAATAAATAAAAAAGCATGAAACTTTCTTACCTTGTCCACACTGTACACAAAAGTTTGCAAATTGCGATAGATCTTTCCCGCAATTTGAACAAAACATCTTTTTGCTGCGGAGTGAGCGCAGCGAACGAGCAGCAACATAAAAGAGAATACAGAAGAAAAGCTAGGAAAAATCTCGGATTGATACGGAAGCCGATGAGGGCCAATCCTAAAATAATTTTCAAATCTCGAAAAAAGTTTCAAATCTAAATAATTTGTTCAAATCCTTGTCCACTATCCTTTTCCAATCCGAAAATAATTTTCCAAATCCGAAAATCGTTTTCAAATCCCGAAGAGTTTTTGAAATCCGAAAATGTTTTCCAAATCCGAATATATTTTTCCAAATCCAAAAATGTTTTGCAAATCCGAAAATAATTTTCCAAATCCGAAAATCGTTTTCAAATCCCGAAGAGTTTTTGAAATCCGAAAATGTTTTCCAAATCTGAAAATAATTTTCCAAATCCGAAAATCGTTTACAAATCCCAGAAAGTTTATCCAATCCGAAAATCATTTTTAAATCCCTAAAACTTTTTCAAATCCGAAAATATTCTCCAAATCCGAAAATGTTTTCCAACCCGGGAAAACGTTTTCAAATCGGTCAGTATAAAACATGGACTGCGGACTGCGGACTACGGACTGGGTATAAAACGCGGACTGAGAATCATGGACTCGGTATAAAACGCGGACTGGGTGTAAAGTAACGAGGACCGAAGCTGTGAACATAAAATATTGATTTCGGCTCTGTCGATAAATACGTGATTTATAATACGTGGGTGTCACGGCATGTTACTTTACAAACGTTTTCTCTTTTGATATTTGAAAAAAAATTCAAATAAAGTAAAGCAGAAATATTATCTTAATTCTCGCAATTTTTCTCATTTTTAATCTGCTTTATACCCTGCGAGCGGAGCCCAGTTCAAACTTTACAGGCTCTGCTCGCAGGGTATCTGCTTTACAGCGGTTCATAAATAAAGGTCTATATTGCACAAAATGCTGGTAGACAATTAACTCTGATTAAATGCGTAGCAACACTTTTCTGGATATTACTGATAATGGCAACGATATGAAATATTTTTCAAATTTGCGTAAAGTTATCGGGCCCTGAAAGCCAATGTTTACAATGCGCAATGTTTACATTAAAGATTAAAATTTTGTTGGTTTTGAAAGCAAGGGAATAAAACATTATAAAATGACAAAACAAGTCGGGCTGGTTTGAGGGTTAAACAATACTTCACCATTCTATAGATTCTGATTTTAAAATGCAGTTCCGGGCCCGAAAAGTTATCGGGACTTTCCAGAAACGGGCCCCTGGGACTACAGAACAGCAAAATGTACTGCCTCGCAAATTTGAAAATATTTCATATCGTTGCCATTATCAGTAATATCCAGAAACGTGTTGCTGCGCATTTTATCAGAGTTAATTGTCTACCAGCATTTTGTGAAATGTGGCCTTTATTTATGAACCGCTGTAAAGAAGATACCCTGCGACCCCTACGTATTAAAAATCTACGTAAACTATTTATCGACAGAGGTAAATCATTATTTTATGTTCACAGCTTCAGTCCTCGTTATTTACACCCAGTCTGCGTTTTATACCGATTCCATGATTCTCAGTCCATGTTTTATGCCCTAGTCCATGTTTTATACCCAGTCCGTAGTCCGCAGTCCGTAGTCCGCAGTTCATATTTTATACTGACCGATTTGAAAACGTTTTCCGGTTGTTAAACATTTTCGGATTTGGAGAATATTTTCGGATTTGAAAATGATTTTCGGATTGGATAAACTTTTTGGGATTTGTAAACGATTTTCGGATTTGGAAAATTATTTTCAGATTTGAAAAACATTTTCGGATTTGAAAACGATTTTCGGATTGGATAAACTTTTTGGGATTTGTAAACGATTTTCGGATTTGGAAAATTATTTTCAGATTTGGAAAACATTTTCGGATTTCAAAATCTCTTCGGGATTTGAAAACGATTTTCGGATTTGGAAAATTATTTTCGGATTTGCAAAACATTTTCGGATTTGGAAAAATATTTTCGGATTTGGAAAAATATTTTCGGATTGGAAAAGAATAGTGGACAAGGATTTGAACAAATTATTTAGATTTGAAACTTTTTTCGAGATTTGAAAATTATTTTAGGATTGGCCCTTATCGGCTTCCGTAGGATTGAGCAGTTGGTGCCACATTTTTAACCACAATTCCGTGCTTTAGCTCCACATTTTTAACCACAATTCCGTGCTTTAGCTCCACATTTTTAACCACAATTCCGTGCGGAAGAACAATGACTGTTCGCCTCGCTGTCATGTAATTCAAATAAAGCACGAGTTTATGAAGTGACGTCTTACTTTCTCGAATTTCGCTGGCTGTGCGAGGTGAGTTGCTTTTGCGTTTTTTATTTTTACACTGTCAGCGTTGTCTAACTCAACTATGATTTGTCTAAATTCATCGGTTGCATTCGATTTCATCGCCGACTTCTTTCTTACAAGCAGTTCCGAAATCGTCTGACTAGTGCTTCTTTCTTGCAGATTTCTCAACGAATCCTTCTCAACTTCTGTAGATCGGCGGTGTTATTACAAAAGGTGAGTTCAGTAGCTACGAGCCAAATTTTAAAATCATTGCTAGAACTTGAAATAACTTTATGGATCGAGATTTACTTGAGATTTACACATCCAAAACCACGCCATATAAGCCTTTCTTTATGTGGAATTTTATGTTTCTTCTTGCTGACAGTGGAAATTTTCAGGAAGGTATTCGCATGTATTATCGGACACGATTGATTATCGGACGCTAACGAAAAAACATCCAAAATCCCACAAAAATAAAAAGAAAGACGCTGGAACGCCTGTGCTATCAGCTGAATAAAGTTTAATCTGTTCAACTACCGAGTCTTGTGTCGTGAATCTGAATATCTTGGAAATAAAACTGTTCCTCGTACCTGCAGCGATAATGGCGCTCTGATTTTCAATCATTTTTCCCTTACGCAAGGAAAAAACTCCAAAAGTTGAACGCAAAACTGCAAAGATTGTTCTGAAATCCATCGAGTGGGTTTTGTTTCCCATACATGATGTACCTACCGTTTCTGAGCAGTTTACCGCTGTTTAGGGGTACTTCTTTTCGGGTGTGCCAGTGATCGATGATCGGACGGCCTATATACTGATGTGATAAAGACTTGCGTACGCACATTGTTGGCGGAAATTTTCAATAGGATTTGCATGTCCGATAATCAATCAGCGTGTCCGATAATCTATCAAGGCATGGATAATTTTGTAATCAGTTTTGTCGGAGATATATCGCTTTCTAGACAATTTTGGAATGAAACTATCGAGACAACACTATAAAGCTTTTGGTGGAAGAAGAATTTGGTTGTTCGTCTGTCAAGCGCTTTGATAAAAGCGATGAGGTAAATGTGTCCGATAATACATGCGAATACCTGAATTCAAATTTTCACACCTCTCGTTGGATGCGTCCTCGAGGAGCGATCATAGAAATTATTCAGGGCCACTTTGGGTCCTCGAAATAATTCTTCAGACAATGTGTACATGATTTTTAAAGAGATTGTATCATAATATCAGCTGAAATTTCGTCGATTCTTGTGTTTCAAATTTGCTTTGTTTCTTGTGCATCTAAAACAACGCATGTTTCTTCCTGTATGAATTTCACACTTCATGTCCATGCGTGGAAATTCCCATGCGTCAGTAATGGGTGGTTCCAGAAAATATCCATACCCATACCACAGGAGGCATCTTGGAATTCCGAAGGGGAGGGGGGGGGGTTCATTGGACTGGAATTCCGAGGACACGGGGGAGTTCACTGGAGTGGAATTCCAAAGGCATGGGGGGGATTTTCAGGTCTGGACTTCCAGAAGGGAAATACAAGTCCACAAATTCAGCCCGAACTGTGAATGTACATTTAATTACGAAGTAGAAACGCAAGCAAAGCACCAGAGGGCCTAATGTTAATATACTGTATGTGAGGCTGTTATATAATAAAATTTCAAACTGCCTAATGCTATATAATGCTTACATATCATCTGTCATAAGTTACCAGCTGTGATAAATAGGTTTTCATTCCAGTAAAAAGGTTCCCAAGCTCACCAAACCCCTGTGAAGAACAACTTTTGAATATTCATCAACACTCTTGCATGGAGTCATATCATGTTACCGGTACTTAAATATGACTGTTACATCATGGCATAGCAATTTACTTGGACTTAAAATATCTCAAAGCCCCACTGATCACACTCTACGGGTAGCAAACTGAACATGGTGATTAGATTTTCGCGACAACAATTATCATATATCTTGTCAGCCAAATTTCCAATCTTCATGGACTTTGGCTGTTGAAGTTGGTGGCAGCCCAAGCTATATGAGTGTCACAATGTCAATTATAAGCGAAATTTTAAGGATTTGTATGGGAAAAACGGTCCATTGTAGAAGCGAAAAAATATGAACAACATTTCAATAAAAATTGCCTACCTTTCTTCGCTTGTGTGTTTCCTTGTCTCCTGTTTGATTTTGGGGCATATTTGTCAGTTTTTGTCACTTGGAGGTGTTCCACTTTATGCCCGAAACCACACACGAGACAAGAAAACACATAAGCGAAGAAATGTAGGCAATTTTTATTGAAATCTTGTTCATATTTCTTCCCTCGTAGAATGGACCGTTTTTCCCCGCTCATAACTGATACTGTAATGCTCGTATAGCTTGGGCTGCCTGTGGTCATTCCAGTAATAATTGTTCCATGTGAAAGTATTACATGAGAAAGGTGCTTCGAATGACATCACTACTGACAAATTTACCAGCAGAAAAGTTTATGAAGATGACATTTGCCACTAACAACATATAAATTGTAAAAACAATCACAAAATTAATATTTCAAATACCCACAGGGGTTGTAGGCACTTTAAATCATTTTAAGCAACATAATTTAAAGCAAACAACATGTTTGTATTCATGTGACACATGCTGATACTTCATTTCTTATTTTTTATTGCAGAGGATAGCATAGTTGGCTATTTACATAATCTGTCGCCCATAAAGACCAGCCAAAATAAAAATCAATACTTTCACTTGAAATTTCAAACGAATACAGATGTCTATCGTACTGTGTGCTTCTCCCCGGAGAAGCACACAATACTCAAACGAAAGTTTGAGTCCTCTTCTCCAGTGAAACTGAACAGATTCCAATTTAAGAAGAATCAAAAGACCGAAGAAGATGAGCTAATAATGAATAAAAGAACCAAGATTGAAGAACCCAGTGAAACCGAAACAGACTTTGACTTCCAATCAATAAAGGCAGACGTGATAGAGGCCAAGCCCAGTTCAGCAAAAGAAGTCCTTGATGGTGACATCAACATTTTAGTCAACCTTTCTGGCCGCATATCTTTCAATGGTACTACAGATACCCTCAATGTGAAAGGGAAAGCTTTGAGAAAGCAAGAAGCACAATTCACTGATAACACTGGATCAGTACGCCTTGTACTCTGGGAGAACGACATACAAAAGGTGCAGTCACGACAATGTTACCACCTGACAAATGTTGCAGTGAAAGAATATGATGACACCAACTACCTTACCTTTACCAGAAACACCACACTTAAAACAGTCAACCTGACAATTGAACGAGAGGATACAGTCACCAGCAACACATCACAACTAGAAGTGGCATTTCCTCCAGATGGGATCAATTATGTACAGCACTTCCTTAGCTATATAAGTGCCATTCTAAGGTCGCTGACAACAAAAACAACATTATAAAATGCACTGAATGTGCTCTTGTACAACTCAAGTCAAAATGCCAAAAAAAAATCATTGCCAGTGTTTTATCCATAAATGACAAAGAAACAATGTCACTTATCATATTTGATGACATCATTGAACAATTGTACACGTTGTGTAAAGAACAGGGCGCTGACATTGACAAGCAATTTAAAGAACTCACTGATGATGATGTCACAGAAATTCTTTTAACTGTTGAAGCAACAGTTCTTTTCAATGATAAGAAAAATGCTGTTAAGGTTGTCAAGTCATAGACTTGTAGTCACAATTGAGAGGCTTGCTTTAAACAACCTTTTTGTTTGTTAGTCTTTACTAATCCAGTTTAATATTATAGTTCCTGTTAGGTTGTGGTTAGCTCACAACTTCATATTTGAAAACAAAAGATTAACCCTTTCACTACTAGAGAGAGCCATGTAAACTAATCTAGTAACTGTCTTGCTAAAGTCCTACTATGACCTGCAGTCCTTTCTTTTGTAATCGTTTTAATTGACCGAATTTGAATTGGATCACTCTTAAAAGTGAAAGGGTTATCAGGCAGTTTTGCTAACTCATTGAAGTACATTGTCAATAGGTTTTCACTTAATAAGTTCCTGTTAAAATTGTGATGCCAATTTTAAATATATAACAACACAATGTTTTAAAATATTTACACCAGTGCAGTCACCTTTAAAATATTCACTGCCATAAATACCAGAAATTGAAAGACAGTTACTTTTTATTCTTTCATCCACAAAAAATATTTTAGTTAATCAGTTCCCGTTGTGTTGTGAACAATCATTTTTCATATTTTTGCAACATAAGTTTTCACGCATGCTTCTAGTACAGTTTGTAAATATAAGCGATGTTCCTGATATGCGCATTTTAGGTTTGCCATTCCTTTGTAGTTAGAGATAATATTTGATCCGTGAAATAATATTATTGAGTGCAAATCCCTGTTTCTAAATCTTAAATTATATGTTTTATATTTTATACGGTAATTAGATTACCTTCTAACATGGCAATTGGTAGTTTTCTTTTTCACAATGAACTACCACCTTATGATAAAAACGTATGAATTCTTAAATAAATACTGTTATAAATTGTACAACTCATTTCTTTCTCTGCCACTTAAAATGTCAACATTCGAAATGACATTAGATATTAAAAGGCGGTCTCACGAGTTGCACATTCACGCGATTTCAGTCTCAACTTGGAAAGTCAGACTGACCTTTTCAAGTTCATAACACACAATGTTAATAACACACACAATGAGAGACTATTCATGGCAGCAAAAGAAACAATTCCTGGCAAAAAAAATGCAAAAGGAGCAAATGGGATCTGAGACTGGAAAGTTGGGCATGCGCAACTCATGAGACAAGCCCTTTAAAGTGCAAATAAAGTAAAAAATAAGTGATGATAACTATGGCGTTTCAATTTTTGTAATATCTTCTCTCATTCCAGAGATATTTAAGTTTTCGTGTTATGCAAATTAGAAAACTGATGACGTCATCAATGCTTCAAGTAAAAAACAAATCACAAAATAAACAAATATCTCTGGATATAATAAGGTAATGTGAAAGAAACTTTGCACCAGTGATGTACCTTAAGAAAGACACAAAATGATGCCTACTGTGAGGTTGTTGTGGCAACAAGTTTGCGTCCAGAACGATTTCATGCAGGAAAGACATTCCATTTTTTGTCTTAACCACACACCTTTGACTTCCAAAGGGCTAATAAGAAGACTTGATACCATGTGGCCATTATGTGTGTTTTGAAAAGGACCATCCCTTTCCTCTAATAGTCATAACTGACAGTTTTCTAATCAAAATAGAAAGAGATTGGAGCTAAGCGTGCCATGGTTACATCATAATATGTGCTATCTTGTGTCTTTTCTCAGATGCATTACTGGTGCCAAGTTTTAGTAACATGCCCCAAATATTTCCAGACATATTCTTTATTTTGTGATTTGTCTCTATACTGTAAACATTGACGACATCATCAGTTTTCTAATTTGCTTAACACAAAAACTTATCTTGAACGAGAAATGATTTTACAAAAATTTAAACGCCATACTTCTTCATTTTGAAAGGCCTTTCAAATAAGCATCACTCTTTTTTACTTCATAGGGACTTTAAAACTTCGGTGAAATTCAATGATTTCACACACATAAGCTACCATGTCAATATTCAACATATCTCTGGCTCATGCTATGAAATTTTCACAAATCTTGGTTAAATCAAAGACAGAACGTTTCTACAACCATTGGACTATTTGGAAACTATTACATGTGCCCTTGTGGAGGAAAGTAAAATTGGTATTCATGTGGCTCGCAAAACAATGCAAAAGATCTGCCCAATTCGCCAGGACCGTATGATACAACTTTTGTTGGAATAAAGCAAATTCACCGCAGCATTCACTATCTATGGGATACACTAGTTAATAGACTATTCTACCGCATTCGTCGAAATCGCCAAGAGTTTCTCGCTCCCAGAATGCCTTCCGCTATCTCGACATAGTTCCCAGTCTCCTTAAGATTTCACTCTTGCCGGGAGCTTTTTGCTCTTGCCGTGAGCTTTTTGCTCTTGCCGTGAGCTTTTTGCTCTTGCCGTGAGCTTTTTGCTCTTGCCGTGAGCTTTTTGCTCTTGCCGTGAGCTTTTTGCTTTTGCCGTGAGCTATTTGCTCTTGCCGTGAGCTTTTTGCTCTTGCCGTGAGTCTTTTGCTCTTGCCGTGACAGTTGTGGGCCACCGTACCCTTTCAAGTTGGCCAGAAATTTGCCCGTTTCACCCTCAAAAGTTAGAGATACCGAGAAAATTATCAGATACAAAGCTTAGGGAGATACATATAAAAGTCACTACCAATGCACGTAAAGAAACTAGGACGTCAAAGGCGAGAATTTAGCCAGGGATGGAATACACTTCAACAGTGGTCTGGAAGTGTTTCTTCAATCCCGGTTCGAACAGAACAAATACAAGAATTACAGGACTGTAAATCCTCCGAGAATCCAGGTAAGCTGCATAATAAGTGTTAATTTCAAGGGGATTTTGAATTTGGATAGCTTTTAGAGCAACTGCATCGTTTTCGGGACGATTGTATAGCTGGTTAGACAAAAGTCGGTACCGAATGTTTACATTTCTGCCTGTAAACTTAGCCCAATTTAGGTCAAATAACATGCAGCCGGTCTCCTCAGAATCAAATTTTACCAAACAAATTTTTATGCACAGCTGAAATATAACTCATGTACTTGCTATTTTGAAAGTTTGAAGGAATTACGAGTTATACCGAGTGTGTTTTTAATAATTCGAAAACAGTGTATAATTCGGTATTTTTAAAATCTGAAATTTTATCAACTTTTGCAAAGCCGCCAAAAATAAAATAAAAGCGCTTTATATTTCTATTATAGCTCAAACAGCTCAGAATGATCTTCTTAATCAAGTGATTTGAAAATAATTATAATATTTTGCTTTGCGCGTGTGCGCGAGATCGATTTGAACCTCTCGGTATTTGAGGTCGGATTTGTCATTTTTGGGCAAATCAGGCCGTCTTGAGCTTTTCATTATTTTCTAAAATAATATTTAACTCCTCAACAAAATAAGTTTCTCACATTTACTAGGACACATTAGGGTATCTCTGGGTGAAATATTTGGGTGCTTGATATTTCGACCTCCTGCCAGGTTTTTCGGATCTCACCCGGTCGGTAGAGAGAGTCGCTCTTAATATGGTCTCGGGTACCCGCGACAACCCTCCCCCACCGACTAAATCCAGGAGTTTGAATATTTAAGTTCCTGCAAAAGATGGCAGCGTCCTTCGTCCTTCGTCCCTCGTCCTTCATTGTCCTTCATCGTTCTTCGCATAGTCCTTCCATAACCAAATGAAGAGTAAAATGAAAAAGGCACTAAAGCAACACATGTTTGCTATACGAGTTTACCACGTGGAACTCGCAAAGAGTAATTCGAAATCTCTATTTTGCACGTTAAGAATACATACCGAACACATTATGACTGTATAATCCAGTGAATAAAGCAGTCTGGATCCGTCACTGGATAGATGTCTGGAAAATACTTTGAACTACATAACACAACAGTCGCCGCAGTCACCACAATTACAGCCTCCGCAGTCGCAGCCCCCACAGTCGTTACACTCGCAACAGTTACCACAGCCGCAGTCACCACTACCCTTGAAGCCCGAACAATGACAGTCGTCGCAGCAGTTATCGTCTTTCCATTTCTGGTTATCACAGCACTCGCAGCACATAACACAGGTAATACATGGAAAACACAAATATTCTGGGTGCTTTGACAGGAAACACAGACATAAAATTATCATAGCGAGAATAAAAATTCCACCTATTACCAGCCCTGCTGTTACACCGATGCTGCAAAGAAAAACAATAGAAACAAAACTTATTTTTCGTTATTGAATATACACGGTGTGAAAGCAACATGTAAGCTGTAAAAATGCCCTTTTCACTTGCAAAGTAATAAGCTTTCTCAAAGTCCTGTTTTGGATTTTTCTGGCAGGTTTACTGAATGAACTGCAATTTCTTGCAAAGTTGAAACCGGCAACTGAGAGTACTCACTTACTCAAAAATAACATATTTTCAGTACATATTGGATAATACAATTTATATACAATATACACCATCTAAACTATTACTGCATACAGAACGCTTACCACACACCACGACTACCAACTTTAAACCAACCATTGCAAACAAATCTGTCAAAATAAAATAAGTTAAATATTCAAATAATGTGACACTTCATGCGCTTTTCTTTGTTGTTTTTCTTCACGTAATGCATGGTTCAATTCCTACAGTTACCATCCCCCCCCGGGCACACCCCCGGGGATTTGCCATTTTTTCTTCACTTGGCGTCCTATTCCCCACCCCCGGGCACAAAGGAAAGAGGTAATTTCCCACCCCCGGGACACTCAACAGCAAGCTGCACCGTTTTTTCAAGAAGACAGAAATATTTAATATATAAATCCACCGAACAGTTTACAAAATAGACATGGACTGGACTAGACTCGTATGGCTACAAAGATCAGGAAGCAGCTCTCCCATTGCTCGCGTTTCTTTGGCTTTCATCGCTCCTCTCTTGCGGTTGTTTCGTGTACTGAGGATGTGTTCTTCCCATCACTTCACATCATCCACTGACAGGTAACACTCCTTCAAATACAGGCTTAACTTTGCCAAATTGTTTTCTTCTAGTCAATTACTAACAAATTGTAAGGATTTCCCAGCAAAGAAGTCCGCTTGTTGATTCATGTCGTCCGCCATTTGCTTCGACGAAATTTTCGCCCCACAATTCCTTGCGCACCTAGATTATCCCCACCCCCTACCACCGGGACAAGACTACTTGCAAAATTCCCCACCCCCGGGCCACAAGGGCCGACTTTGTCCCGGGGATTGCCCGAGGGGGGGGGGGGGGGGGGGGGGGGATGGTAACTGTAGGAATTGAACCATGCATAATTATATTGAACGAGTCTCGTTAATTCCCAACTGCCTGGTAAGCCTGGAGGCTTTGTGTGAGAGAGGATGATGCTTCTCTGTTATATTTCCCTATAATAATCCCCTGAAGCGTAATATGAAACCTTTTAATTTAACCTTTCTGCATATGTCTAGCATACATACAAAAAAGGTATAGATGGTTTTCACTCACGTGGCCTTCAGTCTTGTGGGGCTCAAATGACAAAGGCCATGGCGGCCATGTTGGCGCACACAACAAAAGAAGTTCATTAAAATCTCTTTTGTAGGTGTGCACCAACATGGCCGCCGTGACGTAACGTGAAAACCACCCATTCTGAAATACCAAGTGAACAATAGTCTTTGTTTGCAATGGGTGTGTCCGAAAAGGAAATAGGCATGTTAACGGGTACTTTCAGAATCTTTATTTCATGATTCACCACTGATGAACAAACAAATCCATGCAATGGTGGCTCTGAACCAATAAACGAGTGTCATTGTCGATTTCTCATCCTAAGCGCCACGTTTATTGTTTTGCTGGTTTATTGCATTATTTGCATTTAATGTGGTTTTGCTGATTTGACAAAGTTGCTGACTTTACTTTTGTTTGACGACTGTCATAACAAAACCACTCCAGCCATCTAAGGCGTGCTTCACCTGCCATTCACCGCTGCCGTACGTATATTATCAGAAACCCATAAGTGGGTTGAAACGTGCAACTGTCTTTTGTACGCTTCAAAACAAGCTTCCGCGGATTATTCAATTTGCTAAGAAGTTGTTACAGCCATATTTGGAAAATCAAGATAAAAATATTAACCAATCAATTCGCTAGAACAACTTGCTTCCAATCACGAGGGACCAAGGGGTTTCCAAATATGGTACTAAGCAAAAAATGAATATTCAGAAGCTGTGAATGCGCGTTACACATTTCAACCCACTTATGGGTTTCTGATATTATATAACAATAGGATCCTAAGATCGCGCGTGAACAGGAGCCGTTACACTGAATATCGCATAATGCACTGAATGTCTTGTATTACGGTACCCAAAATGTTCTGGTACAGCGCATAAGAGATCCAGCATAACGTTCTAACAAATCCTTAATCATTTACCTATCACAGCAAGATGGCCTGCCATTATCGTCCAGGCAGCACTGTCCTTTGCTTGGATCATCGGAAGGTCTTGGGCAGTAATCTCTCATTACTGTACCATCACTGCATCGAGATCCACCTTCACGGCAGCATGATGGCCCATTGTCATGACAACAAATGGGAGTCAGCGACTTGCTGCAGTTGGGTGGGTGCTTGACATCAGAGCAAACGTTTGCTTCGGCTGCTGATGAACAAGAATCGCCGATGTTTAGTCTACTTTATTCCAAAGAAACGCATCTGTTGAACCGAAGTTTTCAAAAATCCTTTCTAGGACTTGCAGTCCTGAAGGATCTGTAAGGTTTTCAGCCCTTCCCTTCTGAGCACTCAAAACAATATTACATTTTACGTTTTCTTCTTACGATAGATCTGACTGTTTGTTTGGTAGAAAAATGTAGCTAAAATTTGATTAAGCAACAATTTCACTCCATAATTGATTTTAATTCCTTTCTTTTGGTCTGTGCAAAACCAAACTCCTTAAGCCTTAACCTTAACCCTATTTTGCCTGGGGTGGGGCACAAAGTGCGCTAACTTCTAACATTATATTCATAACTTCTTTAATATGCATTCAAACGCCATGAAACTGTGAGACTTTTTCTAAAAATAAAAAGGCAACAATTTCATATGACATTTTATTGATCACGTGACTTGATGTTTCCATGGAAAAAAGATTTTGACAGCCATATTTTTTTGAAAAACATTGTGCCCCCCCCCCCCGACTTAGGAACTCAAAAAAAGCCCAGGCAAAATAGGGTTAATGTTCGCCTATTTCATGTTCGTTTTGTGGGTACATAACTTTATTTGATCCTTTTCTCGATCCTATTCAGAGAGCTTCGTTTTTTTCACAATTAACTCGCAGGCCGGACAGTTGACAGAAAACTGTCTGACAGAGCAAAGGAACTCTCAAGCAACGTTTGTGAGGACCAAGAATCCTTGTGGTGCATCCACATTATGACAAAGCTTACGTACACTCGATATTTCACACAGATATTATCTCGTTATCCCTTCCTATAGCTGTAGCTAACACCTCAACACAAGAAACATATTTTAATTTATCTACAAACACTGCTTGGCAATGCCTTCAATGGTGTCTTTTTAAATAGCCTTGTTGAGCTGCAGATACGTCAGATACCGTGTTGGTGCTCTGACACATTTATAAAGTCGTCTATTGAGCTTTACTAAGAAACAAAAAAACCGCTCAAAATTTCCGTGAAAACCGAAAAACCGCAATAAAAATCCGAATTAAAACCGAAAAACCGCCGAACATAATGATCAAAATAGCAAATTCAAAAACCTTAAACCCCCGACCCTCGATACCACAGCGAAATATAGCAACAGTCGAACCTGTATATAACGGCCTCTGTATCAAGCGGCCACCCTCTATAAGCGATTTCTATAAGCTCATCTTTCTTATTTCATTTTAAAGCTATTGCAATATAATCTGGCAAAACTTCTATTGCCTTTTGTGGGCCACTTTTACCGGCAACGTCACATGGCGCATCACGTGAACCTACACGGGTTGATCGAGGTTAAATAAAAAGGTCTAGAAACTAGGAGGCGAAAAACCAAAACTAAAAAAAACGCTTTTCTTATTACAGATGTTAAAAAAAGGGAAAAAACGAAAACCACAACGGATACAGAAACCGAAAAAACCGGAAATTTTGAGTGCAAAAAACCGAAAAACCGATAAAAAAATGACCAAAACCGAGAAACGGAAAACCCTCTTCAAGGTGATGTTACACGGGACGATTGGCAATGTCGATTTTTAGCGAAACAAAATTAACGACAGGTATGTTACACAAAACAACTTGAATAAAATTCGTGTTTTTGCATTGCAAGTTGTTGAAACTGATTCAAAACCTTCGCAACGCAAAAATTGCGAAGAAAATCGTCCGCGCACCCATGTTGCACTAAAAATCGTCGTTGCGAATCGTCCCGTGTAACATCACCTTTAGTACATGAATTCTATTTTCTATGTTAATTGCATACCTGTGGGAGTTGTTGGAGGAACAGTTACCGGAACAGCTTAAAAGAAAGAAGACAGAAATTTTATATTAGCCGGTATTATTATATTGATATCAGCTGCGTGCAGATGAGTTGCATAAAGATGAACGACATGAACGTTACAATCAACTGCCCAGAAAAAAAGCAACGATCGACAACAATTGCAATGAACTGAGGTTATAAAAATACCCTCCTCAAGGGCCTCAAGGTGCACGGGGCGATTCGCAATGACGATTTTTAGCGCAACAAAATTAACGACAGGTATGTTACACAAAACAACTTGAGTAAAATTCGTGTTTTTGCATTGCAAGTTCTTGAAACTGATTCAAAACCTTCGCAACGCAAACATTGCGAAGAAAATCGTCCGCGCACCCATGTTGCACTAAAAATCGTCGTTGTGAATCGTCCCGTGTAACATCACCTTTAGTACATGAATTCTATTTTCTATGTTAATTGCATACCTGTGGGAGTTGTTGTAGGAACAGTTACCGGAACAGCTTAAAAGAAAGAAGACAGAAATTTTATATTAGCCGGTATTGTTATATTGATATCAGCTGCGTGCAGATGAGTTGCATAAAGATGAACGACATGAACGTTACAATCAACTGGCCAGAAAAAAAGCAACGATCGACAACAATTGCAATGAACTGAGGTTATAAAAAATTCATACCAACAGCGGTGTAAGTTGCATCAAATCCTTTCTCGTTTCTTGTAAGATCAGTGTCAAATTCTACCCACAAAAATCGCCCAGTTGACTGAATTGGCGGAGGTTTGTTCATGCCACAAAATCTTCCCAACCTGGGAGAATTTCCATCGCTCCCATCCCTTATTTCAACGTGATCACACGAGCAAACCGAAGGAATTAGACAAGTTTCCAATAAAAATGTCTGGAAGCTTAGCTGAACCAGGCGGCCTTGTGGAACAGAAATTATCCATCTACATGTCCTGCTGTTTGGGTAATTAGATAGGTAGTTTGGACTGGAAAATCGTCCTGATGAGCCAGTAAGAATGAAACCATCTTTGTTGCACTGTGCTTGTACAGAAGACAAGAGGCTTAAAGCTAAAATTAAAAAATTAAAAAATCTAAACTGTATGTTGAAACAGATACTGGTCAGTGTTAGAATTCTTCACAAAAAGTTTCAGGTTTTATTAATGTTTTGCTTCTGATTTGTAGGTCACGGTATTTCAGATTATCCGTGAAAATAAACAAAATTGAACAAGCTTAAGTTGAAAGTTATTTTTACATTATAGATGCTTATAAGCCGATTTAAGGAGGGGTGCACCTGAATTTCATTGAAATTTTAAGAGGTTTTAAGAAAGGATAGACAATTTTTGTAACACTAACAGACAGTCGTTTACTGATTTAAGTTTTATAGATTTCACTTAGCTTCGACTTCAACGAAGACAGGGCGCACGGGTTCAATGGATTGGAGACGATAAACTTTAAACCTTTTATTGTAGTTAAATTCAGATTTTCATTTTCTCAGACAGAAGAGCCTTTTTGGCTTTGGGCAAGGGTATGTAATATCCTGAAATTCATATTTCCTTGATTTCGTAGAGTTGACGGGTATGTTGCAAAACCAAACATGAACGGTAAACTTACCAATTGCGAAATGAACAAATCCAAAAGACCAGCATTTCTTCTGTGCTTCCATTATATCCACTGTACAGACAAATAATGAATAAAAGTATGCAAGGAAGTGTAACATATAGACAAGTATATTTTATGACGTCAATGGCTAGCTTGCTATTTTTTGAAAAACATACTTGCGGTTAATTAAGATATATTTCAGCCAATATTTGTGTCCGTTGCTAAACATCTTGTTGAGACGAGTTAAGATACGGTTCCTAAAATTATGTACTACTACGTAAATCATAGCAAATGCCAATGAAAGCAAATAAATAACAATTTTAACTATTATATTGATCACTAATATAAGGGCGCCCTTGGTACATTTTTTTTCTGTTTGTCATTAGATGCGTTTAAAAGTATATATTGCTTCTATGTCGCCATTAACGCAATAAGCATGATGTATATAAAAGTGTTTAGCTCACTGTTTTCTAAGGAACTTTAGTAATTTTATAACTGACCTTGCTGTTTGCAGCCGGTTTATAAGAAAGACATAACTGACTGAGTCACAGATGAAACTGTATGTTTTGCTACTTTATAACGAACAAGTAATTTAGTGACTTACCAATTCTACTGATTCTAATTCTGCTCACAAGAAGATAACGTATTTTAAGGAATAAGAAATCTGGATGGAAAAAAGGGCAAACTGGCTCAAACAATAAAACATCAATACAAAAGAAGAAGAAATAACTGTCAACTTTAATGATAATCACGGCTATATGCGCGTTTTTCTTTTTAGTGTTTTGGTTACCAATTATTATTTTTTAGATATTTCAAGTGTTTTTGTTGCAAACCGTCAGTTCTATTCTATCGCAAGAGCAATATTCAAGCATTTTCTACTAATAAGTGGCTTAAAGTGGTTAACGTTTTGTGTTCCGGTCAAGCGAAACGACAAGAATATGCTGGAGCACTAATATTTGCGCTGAAGCTGATGAAAGTCAACATGTTAACTTATGTAATATCCGCCTCACTGAACCCCACTACCACGTACGGGTTCAACTGCGAAACTGTCACTGAAACGTACAGTGTGCAACAGTTGTAAAATGTGGCATTGTTTGCAATTTTCCCTTTCTCATAGAAAAATTTTCCAGCCGCTAAAATGGCATCGACCGTTCACAAAAGGGAAATTTGCGACGCGAAATCTAAAATGAAAATGGCTTTTTGCATCATTCACTGACTCGTGCGCGCTCTTCCCACTGAACAATCCAAGCCTTTGCATTGGCTCCTAGAGCATCAAACAACAATCATAGACAAAAGTGTTGGGAAGATTGGTAGTTTTTACTAATATTCTCTTTCTCTCCCCTCCCCCTGTTACAATGTTGTGTATAACGGGACATGTTTAGTGCGTAATTGTTCGCCGAGATCCCAACATTGGATAGGGGGTAGGGGGGTTCTCAAAAATGTAACTAATTATTTCTATTTTATATAAGAAGAACATTGATGTAATTCCCCACTGATGCTATTCATTTTCACAACCTTCCCAACTACTTTTGTCTGTAATTGAAGTCAGTTTGTCATTGCGGAGAAAAAAACGAGTGACTTCGAAAAAGTCTTCTAGTGGTAAAAGCGATGTACATTCGATTGGTGGTTGGAGTCCTGGTGGCGGATTCACGAATCCTTCCTAAGTTAGACGAATCCCACGTATTGTATCTTGACAATAATATACTAACTGTTATTCCAACAATAGACTATTATTAAGGATACTTCTTAACTGGGTTAGTTTTCCAACCTCGTTCCCTTCCCTGGGTTTTATCTCGACAGCTCCGTCATCATCTCTGCGATGGACTGGCATCTTATGCAAGCGGGATCAGTTTGTTAATTCTACAGAAACCGGGATAAGGTCTGTCCCTGCTGCATGTGACGTCTTTGAAACAGACAATGGAGCACACAAACAAAAAAAATTAAATTAAAATTTATTCCAATGCTTTTTACTCAACAGATAAACACATTACCTTGAAATATTTTTTTTCCAAATTACCAGATTTACTTTCTACCTAATGAGCAATGTATATGTTGTAGTTAATTTTTTATCTCTCCATTGTTTTTGGGTATGGTAATATATGCTAATGAATTTGAAACAAAGGAAAAACAGAAATTACCTGAAATAAAAAATTAACTACAACATATATTCTACAGTTGAAAAGTGTTAAAAAGTTTAATGAATTGACGTTGTTCGTAAAAACAAATTATGCGAGGCCTGGCCTACGTAACCAGCAAGTTATACTTTTTTGTTAAAAAATTTAATGAACTCACTTTGAAAAAATAAAATTACCCTATTTTATTATTACAAATTTTTAACAAATTATATATTCTCTGCATTTAAATGCCCATATAACACCTGTATTTTCTTTTCTCTTTTTCATTTACAGTGGAGCACCGTTACAATAATACGATCACCAAACGGACCAAAAATGTAATCGTGTTTACTGGGTTTCCAGTTAATAAGCGGCCGTCAAAGCAGTTCGTCGTAAAGCGAAGTTCCACTGTAATTTTCAAATTCAAATGTACGATATATTATCTGTAAAGCGGCCGGATTAACATACAGTTGTCTGTCTTTGAGTGACCACCCATAAGCGACCACCTCTATGAAATAACATTTCAAACATTTATCGGCCAAACGCTGTATTTAGATTCTCTCGAAAGCGGCTGTCTCCACTTGTCTACTCGTGGTCAACGAGGGTGGTCGCTTTCGAGAGAGTCAACAGTATACTCAGTGAAGGATAAGCACAGAACTGGAATTGTTCCAGGAAAAAGACTGAAGGAGCTAATCCAGTTGCTATGTCATGGAGATTATGACGTTTTTGGTTCAAAACGTCCGCAAATTAAAACCTTTGTCATACACGAAATGCTTGCATGTAAAACACTAATAGAAAGACTTCAAGTGATTTTTCGATTTTTCGAAGGGCAAGTCAACCATAATCTGAGTTTTAGGGAGATTTCCAAGACACGTGATAAAGCGATTAACATGAAAAATTGGGAACTTGCAATCTATTTCCATCCTGGCCATCTGCAGCCGAAGACACTTATTTTTATTCTAAGAGTACCAGTAGAATAATGTTAAACAAAACTGCACCATTATTTTTGGGTTTCCGCTGATATTCCGAAAGTTGCGAGACCAAGTCTTGTTTCAAAGTTGTACACACCCATGTGGCAGTGATATGAAACTGTACCGACGAATTTCGCCTCATTTTTCAACAACAATTTTTGTTGCGAATCTCTGTCTTTTATTTCATTCGAAAAAAAAAAGAGCTCGCACTAGCTTTATTTAACAGTTTTTGTTCCCCGAAAGTAGCGAGCCTCAAAGGCTGCTAATTCCGAAATTAACGAGGGTTGTAACTTTAGGATCTTTACGGTATGTCTTTTGGGTTTTTTAAAGTAACACTAAAAATGGTAACATAACCCCTTGAATTGATAAGGTATCAAATTAATTCTCCCATTTTTCTCTTCTGAAGACCATATAGCTTCCATATTAATTGTGCTGGGCTTCACTGACTCCTTCGTTCAGGACCACGTAACGGTGAAGTCTTTGGCCATGGGGAGAGTGAGATTGCCAATGGTTAAAACCTGTCGAAAAAGGAAAAAATATTAAGACAAGGATGGACAACTGTTGCTCAGAAGCATCTAAGGTGCAGAGATTTACATTAACGGGACAATGTCCCGTGTTTTGGCGTGTTTGGTCGAACCTGTGCTAAATATTTGACTAAGTGCCTTAAGTTTGCTCTTACGAATGAGCTCAGAGCACGGAGAGGAATTTTCAAGTTACCCCTCAAAAACGCAACTGAAGAAGTTGAAATCCATTCCCATCCAGGTCATCCGCAACAGGGCACTTACACTGAAGTTTAGTAATTGTTAACGAAACTGAACCATTATTTTTGTCTAGTTTCCATTGAGTAAAATATGTTTTTAAAGTCACATAAGTACAACAGCATAAGTACAGTTGCATTTCACCAACATACGGGCTCTTCATCATAAGGACAGTCTATATTCAGAACAGATCACATGGACCTTACGAAACCCAAATTTATACATTTTCCTACGTACTTGGTTCCAGATGGAATCAAATTCCAACAAACGCTACCTCCATAGAACAGACACTCGGCCCCGTTCACTGTACTTGCATGGACAACAGAAACAACTACCGGGTTGAACGCGAACCAAATCCAATTAACGGACTTATGCGATAGTACTGTGAATACGCGTCACCTAGTAACTGGAACAAGACCTGTTATTTACCCTTTTCAACCCTTTCATTCCCAGAGTCACGTGATGTGATTCTAGCTTTGAGACTGTTAAGGAAATCCTACCATCATGTGACCATTCAAATGGTACTGTTTATTGCTGTTTATTATGCTGTACAAGGTGGTTCTTTTTCGAGCCTGTAAATAAAATCCTAAAGTGTGACCATTCCAATGAAAGCTACTAAGCAGTACTTTCCTGTGGTACTGTTTATTATGCTGTACAAGGTGGTTATAACTTTTGAGTGTGGATGAAATCCCACTATGTGACAATTCAAATAAAAGCTCTTTAGCAGCACATTTCAATGTCTATTTGTTTTTCTTTTTTATAATTTAGATTTTGAGCACTAATAGGAGTGAACAACTTAAACCAGACAGCAAAACTGCAACTAATTACCTTGGTTGACTGGTTGAAGCTGTAGCTTTTTATTGAGTTTCCATTCACGGTAACAGAACTAGGGTTCGATGAAACGCCAAACATGCGCAAGTCGGTCAGGGGCGGCTGTGGTTGATACGAACTCTTGGAATCTACCTCTGCCTTAAGAGTTCCCTGTAAAAGTTTTACAGTTTTTTGTCGACTTTATCGTTACCGTATTTTTGAAAATGGTGTTGTTTTAAACAACACCATTTTCAAAAATACGGTAACGATAAAGTCGACACGAGCCAGACATGGCCCACACGGCCAGAGCTCAACTCAGTTTCCGTAGCATGAAGCGACTAGGAGTATTGTTATTCCCTCCCTGGATGCGATGTTAGTCAAACGTAGAATTATCCCAAACATTTCGTTGCCGATACCCATCTGTACCCAAAGGTCTCTGAACATTTCCATTTGTCGCTTCGCTGAAATTCACTTGCTCAACTTTACCATCAAAATGGTGAGAACGGTTTTCTGATACCTTTGGGCAGTTATTTTGTGTTCACGTTCACTTTGGTCTTCGTTTTTGCGAGATTCGTTCTTGGTTAAGTTTTATCATACATTGTAAAATATCTAATAAAACAAAACTAAGCAACTCCTTTCCTCTTCCATTCTATTTATTCTGCTCCTGATAGCATTACAAACTCAGAATAACGACAACTGAGTTCTTGAAGAGCATTGATGGACATTCCGCATTTGTGTTAGTTTTAATCTGGAATAAGAACAGTCAGAATACACCTAATAAAACGCAATAACAGAATTATCGCGTTAAGCATATCGCATCACTTGTACCTACCTGGGTAACGGTGTAGCGTACATACAAGTATGGTGCGCTGACTATCGGGTCTGCAAAACAAAAACAGTGACAATGTTCGAATGAAAATAACGCCTCATCACGACTAGACGTAAAAATATTGCATTTTAAAGCAGTCAGTCCAATTGAGTGTCGAAGGTAATTTCGCAATTGTTTTGGTTTTGCGAATAGCTAAACTTTGTGATTGGTTAAAAAATCTCGCGCCACTTTATCAACCAATCAGAAGGTAAAACCAAAACTAATCGTGACTTACTCGCATGCATTTTCCCGCGTTTGGCGGCGGCTATATGTCTTAACTGCGAGTTCTGATTGGTTCATTGGATTGTCTGAGTCTGTTGTGATTGGCCACAGTGATTAGTTTGGTTTTGGTTTTACGACAATCAATTGGAAACTGCTCTTAAGTAAAGCAACAAGCACATGTACATGAGGTTCACGCTTACTCAGTGATTCTCCGTCGTCATAAAACAAGCCTCCGCTAGCCTCCCCTGATGATGACAAAGCTACAATCAGCTCGAAGGGGTTTTGACGGCTGTAACCAAAAAAATAATAATAATAAGACAAACGCTTATCAGCAACTGCAGTAGCCATGACGCGATATTGGAAATGGGGTACTTCTTGGTGTCGCGGAAACAATTGTTGGTTAGCTATTGCGTTGTGGTGTGGGTATTGTTCATTATCTTTTGAATCTTTTGTTTTACGTCATTTGGTTATGGCAACATCCGCAACTCCAACAAACTGCCTGGAAATGACAATATAACTTTTTGCAATATTCAGTTGCTATTTTACTGGATACATTCGACAGCATTGATCAGGGAAGGAGGGGAGGAGGGGGGAAAGAGGGGGGAAAGAGGGGGGAAAGAGGGGGAAAAGAGGGGGGAAGGAGGGGGGAAAGAGGGGGGAAGGAGGGGGGAAAGAGGGGGGAAGGAGGGGTGGCGCAGTGGCGAGAACACTCGCCTCCCACCAATGTGGCCCGGGTTCGATTCTCGGTCCCGGCGTCATATGTGGGTTGAGTTTGTTGTTGGTTCGCTCCTTGCTTCGAGAGGTTTTTCTCCGGGTACTCCGGTTTTCCCCTCTCCTTAAAAACCAACATTCTAAATTCCAATTTGATCTGGATAGAAGACCTGCATGAAAACCAGCTACGGCTGATGTGGCTTTCCTCTCTAAATATAAGGATGATATCTGTTTACAAACATTCTTTTTGTTATTCAAATGTGCCAACCACTGGAACAAAAAAACCCTTTGTTTCGGCAGCCAATAAGGCTCTGGTTGGCACATTAATAACAATGTATCAGTTGAACGTAATCAGTCGAGGACGTATGCTTGTCTGCCCGGTTTAGTAGACGTTGTTTGATGGTGGTAACATCCACAACACTATTTTTGCACTACTAAGGCTGTCTATCCCAATGCATCTAATTTAGTCAGCGCACCTAAAAATATTCCCAGAGATCTTGCAATGTCTGTTTAAGACCCTCACCTTAGATACGTGGTGATATTTGGTTGTTGAGTCGGTATGACATGTCCTCCTCTGAAATGGAACGGAATCTTATCCCAGGGAGCTTGTAGCGTGTGATACTGACCTCCTCTCCCTGAGGTCTGAAGGATAGAACCATCGCTACCATCGTACCACATGGAATCTGGGAAGTAGCCTTGCACTGAGGTAGCTCCCTTGAAAGGAAAAAGGTAAATAAGAGAATGAAAGAGAAAAAGAGGAACAAAGTGGATAAATGAAATCACTCAGTAGAACGTATTAAGCCGCGAAGGAATGTTAAAATAAACGATTATTTTAGTGCGTCTCTTTTTCTATTGTTTTATCTGTTCCTGAATAAAAAAAAAATAAAAAAAAAATAATGGGTTTGGAAGAGTGGTTGATTTAAATGGGGAATGTGGTCGCAAATGGAGACTTGACTGCATCAACATTCTTCTCGAAAACCACGAGCGCAATCAATTGAGTTAAAGGTACCTCGATGTTTCCCCGAATGTTCCAGGTGTTACGATTGTGTGGCCGGGATCAGCTAAAACCGGCACGCGAACGAGCGGGGAAAACGAGGGGAGACTGGAAAGAGGGAGTGTGTGACTCGCTCTCTCTTTCGCACCTATCCCCCTCTGTCAGCACTCGCGATATTTTTTCCTTCTGCCCGCCGCCTATCCTTCGCTCCCCACAATCTGAACGCCTGGAACAGCCTAGCAGTAAACTGACCGGGGAAACTGCATAAGATACCCACCTGATTTAATACTGGTGTTATAAGTAATGCCGGGCCAAGGAGAAACTGCCTGTCTATTGAATGAGTAGTGCTGTCTTTTGGAAATCTAAAAGAAGGAGAATAATAACTGAAATAAAAATTATCATGTGGTATAGAAGACAAAATGACATTAAAAAAAAAGAAAAAAAAAAACCAGGCATAACAGAGGCTTCCAGAGGGACTAGTCTGTATTTTGTATAGGCCTTTATCACGCCCCGCCATTTTGTATAAAAAAAAAAACAAAAGATTTACGCCGCCCAGCCTCGCAGTGAAAAAGTTGAAAACGAGGCTGGGCGGGCAAAAACAAAGCATTTTATTGTCCGAGGAGTCAACATGGCCGCCGCGTGATAAAGGCCTATTGTAACCTGAAGTAAAAACCAAGTATAAATAAAGTTGTCTTGCCTTGCCCTGCTCCCAACCATCCCCCCCCCTCCTTCCCCCGTGTGTAGCAAAATCCCTAAAACATTATCATGCAAAAAGAACAGTTACATAACAGAAACAGTCATACGTGAAAATTACTACAACCCAGTCCTTACTCATAGAAGAGAGGGCGAGCCACAGCGCTGCCTAGTGTGTGCGCCTGCGCAAACAGAGTATACATATAAGGTATCAGCCTGTAGCGTGTCAGCAGCACGTCACGTGCCATGCCAGCGAAATCAGCACCAAAGGTTGCGGGATCCTGGGGCTGGGATATCAAAAGATATCAATTAGTTTGTCAGTAGGTAGAAACGTATCAAGAAATGCTCTATTACAATAGGTCATCTTTGCTCCTTTGCTCTTTGTCAGTAAAAATGTGGGAATTTTTACGGGACCAAGCCGAAAAGTTCGTGAATCATCGGAGTTTTGTGCGTGGTTGGACGTGTTTTAGGTTAAGGAAGTGGGAATTGCTGTTTCCATCAGGTTATCGGAAGGAATAATTCAATGAACTTCTGAATTGTCAACAACCAAACCTGAACCTACAGTTTCTATTAATGAAAATGCGATTCTGTCTGAGTAACCACATATCAGGGCCGGGTTGTTCAAAGCACGATTAAGCTAACCTACAACCAAAGACGAAAGTGATGGGAACGTTCCTTGTTCTCACCCCTCCCCCCTCATCCCCCCTCTTTCAAAGTTGCTGTGAACGCAAATACATTACTTACACTGTCTTTTGTATAGACGTCTTCAACATTGGATTTGGGGGAGAGGAGGGCTATAAAAAGAGTTGCGTGCGCCTTTTATTGAGCTGAAACCCAAAGGTAGTGTAATTTGTTAGCGTTTTACAGGATAAGCGTCAATTTTGATCCCAGTTAAATAATTAATCAATGGAGATTTTTCCAAAGTATTTTTGCCCTTTAGTTTCGGCTTTGACGATTTCAGTCTCTTCACGTGTACACTGTAGCTTCTCGGTTAAGTTTAGATTAGCGTTAATCGGTTTTCGAACAACCAGGGCCAGCAACAACACGCATTTTCATCTTAAATCTAGCGTACGCGAGTAGGAAAATTTTAGAACCGGAAGTGTTTCCATGAAATCCCACACGATAGCCTGCGTCGCAGGCGCTCGAAACGGAAAGGTTACGGGAAGCCTGATGCGGAGAGGTGACGGAGAGTAAAGGGAGGGAGCACTACGAATCTCCTCTTTTGCGCCTGCCACACAAGCTATCGTGTATCATGTACTTACGTTTGCAGAGAGTGTATTGTGGTTCCTGGAAAAAGGATAAAAGGCACCCAACTGCATCCATCTAGCACACAGCTCTTTAGTCGTGTTACCGTTAAATCCACAGATATCTGCACCCACCAGAGGAACACCGAACAAATTGAAATTTAAGATTCCTGGAAATTTAATGTTTAAAAAATAATATAATATCAGAAACCCATAAGTGGGTTGAAACGTGTAACGCGCATTCACAGCTTCCAAATATTCATTTTTTTTGTTTAGTACCATATTTGGACACCCCTTGGTCCCTCGAGATTGGAAGCAAGTTGTTCTAGCGAATTGATGGGTTAATATTTTTATCTTGATTTTCCAAATATGGCTGTAACAACTTCTTTGCAAATTGAATAATCGGAAGCTTGTTTTGAAGCGTACACGAGGCAGTTTCACGTTTCAACCCACTTATGGGTTTCTGATAATATTAATAATGATTTTATAAGCGCATTTGAACTGACTCAATGCGCTTTCAACGTCAGAAAAAAAAAATAAAAAAATATACATGCAAAAACAAAACATAAAATGATCGTTAAATCATGACTTAAAAACTTTAATTAATAAAAATGTTTAAAGAAACACTGTCATGAGGGCGCATGCGCCAGTTTCTCCAATCGAAACTTGTAAAGTTCAGCCTGAATTGTGTCAATTTCAAAATGACGTCCACTTGTGGCGGCGGTCACGGTGGAAAACGAATAAACGTGGGACGGAAAAGGATATTTGAAAATTATCGGGACGGAAAAGGATATTTGAAGCGAGCTTGGTCCGCGCATACGAATCCGTGACACTGTTAGTGGGCACCTGAATACACCTCGCCTAATCTGTTTTTTCTTTGCAAATGTGAACTCACCTGGTATCGAGAGGTACAAGTCGTTGAATGTGGCAGAATTGTCTCCCAGCCAGTGTCCACCATGTAAGCCAGCACTGGGATATGTTGATCGGGAAATCACCACACTTCGTTTTCCTCTGACTGTTTTCAGTGCACTTAAAAAGATAGCAAAAAATTCACATGGGTAGGGGAAGCCAACAAAGATTTTCGACACAACCTCGTTCCCAGGGCCTTCTCTTTCCCGTCCATTGGATCGAGACGGGAAGGAGAAGACCCTGGGAACGAGGTTGTTTACGACAATGTGAAAGTTTGCGCACGAACACTCAGAGAGTTGCAAACTGTTCACTGACGAAAATTGCTGATGGAAGAATGACAGGAAATAGTTTAAAGGGACAGTATATATCCAGCAGAAATAACAACATTTCACTATACGACATGTAACTTCCATGTTATTCTGTCAAATGCCACCAAATATACAACTAAATCTGAGAAAGATTCTATAGAGCAAAACAGAAGTAGTACAAATGTAGTTTGGAGAAGCATAATGCAGGACTGCAAGGATGGAGGAGGATTACAGTTCATCATTGATTTCGTGACAGACGATCAAGAAAACAAAATTACCATTTTCGTGAAATTTTGAGTTTCTTTAAGCCGTTGTTTTGACTCTTAAAGGGACACTGTCCGCCGAAATAGCAAAATTTCGCTCAGCTTATTTCCACGTCATATCGCCAAATGCCACTTAATATACAACGTAGTTGGATAAAAAGATTCTATAGAGCAAAACAAAAGCAGTAGTTTGAAGATAAAATGCAGGATTGCAAGGATTGAAGTGGATTACAGTTCATGAAATTTGATTTATTCACAGGCGGTCAAGAAATCAAACTTGGCATTCTTGTGAAATTTTGAGTTTTCTAGCCGTTCTTTTGTCTGACTGTTTAGTTCATATTTCTTTGCTTCTTCTATCACCTTTGACGATGGTTCTCCAATTTCAAGATAATAAGTAAGCTTAAAGCAAGCTCCTGGCCATAATCATGAAAACACGATATTTCAGCCGGGACAGTGTCCCTTTAAGTTTACAAATCTTTGCTTTTATCACTTTTAGCAAGCAAGCTTCTGCCCATATACTCATGAAAACATGATAATTTATAACAGACAGGACAATGTTTCTTTAAGGACTGTCCACATACATGAAGCTTTGCCCACTGCATCAGTTTCAAAGTTATCCCAATATTTCCCAGTGCTACACAAATGTAACTCTTTACAAAACACCCCCCTTGAATAACTCCAACAGCCACAATTATGAAATTATGTGAATGCCAACTCTGTAAGTGCAGTTTTATTTTACCTCATTGTCATCTCCATTTCCATGAGCCCATACAAGCTGTGCACATCATAGTGATAGTAGCTATGATGTCTTGCTGACATACATACTGTCCTACTGTACAAAAGACCATTAACATGTGGTTCATAGGGTGGGTGATCAAGGGGCGAGTGGGTCGGACACCCCTTTGTTGACCCATCCAGCTGATTTGATGGCTCATTCATGTCAATCCACAGGCCGTCAAATTCCACTAGCTCCCTGAACTTGGATAGCATCTGTTGCCAGTAGGCTTGTGTTACTGAGTAACTGAAGTCTGGGAATGCAGTGAATCCTGGCCAAACCTATGTACATGTAATCAATATTGCAAATACATCTGCGATATTACTGAATCTAGATTGTACTGTTCACTGTAACAACTGCTATTAATTCTTACTGATTTGCACCAGGGCTTGTAAATTATAGCCTAACATTTTTTCCCTTGTTTTCTTCATTTTTCTTCATTTTTTTCCTTTGAATAATAGTGAATTAATATGAATCAAATTCAACTCCTACTGAAAAAATAGTACGACTTCTAGTTTGAGTGCACTCCAACTCTCATAGTCCATACACTGTACGTTTTGGCTCGCGTCAAGTCTAACATCAGTGACAAGTGGCAGCATGACTATTGTAGCATGCATTCTAACAATTACTTAACCCTTCAACTCCCAAGAGTGTCAAACATCAAAATTAAAAAAAAAATCCCAAATTTCCATTTACTTAGAAATATTGAAAAACAAATGGTACCATGCAAAAGTACTACCAAAGAGGTTTCATTTGAATGGTCACTCCATAGGATTTCGTCCACAGACTTAAAGCTGGGAGGAAAAGGGTTTATATCCCATGTTCTTGGGAAGAAAACGACTGCTATGCTGGCTACGGATTTCTCTGTGCAAAAACTGTATACTGAAGGCTGGTTTTCACTAGCGCATAAGCATAAGCACAAGCCAACATACGCAGACTCAGTAACGTGTTGATCATTAGTGCCTATTGTTCTGTTTTGTTCAAACAATTGGAACTAATGATCAACATGTTACTGAGTCTGCGTATGTTGGCTTGTGCTTATGCTTATGCGCTAGTGAAAACCAGCCTTGACAATTTGTAGATTAAATTATTAAATACATCACCATGGTGCTGTTTTCCTACATTGTAAAAAATTGCTATTGGCAGGTTGATTATAATTATGGTACTGTATTTGGCAATTTGACACACAGCTGGTGAGCAGCATAACATTTCAGAACATTCTGGCAAACTGACACAAAAAAGATGCAGACTAATTCAGACAATAAATTTATAGTTCTAATTTTGTGTGATTATGCACAAAGCCTTGAGAAAAATTACCTGGCCAATAAATGTTTTTCCAGTGGATGAATTAATGAAAATGCCCATCTGAAGTCCAACATCATATGGTGGGTAAGAACCTGGTGGCTGCGTGGAACTTATACCGGGATCCTGTGAAACAGAGTACGTCATAGCATGTGATTAGTCTTCCCAAAAAGAGGAGGTTGAAAAAGTACATGAGATCATGTTATGAAAGCCTACTGACAATGAATTAGGGTGTCACACTTTGAGGGTTCAGGCTCTTCTCTAGATCAGCCATGTGCATTGTGTTGTCCCTTAGACATACATGTAAAACTTTGCTCCACATCAATTGTCTTTTTCTACCCAGGGGGGAATTGGATACAGGTAAAACCATTAGATCTACATGTAATAAATGAAGGGAGGAACCTCATCATCCCATAAGAGACAAGTGGGAATCATTCACCAACATGATGGTAATGTATATTAAGATGGATGTCTCAAGATGGTAAGACTGCATGAGCTGGACTGCACAGTTTTCTCCAGTTGCCCTGTGCTGCTAACTTTTTTTCAGGGCACCCTGAATTTCATCCGTGTAGCTGTGAGCCTCTGGGTTCCCCAAGATTTTCTTAACCCATTCACTCCTGAGAATTTTTACGTTTTTGAGCGATTTTCTGCATTCACACGCCCCATAGGATTTCGTGACTCCATATTTAAAGTTACCATTGAAAGTGCTGCTGTTCTAAAACACTGAAGGCTCGAGTTTACTGGAAACGTCATTGTGACGATCTCATTTTGCTTGGTTGATTTGCAATAAAGGGTCCAATATGAATTATCTACGATTTTTGGTAAGTTCAAAGCCATTTTTCATCTTTAGTAGCTGCCTGATGAGCATCATTAAGCTTGGAGGTAGTTCAGAGTCCACTTCTCAATGAAGCGAGTTAGGTGTTGTACTTCGTTTACGAATTTGGCTCGTTGCTCGTTGAACTGGAAAAATGGCCGCCTGAAAACGAAGTGGCTTTGGGACTCGACTCTGGATGAATTTCTTGACCTACCGCGGCATATTTTGGAAGTTGCGACCACAGGAGAATACAACAAGCGCGAAATTTCGGCGGTGGGTCGGAGTGGCTGTGGACTTAGTATAAATATGAAATGTGTGCGGAAAGAATCGAACGCTGTCAAAATTTTTGGCTTTTTCCCAGCATGCAGTGCGGTGGTGATATTGAAAATCGAGGCAAGGTCAGTATGCATTAGAACGAGAGGGTAGAGCTCGGCCCGAGCAACGAATAAGAGCAAAAAAATTCACTGCTAAGCTAGGACTAGGACTGAATTTTGCTGTGAATGTTGACTTTTGGGTTTGCCATGATGATTTGAATAAAAAAAACTAAAGGCAAAAACGTGATTTTTGTTGTTTTTCTATGACGTTAAAAATGGTCATTTTTGTTATTGTCCAAATTCAAACGCTGATATTCTGCAAAAATCGCTGACTTTTTTGTGTTTATTGGGTATCTCAATTTGAGGGACTTTCTAGTCAATGCTCAGAACTGCTAGTTAGGGCAATGTTCGCGCGATTGAGAAAGTTGCAATTTTTTAAAGCAGTGGAGTATTGTACGGCCGGTTTTGGCCGGTGTAGGAGCGAATGGGTTAAAGCAGCCTAACCTTGAACAAGTCCTGTCAGAATGTTTTGAAGTGGTAGGGAGGGTAACAGAAGTAGTCCGCAGTAAGGGTAAGAGATTCATTATTTGGGAAGTCCAGTGTGAAGTAGACGGCAAATAATTGACTGTAGGCAGCAAAATTGCTGGCTGTGGGCACATTTTGACAGGGCTCAGTGTTGAACTCAGTGTGGAGTCTGAAACAACATTGTCAGCTTCAGAAGAGACCTACATGTAGAACCATGCAGTAATGGCAACAATGGTAGCCATGGTGGCGATGACAATGATGGCAAGCCTCTTTCACAATTTTGATTGTTATATACTGTGGGAAAAAAATTCTTAAGTGCAACTCACCACGATGGGTATGTAGTGCTGATGATAATTATCGTGTAACTTCTTCACAAAGTCCCCCAGTCCTCCCCATTTGGCCTGGTCAACTGTAAAATCCAAATGCCTGACCATATACTCAATATCATTCCATTGCACATCTTGTGGAATTCCATATCTCCTCATGTTGTCATTGACTGTCATCGTTCCATTTAAACTTCCATATCCCCAGCGACACAAGTGAAATCCAAGACCCCAGTATGGGGGCATGTATGGACGTCCCACCACCTAAATGACAACAAAAACATGCTGAGGATAACCTGACCCCATTTCCAGGGTTTCTCTTCTTCCCATCACATGGGAATGAGGTTAAGGCAGGGTTGAAACTCAATTCTTAGAGCATGAATTGCCAGCTGGGCAAGTGGCTTGCATAATACATTTTACCTGATAAGTTTTTACTCCTCCCAAAAGAGAGCTATTATTTAACTTGAAAGTGAAAATCCTACTCGCCAAACTGGGCAAATGATGTACAAATCGTACTGACCCAAAAATAATTAACACTTGCATCGGGGAGCACTTACAGTTTCCAACCTTGTGAAGGATAACCCTTTTACTACCAAATTACATGATTGCACAACTACAGTTTATACAGTAAATATGCTTAAAAGTGGGGAAAAACCTCCCTAATTTCTTTTTGCAGATTATAAAAAAAAAATATGTAGTGTAACTGGAACATAACACTATTAATATTACCATAAATTATCATGATATGTAATGAATTTTTTTGTGGAA
Organism: Dendrophyllia cribrosa; assembly: GCA_024195265.1. NCBI lineage: Eukaryota > Metazoa > Cnidaria > Anthozoa > Scleractinia > Dendrophylliidae > Dendrophyllia > Dendrophyllia cribrosa. The sequence continues at coordinate 48,048,608 of JAJLRJ010000001.1, read as the reverse complement.
GTTAAATTTTGCACACTCAGTGGTGATTGCTTTTTGTGTCTTTTGGGATATAATATTTGAGAGAGGAGATGCTCTTAATAAAGGAAAATAAAAAGCATACAGAAACCTATTACATGTACAATGTAAGCCAAACTAAATTTTAAGCTACAGAAAAACTTACTGCTGTAAACTGCTGAACAACTAAATCTGGGGAGGGGCCAAGAAAGACATAGAAGTCTAAGATTCCTCCAATTGTTCTGTAGGTTATGGCAGGAGTTGGTTGAAGAATGACATCTAAGGAATCAATGTATGGAGTAAGTACATCAGTGTATAGTGATTACAGCACCATTATTAAAGTGATTAAGAAGCATTGACCTAGCAGTTCATTGTCATGTTTCATCAAGGGTGTATATAGACATAAGGCCATTTCCCAGAAAATAGAGTGACATACACGTACAGTACCGCTCGCGTGTATTGCAGCACTACACGCGCGTGAAGCGCGTGTAATACACTCAGTTTACACGCATTTTACACGCATTTGACGCGCGTGTAACAGGCAAGCTACACGCAGTGGATATGAAATTGCGTGTAACAAACTACACGTACACTGTAGTGGATATGAAATTGCGTGTGACAAACTACACGCAGTGGATATGAAATTGCGTGTAAAATTACACGAAATCCTTCAACTTCAAATCACCACAATGTTAGTGCGTGAAAAGAGAAAACATTTACCGTACAGACCGTATCATTCGCATACTTCGTGGCCACTCCGTTTACAATGTACTATCTGTCGTGAACGTTGCTGTATTTATTTTACAGACACGAATTTTCGGCAAGCTGTTTACCGATAGATAAAGTTTCGTTAACTCATCTATTTGCTCAATATATCCCTATTATGCTAAACAAGCGGCGCCGTTAAGTGTGCGTGAAAAGCGGACAAAACATTTACCGTATCGTTCGCGTACTTCGTGGCGACTCCGTTTTCATTTTGAATTCGATTTCTTACAATGTAGTATCTGTCGTGAACGTTCCTGTATTTTCGGCAAGCGGTTTACCGATGGACAAACTTTCGTTAACGCAAAGTCTTTGCTCAATGTATCCCTGTGCTAAACAAGCGGCTCCGTCCTCGGGCTGTCCGTCGACTGTGCGTAAAATATGCGAAAACATTTAACGTGTCGTTCGCATACTTCGTGGCGACTCGATTTGTATTTTAAATCATCAGTTTTGAATTTGATTTCTTACATTTCTTACTTCCTGTCTTGTCGTTGCTGTATTTATTATACAGACAAGAATTTTCGGCAAGCGGTTTACCGCCGATCTGAGACCGAAAGGTCCGTTAACGCAAGTCTGCTGAATATATCCCTGTTGTGCTGGTTTACGGTCACCTCGCCACCAGGGAGTTTCGCCACCAACAAACTCGCCACCAAGAGAAAAGTCACCTCGCCACCAAGCAAAGTCACCTCGCCACCAAGGTAGTCGCCGCCTTGCTGCTAATACGCCACCAAGAAGTAGCTGTTTGATTAGAAAAAAAAACAGTGCCTTTATTATTTTGTACCGAAATCGTTGTGCCCGTCACGTCACGATCGTGGAGCCGCCATCTTGGATTATTTGGCGAGCGAAGTCTGAGGAGAGGACTTTTCAAAGTCTTGCGTTATTCGGCACCGCGGCAGAACGTTTGCGCATGCGTAAACTTCAAGCACTTCCGGTCCGTTAAACTACCAGTCAACATCGATGCGAACAGCATAAAACAACACTTCTGCATGAACCAACAGACCTAGATTTTCTAGATGCAATGATGAAAGGACCAAAACCGAAGAAAATTATGGTACGTACACGACCAGTTCTTGCATGAATACATTTCGAGATGGAGTGAAGACTTGTTTTTTTGTGAAAAAATGCGATGCAAAAATTATTTGTTCATATTTTGTTGTTGGTGCAAACACCAAACTCCTTGGTGCAAACGCTTGAAACTTGAACAATGAAAAACCTTTTCAACGAAACAAACTTTTTCTCTACCTTTGTTTTATAACTCTTACTTTTTGTTTTCAAACTTCGCGGTACGGGAGTTTTATGTTGTTTATGTTGCAGTTCATTTTTTATTTCAGGTAATTTTTGTTTTTCCTTTGTTTCAAATTCATTAGCATAATTATATTTTCATACCCAAAAACAATGGAAAAATAAAAATTACCTGAGATAAAAAAATTAACTACAACATTTACATGGGATTACAGTATGTCACCGGAAATGCGTAATTCACCGGATGCTCAGTTTTCTACTCATGCGCAGTGCGTTCTGCCGCGGTGCCGCGTTATTCACGGTGTCCACGTGTTGGTGCATGATAAACGCGTGGACTGTTTATTTTTCTTCGCGCTTGCTTCGCGAGCGGTAAGAACTTCCTTGATTGTCTTTGTTTTTCTTTGACATAGATGGCTGTATAAGTTGTGAAAACACATTTATTATGTTGCAAATTGTATGTATAAATGAATGCTACTACTACTAGGTGTGTTTTTTTTTTCCCGACGCGCGTGATTGTCTTTTTATTGGGGCTGGTAATCAACGTGCGTGAGTGTTTGTTTCTTAGGGCTGCGCCCTAGCCCCCTTTCTTTTTTCTTTTCGTTTCACCCGCCGACATGCTTGATACTTTCTAGCCTTGTCGAGTCAAATACGTTTGCCCATCTTTGGTATCATTTAGTTCGGAAGGAATTCATCTTAGTTTGACTTTTAAAACAATTTCATGAAGTAGTATTATTTTTCATTGATACTCGAGTCCATAATAAACAATATTGGATCCGCCATTTGCGCGGTGTTGTGATTTCGCTTCCTCCCGTTGGGTATGTAGTCGCTTCTCGAATTCTTGTTTGACAAACTACACGCATTTGAATCACAAAATACACGCATTTTTTTAAAAAAGGGAATACACGCGTACACGTGTAATTAGGCTTTTCTATTACACGCGTGTACATGCGCGTCAAATTCGTGTAAAATGCGTGTACTACACGGACTTTACACGCATTTTACGCGCGTGTAGGTGCTGCAATACACGCGAGCGGTACTGTACATAGCTGTATTATACAACTTTTTCTTGCATGACACAATTTGTCTCTCCCATTAGTTAGAATTTATGAAATGTACTCTCAAATGAACACTTTCTTGGAGGGGTTTTGTTTTTAAACTGGAACATGTAATACATGTAGACGATTTCAACTCAACATTTAGACTCATGAGCAGTGTGTACCAGTTCAGACATCATAACAAGTCATTCCAAATCAAGGCAATATTAACTGTACTGTACATCTAGGCATACCCATTGCATTGCTGTTCAATAGAAATACTCCATTGGCATTCCCATCATTTTCCAGTGAGACATAATAGGGAAATACTCCATACAAATTGGATAGGCCCTAAAAATAATAGTGAAGAATGAAAAAAATGTTGATGCGTATTGTCATTAATGAATATCTGAACGGGTAAAGGGGGCAACATTTTTTATGAAAAAAAAAAACTGCCTGTTTGGATTTTTTTTAACACTTAATTAATTGGTGGACCGCTTTCTATAATTACATAGAAAGCCAGACACCCTCAAAACCAGCTTAAGCTGCCTCCTTAGAGTCGGTATGTGTCCGCCTCACAGGGATGACTCTGCTTTGTTTACTTGGAAAGACATGCATGCATATGTTGTGGTTCAAATTTTTCTTTGGTTTAAAATTCTTTAAACCAGTTCAATTTTTGTTTTCTTTTGTGTCAGATTATGGTAATGAATCTGAGACAAAGGAAAATCAAAATCAAACTGGTTTGAAAATTTTTAAACCAAAGAAAAATTTAAACCACAACACATACAAACAAAATGCAAAACAACACAACTTTTTTAAGCACCACTGACAACTGTAAAGAAAAATACCTCTGGAGTTCCCTGGTCTCTGGAAAACAATGTGCCTCTTGTCCATTTCACATCAAGCAATAAAGGATCGACATGTTCACCCAGACCATACAATGTAGCTGATGGCAACACTGATGACAGTTGAATAAACTGGTCCTCAAATATCATTCCTCCTACTGCACTGTTAAATCTAAAAAATACAACAACAACAACAACAACAACAAAATTTAAAAAATGGGATGTACAAAATGTACAAAAGTACATGTTATATTGTACAAATGTACCTTTTCAGGACCCAGAATAGTGAAAACTCTAAAGGCCACCAGTAAAGAGAATGTTTGAGAGTTGCTGGCTCAATGATCAGTAATTAATTATGTAACTCTCAGATGTACAAGGAAAGTTGAGATTGGTGGGGTTATTCAACCCCTGCCCTCCCTCTCCCTTGAGTTTTTGCTATATTACTAGTGATAAAGGATACCTACCTACCTACCTACCTACCTACCTACCTACCTACATGTACCTACCAATCCTACCTACATGTACCTAGACCTACATGTACCTAATATTATTAAATTTTATAATTTTTGAAATTGTTTTGTCTTCAATAGATAGCCTAGTGGGCCAATTTCTATGCTTTATTTACTGTTAAATACATGTAGTACCAAATTTTACGGTGGCAAACATCTGGGAACAAAAAGTACTGTTTTTTCTTCTGAATACTAAAAAACCAAGGGCTTTAATCAGTGTCGAGTTAAAGTAAACAATATTTAAACAGTCACGTTTAGCTGTTGGTGTGAATGGGGCTTAAGCTTTTGCCACACAATCTTCCCTGAAAATGCAACACTGTAACTTTCTACTTTTTTCACACCCCAGCTATCAAAAGGTCTGCACTAGTGACATTCTTGCAGGTGGAATGAACGGTTTAAATATGGATCACTAACTATAAGGACAAGTTAAGATAAGATAGGGGAAAGTTAACATATACATGTAAGCTACACTTACATAATAGTGCCTGTTGATTTTCTTTTCACAATAATACCAAATGGGGATTTTTGGACATTTACATCATAATCCAGTGTTGTTGCCTGGGTGTCCACTTTTGGAGTCTGAATGGGAACTTCGTATCTTTTATTATTTGGATCATAAATCTGAAAGAGAAGGAAATAGTTCAACAACTTACCTACATGTACTTGACTTTGATTGTCAACCTCCCCCAGTGAAACCATATCCCTGGACAGCCACTCACTGATTAGCATTTTTGAAAAATGCTTACTTTGGGACAGACCAAAGAAATATAAAATAATCTAATTATGTTCTCTCATGCAAATGCAGACCAGCCAGGTCCTATCAGACAAAGGACCACATTACTGTAACTGCATATTTCCAGGTGGATTCCAAGTAAGTTTGTTCTGAGTATTTTTCTTTGTTATAAATTTTGCAACGTTTAGTCAAGAAGGCATTGTTATCTCAAGTCAGCCGGTGCATTGTGATGCATTAAGAGATCTCTTGTACATTGCCAAGACAAAGTTTCTCCTGGTTTGGCAAAATTTTACCAATTAACTGTTGACAGAAGCCTGGTGTTCACAAATTTACAAATGTAGGTCACTTTTGTCTTTGCCTACAGTGTAACACTGTGCCCAGTACAACTGGCCCTGTGCCCAGTACAACCGGCCCTGTGCCCAGTACAACCGGCCCTGTGCCCAGTACAACTGGCCCTGTGCCCAGTACAACCGGCCCTGTGCCCAGTACAACCGGCCCTGTGCCCAGTACAACTGGCCCTGTGCCCAGTACAACTGGCCCTGTGCCCAGTACAACCGGCCCTGTGCCCAGTACAACTGGCCCTGTGCCCAGTACAACCGGCCCTGTGCCCAGTACAACCGGCCCTGTGCCCAGTACAACCGGCCCTGTGCCCAGTACAACCGGCCCTGTGCCCAGTACAACCGGCCCTGTGCCCAGTACAACCGGCCCTGTGCCCAGTACAACCGGCCCTGTGCCCAGTACAACCGGCCCTGTGCCCAGTACAACCGGCCCTGTGCCCAGTACAACCGGCCCTGTGCCCAGTACAACCGGCCCTGTGCCCAGTACAACCGGCCCTGTGCCCAGTACAACCGGCCCTGTGCCCAGTACAACCGGCCCTGTGCCCAGTACAACCGGCCCTGTGCCCAGTACAACCGGCCCTGTGCCCAGTACAACCGGCCCTGTGCCCAGTACAACCGGCCCTGTGCCCAGTACAACCGGCCCTGTGCCCAGTACAACCGGCCCTGTGCCCAGTACAACCGGCCCTGTGCCCAGTACAACCGGCCCTGTGCCCAGTACAACCGGCCCTGTGCCCAGTACAACCGGCCCTGTGCCCAGTACAACCGGCCCTGTGCCCAGTACAACCGGCCCTGTGCCCAGTACAACCGGCCCTGTGCCCAGTACAACCGGCCCTGTGCCCAGTACAACCGGCCCTGTGCCCAGTACAACCGGCCCTGTGCCCAGTACAACCGGCCCTGTGCCCAGTACAACCGGCCCTGTGCCCAGTACAACCGGCCCTGTGCCCAGTACAACCGGCCCTGTGCCCAGTACAACCGGCCCTGTGCCCAGTACAACCGGCCCTGTGCCCAGTACAACCGGCCCTGTGCCCAGTACAACCGGCCCTGTGCCCAGTACAACCGGCCCTGTGCCCAGTACAACCGGCCCTGTGCCCAGTACAACCGGCCCTGTGCCCAGTACAACCGGCCCTGTGCCCAGTACAACCGGCCCTGTGCCCAGTACAACCGGCCCTGTGCCCAGTACAACCGGCCCTGTGCCCAGTACAACCGGCCCTGTGCCCAGTACAACCGGCCCTGTGCCCAGTACAACCGGCCCTGTGCCCAGTACAACCGGCCCTGTGCCCAGTACAACCGGCCCTGTGCCCAGTACAACCGGCCCTGTGCCCAGTACAACCGGCCCTGTGCCCAGTACAACCGGCCCTGTGCCCAGTACAACCGGCCCTGTGCCCAGTACAACCGGCCCTGTGCCCAGTACAACCGGCCCTGTGCCCAGTACAACCGGCCCTGTGCCCAGTACAACCGGCCCTGTGCCCAGTACAACCGGCCCTGTGCCCAGTACAACCGGCCCTGTGCCCAGTACAACCGGCCCTGTGCCCAGTACAACCGGCCCTGTGCCCAGTACAACCGGCCCTGTGCCCAGTACAACCGGCCCTGTGCCCAGTACAACCGGCCCTGTGCCCAGTACAACCGGCCCTGTGCCCAGTACAACCGGCCCTGTGCCCAGTACAACCGGCCCTGTGCCCAGTACAACCGGCCCTGTGCCCAGTACAACCGGCCCTGTGCCCAGTACAACCGGCCCTGTGCCCAGTACAACCGGCCCTGTGCCCAGTACAACCGGCCCTGTGCCCAGTACAACCGGCCCTGTGCCCAGTACAACCGGCCCTGTGCCCAGTACAACCGGCCCTGTGCCCAGTACAACCGGCCCTGTGCCCAGTACAACCGGCCCTGTGCCCAGTACAACCGGCCCTGTGCCCAGTACAACCGGCCCTGTGCCCAGTACAACCGGCCCTGTGCCCAGTACAACCGGCCCTGTGCCCAGTACAACCGGCCCTGTGCCCAGTACAACCGGCCCTGTGCCCAGTACAACCGGCCCTGTGCCCAGTACAACCGGCCCTGTGCCCAGTACAACCGGCCCTGTGCCCAGTACAACCGGCCCTGTGCCCAGTACAACCGGCCCTGTGCCCAGTACAACCGGTCCTGTGCCCAGTACAACCGGCCCTGTGCCCAGTACAACCGGCCCTGTGCCCAGTACAACCGGCCCTGTGCCCAGTACAACCGGCCCTGTGCCCAGTACAACCGGCCCTGTGCCCAGTACAACCGGCCCTGTGCCCAGTACAACCGGCCCTGTGCCCAGTACAACCGGCCCTGTGCCCAGTACAACCGGCCCTGTGCCCAGTACAACCGGCCCTGTGCCCAGTACAACCGGCCCTGTGCCCAGTACAACCGGCCCTGTGCCCAGTACAACCGGCCCTGTGCCCAGTACAACCGGCCCTGTGCCCAGTACAACCGGCCCTGTGCCCAGTACAACCGGCCCTGTGCCCAGTACAACCGGCCCTGTGCCCAGTACAACCGGCCCTGTGCCCAGTACAACCGGCCCTGTGCCCAGTACAACCGGCCCTGTGCCCAGTACAACCGGCCCTGTGCCCAGTACAACCGGCCCTGTGCCCAGTACAACCGGCCCTGTGCCCAGTACAACCGGCCCTGTGCCCAGTACAACCGGTCCTGTGCCCAGTACAACCGGTCCTGTGCCCAGTACAACCGGCCCTGTGCCCAGTACAACCGGCCCTGTGCCCAGTACAACCGGCCCTGTGCCCAGTACAACCGGCCCTGTGCCCAGTACAACCGGCCCTGTGCCCAGTACAACCGGCCCTGTGCCCAGTACAACCGGCCCTGTGCCCAGTACAACCGGCCCTGTGCCCAGTACAACCGGCCCTGTGCCCAGTACAACCGGCCCTGTGCCCAGTACAACCGGCCCTGTGCCCAGTACAACCGGCCCTGTGCCCAGTACAACCGGCCCTGTGCCCAGTACAACCGGCCCTGTGCCCAGTACAACCGGCCCTGTGCCCAGTACAACCGGCCCTGTGCCCAGTACAACCGGCCCTGTGCCCAGTACAACCGGCCCTGTGCCCAGTACAACCGGCCCTGTGCCCAGTACAACCGGCCCTGTGCCCAGTACAACCGGCCCTGTGCCCAGTACAACCGGCCCTGTGCCCAGTACAACCGGCCCTGTGCCCAGTACAACCGGCCCTGTGCCCAGTACAACCGGCCCTGTGCCCAGTACAACCGGCCCTGTGCCCAGTACAACCGGCCCTGTGCCCAGTACAACCGGCCCTGTGCCCAGTACAACCGGCCCTGTGCCCAGTACAACCGGTCCTGTGCCCAGTACAACCGGCCCTGTGCCCAGTACAACCGGTCCTGTGCCCAGTACAACTGGCCCTGTGCCCAGTACAACCGGCCCTGTGCCCAGTACAACCGGCCCTGTGCCCAGTACAACCGGCCCTGTGCCCAGTACAACTGGCCCTGTGCCCAGTACAACCGGCCCTGTGCCCAGTACAACCGGCCCTGTGCCCAGTACAACTGGCCCTGTGCCCAGTACAACTGGCCCTGTGCCCAGTACAACTGGCCCTGTGCCCAGTACAACCGGCCCTGTGCCCAGTACAACTGGCCCTGTGCCCAGTACAACCGGCCCTGTGCCCAGTACAACCGGCCCTGTGCCCAGTACAACCGGCCCTGTGCCCAGTACAACCGGCCCTGTGCCCAGTACAACCGGCCCTGTGCCCAGTACAACCGGCCCTGTGCCCAGTACAACCGGCCCTGTGCCCAGTACAACCGGCCCTGTGCCCAGTACAACCGGCCCTGTGCCCAGTACAACCGGCCCTGTGCCCAGTACAACCGGCCCTGTGCCCAGTACAACCGGCCCTGTGCCCAGTACAACCGGCCCTGTGCCCAGTACAACCGGCCCTGTGCCCAGTACAACCGGCCCTGTGCCCAGTACAACCGGCCCTGTGCCCAGTACAACCGGCCCTGTGCCCAGTACAACCGGCCCTGTGCCCAGTACAACCGGCCCTGTGCCCAGTACAACCGGCCCTGTGCCCAGTACAACCGGCCCTGTGCCTATATAGAGGTTTTGCACGGCAGCCATGTTACATGGCAGGAACAATAGATTCTTTTCCCTATGGGAAAGAATGTTCTTTCTAATGCAAAACATTTTCATTGTTCCTGCCATGCAACATGGCTGCTGTGCAAAACCTCTATTATCATGCCCTTTATTTTCAATTCATGGGTATAGGTATTACCCTCAGCCAACCCCACTCCCCCACTCCACTCAGGCCACTCCTGCAAGTAGATGGTTTGTCTTGCAAACCAAAATGCCTGGAAATTTGTAACATCACAGCTTTTATATAATTAAATTTATACATTCAAGTTTCAATTTTTTCCTTTTTCTTCTTATACCATGGGGATCAGTTTGCTATCTATTTATGTGTATGAATAAATGATGACAGATAAGGAAGAGATTTTTATCAGTAGACAAATTTTATTAGACAAATGGTGATTGTTTTTTTTTACATTAAAACCTACAAGAAACAACAACATGTAAATGACAAAAATCCAAAATTATGAAATTTGAATGCTGAATACTGAAACAAACAACCGTAAAGTGCTCTTTGTGCTCTTGGGGATTAGTTAGGAATGAACAAGGAAGTAAATACATTTAAGCTTATATCACCAGATGATGAGATCTGGAACATGATACACTGTATGGGAAAAATCTGGTGGTTTTAGTCTTGTCAAAATGCATAATTAGGGACACACACCCAGCGTGGTTCCTGTCTTTTCACGCTTGCGTCATTTCATTAAATCTTACATGTATGTGGCTGCTGTAGGTCTTATTCCTTAAGCCATCAATTTTTTCTTCTCATAGGGTGGCACAACTTTTGCTTTTAATTGCAGCGCTCCCACCAAATTTATGAAGGAGCAGGCCAGTGACTGGTGTAGCCATGCAAATTTGATAAATCTAAAATTATTGACTAATAAGAAACTTGCATTCCATTTCTGCTAGACTTTCAAATTTATAACCACTTGGTTTTTCCCTTTGTTTTATCTCCACTTTTTCACTTCTCCCTCTTGGGTTTGGGATTCTATTCTTATTGCATGTAGTTTGTTATTAAGTATTTTTGCCCCAAAATCATGCATGGTCATTGTGTTTTCCAATTTGGTGAAAACAAGGAAGTTTTACATGTAAGCGTATATATGTTGTAGTTAATTTTTTATTTCAGGTAATTTTTGTTTTCTCAGTCCTTTGTTTCAAATTCATTAGCATATATTACCATACGCAAAAACAATAGAAAAATAAAAATTACCTGAGATAAAAAATTAACTACAACATATACATGTATATCACAAGATGATCATGAGATCTGCAACATGATATGGGGAAATCAAAGTACAATTGTACCACAATGGCCCAAACGCATGAGAATGGTTACAAAACTCTTTTAAAAAGTTCAAAAAATAATATTAATTTTTTCTGCAACCAGAAACCAGAAACGGTACAATTTAATTGAAAGTGTCCAAGACTTAAAAACGCCAAAAAGAAAATCAATCTGCGAGACAAAAATAATATTTACATGTAAGCTCATAAGATTATAGCCTTTTTTTATTTAGCTTTCTAATAATAAGGTAATAAAAGCCGAAAGCATTAACCAAAAACATCTCCCAAAAATTGTAAAATACACGATATACACTACAGTCTTAATTCTTACCTTGAAGTGTAGCCGATCTCGAGTCTCGAATCGAATGTCTACAGCCAAATTTTGAATATCTTTGCCATAAGGTCCCGGGTGACCTTGCTTAGCTAAGCTCAGTAAATATCCTGTTTGAGTTTTCTGTTGGCTTTTAAGCTGGTAGCCGTAGTTGGTAGGATAAAAGCAGTAAGGTATATTCAGCGGTACATCGCCATCCACTTCCGAAGGTGGCCTCCAACAACAGCCACGATTCAAGCAATTTGGTTCAGATGCACCATCATCGGGATAGCAATCGAAGCGATAGGCGTTTGGAATTTGACTGCAGCTTTCCTGGGCCTTTCCAAAGTAAAGAATCGATGATAAACCTAAAACAAAAGCGACACACCACTGCACGGACATGGTCATATTTGCGCGGCAGTAACCCTACGTGTCATGTGACGCTATGTGACGTAATTATAAGTTGTGGTAAAATCAGGAACGCAGGCTGTGGGCTGACGGAATTTGGCCCAAAGAACTCAGATTTACAAGCAACAAATTTCTTCTGCAAAATTCCGTTGTTCCGATCCTTTTTGGAGGGTCCCCTTTGGAATGAGTTAAAAAATAGATTTCGATTCCAAAATGTTTATGGAATTGTATAGATTTTAAAACTACACATCTGGGCCAAAGCACAAGAGCATTTCGTTCAAGAGTTATAGGCAACCGAGTATTAGACATTTTTAGTAAAAATATAAATAAAAAAATAAAAAATAAATAAATAAATAAATAAATAAATAAAGAATAGGCGGATGTCGGCTGACTTAATGTTTATTAACAAACATATTTAATTCCAAACACCTCAGAGTCCTCAAATAGAGAGAGAGACCTCTGTATCCACTCTCCAATCAAGGAACGCCAGATTAAAAAGAATAGTAATAACTGAAATTCCCTTGTAGCGACAGCCGAGCATGACTTGGAGCATAATGGTCTGTTTTGGAGGGTGACACCAAAGACCATAATATACTTAATTTTAGGACTGAATAATGTGCCAACCCCTAGCTCCTATATAGCGGACATTACATGTAACAGCATGATATTTGGTAAGAGTAATAAGTATCTTTATTTAGAGCGATTTTCAGGACTTCGAGTTTCGAAAAACCAAAACCAAGGTACTTTGGCCGATCACAACAGACACAGACAATCCAATCGGAACCAATTCGAGAGCTCGAAACAAATACATGTAGCTGGCGCCAAGAGCAAGCAAGTCACGATTAATTTTAATTTTACTTCTGATTGGTTGATAAAGTCGAGCGAGATTTATTAGCCAATCACAAAGCGAAGCAATGCCAAACCAAAGCAATTGCGAAATTACTTTCGATACCCAATTGAAAACCCGCGCTAATGCCCCGTATGTCAAATTATGAAAAAGCGTTATCTTATTTCACGATGACCATGTCTTTGGTCGTCGAGTCAGTTTTGTCTTACTTGCTGGTTATGTAACTGGGGAAATATTCTGTCCAGATAAGAATAATTGGGTCAACAGTTATTGCCTTTACTAGTTTTTTAAACATTTCATTTTGTATTAATAATCTTAATATTCCTAGAAGTTATACAATTAGCCGTACATGTAGGTTTTATTTTAATTTAATAAAACACTGAATTAATAAAATGAATTTAAAACTTAAGTTAATAATATGGTGTATGATAACCTTCTCTCAAATAAGCACTGCGACTAATATCGTAAAAACCATGGGATGATCAGCGGCAGACAATAATCGCATATTTTATTACGAAATACATGTATTCAGTTCTTATTTACAGCAATGCTCCTTTTTCGAATCGTTACCACCATATTAAGGTGGCTCGACTGGGTTTTTTGGCGACATAACACCCCAACTTTGAACGGCTGATACTTTACTGTCTGAGATCGGTCAGGCAAGCTGCTTCACACATAAACTAGAGATGAAATGAACTTTCCAAAAAAGTAGATTTGATTGACATCAGTGTTACCATAACAACGATCTGATGACGTCATGGTTTTTGCATATTAGTAATTTTCTCAACATCTAGACCTAAACTTTTAAAACGACTGTATGCCTCTTATAGTCTAGATGTATGTCTTCAAGACTGCAAAGTTTGAAAAAATTCTATGAGAGCGTTTTCGAATAAAATGGAGTTGAATATTTTCCATCAAAAATTTAAAAATTCACATTACTTTCTGTTATTTCGTCGATGCCAGCGTTTTCCTGTCAAATTGAAACAATATTTTCACCATATATTATTCATGTGCCATAAAACTGAACATTCCTTGAAGGTTTCATCCTGTTTGCTTCACTAGATTTCAGTTGATGTGATCGGAAGCAATGTCTTAAATATGCTCATTCTACTCACAGAAGTAACACTTTGTTAGGGAAGTGTTTATTTAAAAACTAGTCAATGAAATTTTTTAAAAATCTTTTGATCTAAAGTTGTACATGTAATGCACTATGTTTGCAAATTTCAAGTGCATTGAATCACTTTAAGGGCGCGAAATAAAATTAAAATTATAGGGGACTTTTGCATTCGTCTTCCAAAGTTTCATTGCCGTATTATTTGTTGACAGCTGGTTTATTTCAGGACTTTCTCTTTTATCTACATTCTACATATTTGTGCGCTTTTGAAACCGAACACGTTTGCCATGCCTGCATGCTCCAAAGCGATCGTGAAAATTCTTTTCATAGTACAATGACTACAATGGCAATTAACATACGGCTGCGGTCATGCACATGTAACACGTTTAAAATTTATTCAAAAGTGCACAAATATGTAGAATGTACACAAAAGAGAAAGTCCTGAAATAAACCAGCTGTCAACAAATAATATAGCAATGAAACTTTGGAAGACGAATGCAAAAGTCCCCTATACTTTTAATTGTATTTCGCGCCCTTAAAATGATTCAATGCACTTGAAATTTGCAGAGATAGTGCATCACATGTACAACTTTAGATCAAAAGATTTTAAAAAAATTTCATCGACTAGTTTTTAAATAAACGCTTCCCTAACAAAAGTGTTACTTCTGTGAGTAAAATGAGCATATTTAAGACATTGCTTCCGATCACATCAACTGAAATCTAGTGAAGCAAACGGAATGAAACCTTCAGGGAGTGTTGTTTTATGGCACATGAATAATATATGGTGAAAATATTGTTTCAATTTGACAGGAAAACGCTGGCATCGACGAAATAACAGAAAGTAATGTGAATTTTTAAATTTTTGATGGAAAATATTCAACTCCATTTTATTCGAAAACGCTCTCATAGAATTTTTTCAAACTTTGCAGTCTTGAAGACATACATCTAGACTATAAGAGGCATACAGTCGTTTTAAAAGTTTAGGTCTAGATGTTGAGAAAATTACTAATATGCAAAAACCATGACGTCATCAGATCGTTGTTATGGCAACACCGATGCCAATCAAATTTACTTTTTTGGAAAGTTTATTTCATCTCTAGTATATGTGTGAAGCAGCTTGCCTGACCGAGCTCAGACAGTGAAGTATCAACCGTTCAAAGTTGGGGTATTATGTCGCCAAAAAACCCAGTCGAGCCACCTTAAATTCAAAATGCTGTAGTAATGGAAATGAGGAACTGTTTCTCTGGAATTAATAATTCTCGAACCATCAGGGAAAACACAAATATGTTCAAATTTCGAGTTTAATATCTAACTCTGTATTCTTTTTTGGCATATGAAACTTACTACATTTTCAAAGACATCCATCTGTGTGTCAACCTCACGGGTCCGTGGAAAATAAGCCGGTTATTTTTAGGCACCTCGTTGATATGTGATTATTCAGCTGATATGTGATTATTCAGGCGTATAAATCACATATCCCCAAGTTGCCTAAAAATAAACCTTACATAACTAATAGGCGGATTACAGCGGCACGAAATGTTTTCAACCGTGGTTCAGAATCTGAAATAATAATCCTAAAAGAATATCAAATTCTAAATTTAATGGCGATCAAACTCGATATGCACCAATTATAAGCCTTTTTTATGTTTTTTAATTAAAATGCCATTATCTTTTATATATCACAGTGAATTTTTTTTGGAATGACTGCTCTGAAACAAACTGCCAAGGATATGCATGCAAGACAAAAGACGTCAATACTTATATATGTATACATGGTTAAAATTCCAATGGTCACAATCGATATCTGTATTCTTTTTCTCTCGCATGTGAACCGTACATTTGAAAACCCATCTGTTTGCCAACCGGTCTCCGTGATATGGAAATAAGCCGATTATCTTAATGCACCTCGTGTATCATTGGATTATTCAACTCAAGCGTATAAATCACATATTCCCTCGTTGCCTAAAAATAGCTATTACATAATCTGTTCACGTAATGTTTATGAACAAACTGTTTTTAATTCCAAACACCTCGACTCAGAGTCTTCAAACAAACAAACCTTTGTATCTACCATGCAATCAAGGAACTTCAAACTCATTAATAACAATAACTGAAATCCTGCTATAGCTTCAGCCGAGCAAAACGTGGAGAAATAGTCTGTTTTGGAGGATGACGCCAAAGGACATTACACAATGATAGAAACAGAATCGTATTTGGATAAGAGCAATAAGTTTCTTTATTTTACTTGCTCTGTTATGTAAAGAAGGGGGAAGTCCTATCCAGGTAAGAACCATTAGGCCAACAATTATTTAGCTTCTGAAGTCCGTACTTTTATTACACGTTTCATTTTCTGTTTTAGAATAACCTAAATATCCCTGGAAGTTATAAAATAAGATTAGGTTTTATCAAACACTAAATTTAAGTCTTAGTTTAAAACTTTGTGCATGATAAATACTCACTGGCCGGAACCAATATCGATCGAAGCTGATCAGCGGAAGACAATAACCAGAGTCTAACCAGGATATATTTTATTACAAAATAATCGGCTTTGTTTATTGCAGTATTAGCTATTCCTTATTCGTAGCATTACCACTATATTAAATTCAAAATGCTCAGTGTAATAATAGAAGTGATGAAAGGTTTCCGCTCTGAAAAGCCTTCACGAACCGACAGGGAAAGCTCACATACAAAACTGTTCAAGTTTTAACTTATCAAAATTTCGTGTTATCGAGAATTAACCGGTTCTATACCCGAGTAAAGCAGGGAGTCAGAACTGTATTGAGTTCGAGTAATCAATATATTTTAAGAAATATTCATTATTCCCAGAATTAGTTCTAATTATTCCTAGCATTACCATTATCATTAAATTTAAAATGCTATAGTAATGGATATGAGCAGGGGCACCCAACGAACAATCTTTTGGTAAAATGTATTACAATTTTACTCAAATAAATTAAAAAAAATGATATAAAAGCATTTCTAGGTGTTCATCTACGTTGCTGGGAAAAATATACCTGTTCCTTTTTCCCAGCATAACACATAGGGAAATTCCCAGCCAGCTGGATACAAAAATGTCTGTTTCCCAGCCAGCAATAAAAAAAAAAACAAAAATGAAAAAAACAATAATAATAAGTTAACAAAAGGGGCTTATTGTTTTGTACATTTACTGCCGTCTCGAACTTAACCTGTTCGGGTGTCTCTCAGTACGTGTACTGCTTAAATTTGTCACTACAAAGCTGAACCCTTTTAAGCCCCAAAGTGTCCCCGATTTTCTTCGATCCAGTCTCTTTTCGATCTGCTCAAGTTAGCCAGCACCGTTTGTTCTTGCGACTCCTTTCTCAAGTCAACCAGCGCAAAAATGGTAATTAAAAAAATATGTACAGAATATTTTGCCAGCCAGCCAGAATTCCACTGGGGAACAGATAAAGTGAAAAACAGATTCGTTGGGTGCCCCATCGGAAAGGTTTAGCTGCAAAACCTTCTCGAAACGTCAGAGATAGCACAGTTCATTGAATTTTTCGAATGTTCGAGTTATCGAGGGTAACCGGTTCAATCTATAACCGAGTGAACTCGGGGAAACTGTATCTGATTCCAGTTTTTAAACATTTAAAAAGGTTTCATTAACGGAATTTGTCCCAACGAATTCAGCTTTAAAGTAAATCAGTCTGCCCAAATCGTTCTCTAATGTTTTTTTGAGATTTTTTTTTTGATTCGAGGCAAATTGGAGGGTCCCCTTAACTTAAGAAAACGTAATTCGCATTTATTAGCATGTTGCAAATTTTCCACCAAATAAAGAGACTATAATACAAAGCTCTTCGTCTTGTGCAATTGGCTTTAATTTGTAAACACGACTGGTAAAATCATAAAAGTGCAGATTTTCAAATATTGAGCTTTCGATCTGGTGGGCATTAAACAAGAAGAGCTTACTTTACAAAATCCAAATTTATTCAGTCTTTAAACAGCGAATAATCAGCAATGATTTAATGATGAATACCACGTTTGTTTGCCTCGTTGAAATTAAAATGAGAACTACTTATGCATTATTGCACGTGGAGTGAACGATAGAAAATCACCTTAAAGTATTCAGCAACGGCTGTGTTAGCCGTAAATATTAAATATTTTAAAATTGTGACTGGTGTCTATTCGAAGGCGATGATTACACGAGCCATTTTCTTGATTTTTCATATCGCAGATAGCAAACTGCAAAGAGCGAAACACTTTCGTGCAACCTGACAACTCGAGTTTTCCAATTTCTCTCTCAGTTGAGAGCCTACATGTAGTAGTTGATTCAAATCCGTCATAGAGCCGAGTTATATCTTGTTTGCTGTCAAACTAGTTCCCCTTTATCATTATTTGATCAGAAATTGGGAAATTGTTAATTGCATGGTTAATTATTTGTCCCCTCTAAAGCTTTTAAAAAATTTAGATCAGAATATTTCCCACATAGTGCTGTCTATTCGGTTCAAATGCAAAACGGAACGTCCGCGAACATAATTCATTCATTTGATAATTTCCGTTTGATCTCAGGTATCGTAATGGAGGCAATTTTCAGTGACTGTCACAAGCTATTGCCCTGTTAAAAAATCATTCAATTTTAAAAGTTTTTTTCAAAAGCCGGTTTCACTTGCTCATTTAACCAAAAAGTTTCATTTTGACAGTTGACATGACATAATGCATATGTTTTATTTTGGATCTTCGATATTGACTATTTACCACGATTTATTTATTATTAATTTATTTATGTAATTTTCCATTATGTCATTTTTGATAAGCAGGTGGCAATTAAGACGTTCAAATGGTCGCACGTACCCACTGAAGTGCCGACTGATTTCATGTTTAACGCCTGGGCTTTCTGGCTACCAAAGCTTCTGAATCTCATGCTTCGATCAGCTATAGCTGAGGTGTTTTGAAGCGTCGTACCTTGGTCCAAACAGCGAAAAGACAATGAATAACTCCACTGCAAGTCCTCTTGTCAACCAAACAACGTGCCCAACGGACGTCTCTGCAACGTTTACGGTTGTTCTATCAACAGTCACTGTTTTTGCATTAGCAGGCAACTTTCTTGTGATACTAGCATTCATCAAGACTGTTGGCCTAAAGACAAGTCCGAATTACTACATTGTGAATATGGCCGTATCTGACCTGGTTTGTGTTCTCCTCAACTGGCCACTTTATGCCACGGAAGGGGTGTCAAAAGATGGCGGAAGTCTTATTACAGAACCTACCCTTGCAGTATTATTTTGTAAGCTGGGGATTTATTCAAGAACAGTTTCATATGCGGTGTCCATACTGAGTTTGGTGTTCATCGCTGTGGACAGATTTATTGCAACTAAATTTCCACTGAAAGCTTTAAAGAGAACTTCAAGGACTCGGGCAATTCTTTTGATTCTGAGCTGGGTTTGTCCAGCCCTTATCGTTGTCCCGTACCTTGTTCATTCTAAAATCGTTAAGATAGAACACCACACTTTTTGTAGAAATATGATGAATAGGTTGGCGCTAAAAATTTATTACCTCATTAGTTTTGTTTTATTGTATATTTTTCCGCTGCTGTTAATACTTATCCTTTATCCTCTCATTATGAAGTATTCACGGCGAATTAAAGTAAAAAGCGACAGTGGCGAAAGAAATATGGCTATCATAAAGAGACAAAAACAAAATCAAAACATAATAAAAATATTCGGATCAATCGTTTTAGCATTTTTTACATGTTGGACACCTCTTTATGTTTATATGTTTCTAAAATCGCAATATCCTTCAATATTTATAAATGATAAATGTGGAGTACTTGTGAGTTTATTTTATTACATATTCCCACTGTTTAGTACAGTGATCAATCCATTTCTTCTGATTACCTTAAGTTCAAGATATCGCGATGCTGTAAAAAGCGTATGTCGCTCTTGTTTACCAAAACTTCGGTTTGGCCATATTGGACCAGCTGTTTCTTCGCAGGCTCAACACATTGAACTTCCTGAATTCAATGAAGTGAACTTGAATTTCTTTTACGAAATTAAAAATTGAAAACAAAAATTTTAATTTAAAACTTAAAATTTAAAAATTGTAACGGGAAGTCTTAAGTTGTTACGCGTTTTGTACAACATGTTTAGCACACTGTTGAGTGCAATGTATATTTTTAAGGCTGGCCATCGTCAAAGTGAGACAACTTGAAGCTACACTGATGTAAATAGAAAAATAGACAGAATAAATTGGACTATAGACCGAATGCAAATATGGCCGTCCAACAATTTTTTGTTTGGACAGGTTCTCAAGAAAAGAAAAGCAATTGAATAATGATAAAGATCAGGTCAAAATAAGTCATTGTGTGCATTTTCAAGGCCATATTCCTATTTTAGGAGAAGTTATAGGCAATCAAATTTTGGGAAAAACATGAAAGCGAGGCTAGTCAGGATAGAATGTCTTTTCTCATACAAATGCTTACAATTTCAGTGAGCCATAACTTTGCAACCGTTAAACCGAAAACACTCAAACTTTGCAAGATAATACACTTAGTAGCACTTGTTTACGTGATATCATTAATTTCTCTGAAAACATGGCCAAACAAAAAATTGCCTGGCGGCCATATTTGCATT
This sequence comes from Dendrophyllia cribrosa, assembly GCA_024195265.1. Classification (NCBI taxonomy): domain Eukaryota; kingdom Metazoa; phylum Cnidaria; class Anthozoa; order Scleractinia; family Dendrophylliidae; genus Dendrophyllia; species Dendrophyllia cribrosa. The sequence continues at coordinate 48,028,517 of JAJLRJ010000001.1, read as the reverse complement.
CGGTGTATGCTAGCTTAAATTTGGAGTGTTAGCACTTTTAACATACCCGGGATGAGAATAAGCCTAGTAACTGACTTGTACCCTGTACGTAGTGAATCTATTTGATTATATAGCCGGTTACAAGGGAAGATGGGTAACTGGAGGGTCTACATTAGAATTCTTCCACCGAAACCACCTTCACAGAGAGGGAGTGAGATCGATGTGCCAATCGGTACAGCTCGTAACCAATGTTTCCCGGAAATAACTACCGAAGATGGTTTGTTGATTCGTTGGAAAAAGAACGATATTGCGGGAATTTAAAGCCATTGAACCTTCTGAACTCCGCCTTTTCTCAATACTAGAAAGCGACAACTTTCAATATTGGCTGTGCATTTCGAAGACATTACGGATTGCAAGCGCGTCTTAGGGCCTCTTCATAGTAGCAAGGTAACCGGGCTGGCCGGTTAGCGGGCGAATTCTTTCGCGTGTACATATGGAAAACTTCTGGGGTGAAATTCTCGACAAAACCGAGCCAGCCCGGCTCATGTAATCATGAGCTACTAGGTTTTTAAACATTCCATGTACAACAAGATACGTTTTATTAAACACTAAATGTAAGTAATAAATAGACAAATACAAACAAAAATACAGTTAGTAACATGTGAGAAATATTGTGAAGACCAATATTTTTAAAAGCTTTAGAGGGGACACTGAGGTAACTAATTAACAATTTCCCAATTTAATTCAAGCAATTTGTGATCAAATCATGATGCAGAGGAACTAGTTTGACAGAAAAGAAGATATAACTTGGTTGCACGAAAAACAATACAATACGTACGGCAACGAGTTAAGGTTTGCCTTCCGTTTTTCATTTTCTTTTTCAACGTGTTTCTGTATCTACTTTAAATTTGTGCATCGTCTTAAATCTGGTTACGAGAATACGCACGCATGCACTGCGAGAAAATTTTGAGCCCACGATACTTGGAATTTGGTGTGATGCAAGCAGAAGCGAAACAATATTTTTTTTACGTTTTATTTAACTTTACATAGCTTACTTACATTGATTCACTAATTACATCATTATACTAACAGTATTTACATCACTTGCTATACTAAGTACATTATTTACAGACAATACTTACATCTGACTACTCACATTACTCATTTACACCGTTAAAGGGGAAGTATCACGCGAATTTTGATATTTTTTTGGTCAAAGCCATTTTACAATAACTTTACTTATTTACAAAGTAATACTAAAATAACAAGAGAGTGAATTCAACCAATTCTTGAAAGAGAGACAGATTATGTTGTGTTCTAGCCCATTTGGAGACGAAAATGTGGAAACTTGAAAAAGATTGGGCTAATTTTTTTCAAGTTGTATTTCATTGAGACCCAGTCCGTCTATGACCAGAGACACTAATCGACAGTTTTGATATATTTTGTGATAATTTATCACACGATTGGAGCATTATTTTTAGGTTTCTGAACATACCATAACATTTTTTGCTTTTTGAGATGACACCAAATCCCCGTGACACTTCCCCTTTAATAACAATGGTGAGAAAAAGGGGTTTAAAAACATTGTGCCAGTCATTACTGGGCATTTTTGCCAAATTCTACTGAAGGATATTGCTACAGGAGGAGGGGAAGGGGGAGGGGGGGGGGGGGGGGGGGGGGGGGGTGGGGGGGTGGGGGGCATACAGGGCTCTTACCATAAAGTGTCTAGAAGTTCTCATTTTTTGGGCAGAGTGTCACCCGCTTTGACTTCGATTTCATAAATTGTTTTAAGGTATCGCAGGAACCATTCGATTATAGGTGCCGTTTCTTTGCATTTACAAATCCAGATATAGTGTCTTGCTAGCAAATAGCAGAAATTTAATTGTAGATAGTTTTTTGAAGCATCCGGCATCAGTCCCAAAGCAACAGATGTACTCATTACATAATTTTCTGAAATAATTTCGGATAGGGTTAACCACGCCATTAAAAAACTCCAAAAAGAAACAACTTTAGGAAAAGACCAAAAAAGGTGTTCAAGTTCTCTTTCACAAAAGGAACATTTTGGATCGTTTTTTTATTCCAATTTTATGTAGAAATTCATTAGTTGGTATTCGTCTATGTAAAAACTTGAATTGGAATTCAATAAGTCTCGTACTTTTTGTACATTTGGAGGCCAGTAGGTATGCCTCGCACCGGTTGATACATTCATCATTGTTTAAGTTGCAATCGCTTTTCCATTTCTGTTGACTTTGTGTAGGAAGAATTCTTTTTTTTATTATAAGTTTATTGTATACGAACGGACTTGTTTTATTGGCTCGCATCAATCTTGTGGAAAAGCTTTCATATTCAGAGTTGTTTGTAGTACATTTGTTTTTATGTATATTCAAGAGGCATTTAAGAGCAGACAAGAGACCATAGTACTTTAAAGGGCATACGGTCAAATGGTATTTTTCTTGCAGGCCAGTTAAAGATAGGTAATTATTTGAGTCATCTTTCAGATGTTTCACTTGTATAATTGCTTTTTTATGCCACTCTGGAAAGAAAAGGCGGTTATTAATTCTAATGAGTGAATTATACCATAAGTTGGTCAAGATATTGATTCTCAGAAATTATTTGGTTTTCAAAATTTATTTCCGTCCAAATTGTGAGAGCCTCTTTTATGAAACCGTTATTAATTTTGTAGATCTTATTGATGTCATTCATATTAAGGTTACCCGTGAGAAATATTGTACCTCCAAATCTCTCTAAATCGAGATCAAAAAACAATTTCCATTTTCCTTGGTTATTTTTATCTAAATATTTTTTTATCCATGTGGTTTTTAGAGACTTGTTGAAAGACATCCATCATTTTTAGTCCGCCCTTTGAGTACTCATTGATAATGACGTTTCGTTTGATTTTATCTCCTTTTTCATTCCAGAGAAAAGAAAAGAATAGTTTGTTTACTTCTTTGATAGCCTTCGCATTTGTGCGTAACAGAGATAGCACATCAACAGAGAGCCAAACTCCTAACGTTTTAACTTTGTATTTTAACCATTTGAGATTTCGCCCAGTGAGTAGTATTTCTTTATTTCCGCAATTTGCTCCTATCCAAAGAGCTTCTGTTTTTTTCTGTCGTTGAGTCTCAAGCCGGAGGCCTCATAGAAACCATGTAAAAGTTGAAGTGAAGCCAATAGAGATTCTCTAGACCCGTCTAATATTAGCGTCGTGTCGTCTGCATACTGACTCAGCTTAATTTCTTTGTTCTTTACGCGAATGCCATTAATATTTTTATTTTCTCGAATTGCCTTGAATTGTCGGGTTTTGTTTGTTTCTGTTTACTCGTGCCGGATACGGCAACGAGGTAAGGTTTGCCCTCCGTTTTTCTTTTGTATTCTTCGTGTTTTCGTCTCTCATTTGTGCATCACATTAAATCTGGGTACGAGAATACGCACGCATCCAAGCAGAAGCGAAACTAATTTTGGTTTTATTTGCCTGTTGCTGTTTTACGTCCCCGCAAATAACGTACATTATAATTCAACACATTGATACACTGCCCAAATATGGTCAAAAAGTTATCGATATATGTTATGTCCACATGACGTATAACCAGCGATGGCGGTAAATTTGGCATTTTGAAGGAAAGTGAAAATGACTGCTGCCTGCAATTTCGTGTTTTTGGGCGAAAAAGTGCGTGAACTATTAGTTAAAAAAGGGAAAAGAAAGATAAAAAGAGAAGAAAAGAAAAGAGAAAAAATATTGTTCACATGATTGGTCAGGGCAAAAAGGGCGCGAAATTTTCGCGTTGTCGCGGTCGCAGTGTTTCTTGGCGTAGCTGAATGAAAACTGGTTCAAAGTTTAACCGCTCGACAAGGAGTGAAAGAAGGAGCACAATTTTCGTAAAATTCCTTTGGTAATCACCTCTGGAATATGATATAGACTTGATGCTTTCTCAAAAAAGTTTCTGATCTCGTCATTACGGCTGTAGGAGCTAAAAAACGAGCAAGTTTGTAAACAACATTGATCGACTCAGCTTGTACTTCGATGTTTGAAAATTTGGTGCAGATGGAAGGGAATAAAAAGCCAAATCAACTACAGGTACGATGTTTTAACCGTTTCTTGTATCCTTTAGCTGTGAATTTTTGTACGCTGCAGTTTTTCCGACTTTTCGCCGCTATGTTTGGTATATACTTCATGGTAACACACCATATACGGATCCTATCATATAGGGATCCTAAAAACTCATTTTAAAATGGTTAGCTTTTATTTACTGTTATGGGTAGTGATATCCATAACAGTAAATAAAAGCTAACCATTTTAAAATGAGTTTTTAGCTCTAAATAAGTGCCGGATTCTTTAATGTGCATAAATTAAAACCCACCATGAAGTATATCCCCTATGTTTAGGTTCGTAGCCGTGTGTTTGTTCAATTTGTTTTGATTCTGAATTGAACTTTTTAAGATACGAAACACTTGTAACTAAGACATTCTATGCCATTTTACTGTGTTTTAATTCTTGTAGTTACTACTCTGTCCCGTTCTTTGAGTAGACGAAAGCTCTTCGTAGAAACTCTCAACTGATTGTGTACGCTAAATTAATTTTAGCTTGGCAAAAGTTTCGGCATTCGCTGTTTGTTGTTTAAGAAATGCTTGGTCCGAGGTAAAATATTGTTGTTAGCATTTTTACTTAACGAAAGGTTGTATATCTCAATGATTTTTTTCTCGAAACTGTGATTTGTTATCAATGTGTTGAATTATAAAACAGTTATAGTGTTCAAGTTTGCGCAATATTGACAAAGGCGCCACTTTCATTCCTGAACTGTGTGATGTTGCAAGTTTCGCGCGTTAAAACATATGTAAGCTTTTTTTAAAATAAAAGGCTTGTCGGCGATATTTTCTCTTCAAATTGTGCTTTGTGTTATCAATGTGTTGAATTATAAAACTATTATAGCGCTCAAGCTTGCGTGATATCGCCTAATTTTAGCCGACTCGGCCTACGGCCTCGTCGGCTAAGTATTAGGCGATATCACGCGCGCTTTCGCGCTATAATAGTTAATTATCGGCACGAGTGTAGGCTAAGCGTAGCCTCTTATTTTAAGAGGGTAGCACGTGACAGTGATAAAACTGATGACCTCGCGGCCCTCCTCTGTAGTCCTTTTATTTCGCTCTTTAGTGAAGTTCGAAAAAAAAACAGATAATGACTCCTGCAATCATCGCCTTTTCGAATAGACATAAGTCACAATTTAAAAATATTTAAATTTTACAGCTCACACAGTCGTTGCTAAATACTTTAACTAAAGGTGATTCAGTTTTTTGTTCACTGACTTCAGGTGCAATAACGTAATATATTTCTCATTTTACTTTCTACGAGGCAAATAAACTTGGTGATCATCATGCAATCATTGCTGATTACTCGCTGGTTAAAAAAATATGTTAGGATTTTGTAAGGTAGCTAGCTATTCTTCCTCAATGCCGAACAGAAAGCTCAATATTTGAAAATCTGCACTTTGTTGTGAACTTAAGGCAGGGTCCACCTGAACTCCATTTTCTCGCCACACCCCTCCCACACCCCTCCCACACCCCTCCCACACCCCTCCCTCGGGCTTTTTGCGTTGTTACAATAATTTTTTTTCATCTATTAAGAAATAGCCTGTAATGTGCTCTACAAGATCAGGTAAATATTATGGAGTATAGCGCTGCTGGGGGTGCGTGACGTCATCGAAAATGGTCGCCAAAGTGGAAAAGTGCGGAAATTGCAAATACTTTTTGCTAGAGTTGCAAAGTATGATACATTGTTTCATCGAAAGATTCTTGTTGTTAACAAACGTGGTAGCATGTGGAGTTTAGATGCGTGATTCCGAAAAAAAAATGGTTTACATGTGTTTATTTGAAGAAATTGCATGTCAGACAATGTGATATGCTATTTTCATTAAGTTTGTTCATTCACCGTTTTCGATCCTCTGGAAGTTCATGTATAAACAAGACTGATTTGCATTATGCCAATTGAAGACGTGTACTGTTTTGAAAAGTTTATTGCGGTATTTTTTCTTTAAAATTCGGTTTTTGGCCAATTCAGATGATGCTCGGCTACCATATTTTGTTCCAAAAATAGTTGCGTCGACGAAGGAGACGCTTCCTAATCTTGTCGGCTAAGCGGAACGAATCGAGAAAAGTGTCGGTACCAAATCGGGCACCGCGGCAGAACGCACTGCGCATGAGTAGAAAACTGAGCATCCGGTGAATTACGCATTTCCGGTGACATACTGTAATCCCATGTAAATGTTGTAGTTAATTTTTTTATCTCAGGTAATTTTTATTTTTCCATTGTTTTTGGGTATGGTAATATATGCTGATGAATTTGAAACAAAGGAAAAACAAAAATTACCTGAAATAAAAAATGAACTACAACATAAACAACATAAAACTCCCGTACCGCGAAGTTTGAAAACAAAAAGTAAGAGTTATAAAACAAAGGTAGAGAAAAAGTTTGTTTCGTTGAAAAGTTTTTTCATCGTTCAAGTTTCAAGCGTTTGCACCAAGGGGTTTGGTGTTTGCACCAACAACGAAATATGAACGAATAATTTTTGCATGGCATTTTTTCACAAAAAACAAGTCTTCACCCCATCTCGAAATGTATTCATGCAAGAACCGATCGTGTACGTACCATAATTTTCTTCGGTTTTGGTCCTTTCATCATTGCATCTAGAAAATCTAGGTCTGTTGGTTCATGCAGAAGTGTTGTTTTATGCTGTTCGCATCGATGTTGACTGGTAGTTTAACGGACCGGAAGTGCTTGAAGTTTACGCATGCGCAAACGTTCTGCCGCGGTGTCACCAAATCGGCGCCATCTTGAAACGTCACAATAGTATCCAGCATCGCGTGGAAATCAGGCATCATCCTGGGGAGCTGGGGTTCCGAAATGTCACATGTGAATAATCTATTTGTCTTGATTTAGTTTCGGATATTTTCCCGATTTTGGAATCGTACGGCTCAATATTTCAATGCCTAGTAAAAGTACGCAGTGGAAAAATTGGACGAAGGTTCTTCTCCGGACCAAGTAAGTTGTTGGGTCTCTTTGGCATCAAGCAAGAAGTTACAGATTTTCCTCGCTGCCGTTCTGGTATGTTTTGAATGTTCTATCTTGATTTTGCTGTGGTTCTCTGCCTGATTTGGGAAGCTTTCACCTAAATACCGACGTCGTTCTTCGCGATGTTCTACGGTACGGTGCAATTCGCTTATGTCTTGTAGCAATAATTCACTGACCGGCCGCGCCAGGCGAACGCAGATAATTTAACTTTACAGTGCTCGAAATTGCGCCTGTATCGGGCGCATTTGCGACTAAAGATTTCGCAGTTTTGTGACTAAAATTTGTCTAGCTAATAAAGGAATTATATTCAACAGTCTTGTGTCTTACTTGCAATTGGTAGTTGTAATTTTATCCGAAAAATCTTGCGAAATTTCACGTTGAATGTTGCGTGACTTAAACGTCGAAAATTCTCATTTCCGGTTCCGGTATTGGTACATGTACTGAGGAGTATGATTTCAGAATCGGAGAAATAACCGAGATGAAATCATGACAAATATACTATTTATATGTCGGAAAAATCTGAGACCTTTCGGAGGACACAGCACGGCAGGATTTTGCCCGATTCCACGGCGATAGCGTGAATTTGTTTGATGACGGCCCGACGTTTTTGCCTGCGTGACATATCTCGCGACATAGCCCTTTTCAACAGTGGCTGAATTAATTCATGAAACTGAGGTACTAGGCTAAGACGAGGTGCCACGGGATAAGGAGACGCACTATAATCTATGATTACTACTAGTAATAATAATCATTTTAGAAAAAATTCGTAATTCAAATCAAAATTGGGAAACGAAATTATGGCTCTGTCATAAACAGGCTTCCGTAAAATGTCAAAAATGCCCCAGTTTTCAGACACACAAGGTATACGGCCTCCAAACTCAGCACCTCAAGCTCCTGCCAAACTATAGCTTATGTTGTTAAATTGTGACTGGTGTCTATTCGAAGGCGATGATTACACGAGTCATTTTCATTTATTTTTCATTTCGCAGATAGCAAACTGCAAAGAGCGAAACACTTTCGTGCAACCTGACAACCCGAGTTTTCCAATTTCTCTTTCAGTTGAGAGCCTACATCATAGTTGATTGAAATCCGTCATAGAGCCAAGTTATATCTTGTTTGCTGTCAAACTAGTTCCCCTTTATCATTATTTGATCAGAAATTGGGAAATTGTTAATTGCATGGTTAATTATTTGTCCCCTCTAAAGTTATTAAAAAAGACCAGAATATTTCCCACATAGTGCTGTCTATTCGGTTCAAATGCAAAACGGAACGTCCGCGAACATGATTCATTCATTTGATAATTTCCGTTTGATCTCAGGTATCGTAATGGAGGGAATTTTCAGTGACTGTCACAAGCTATTGCCCTGTTAAAAAATCATTCAATTTTAAAAGTTTTTTTCAAAAGCCGGTTTCACTTGCTCATTTAACCAAAAAGTTTCATTTTGACAGTTGACATGATAATGCATATGTTTTATTTTGAATCTTCGATATTGACTATTTATCACGATCATTTATTTATTAATTTATTTATGTAATTTTCCATTATGTCATTTTTGATAAGCAGGTGGCAATTAAGACGTTCAAATGGTCGCACGTACTCACTGAAGTGCCGACTGATTTCATGTTTAACGCCTGGGCTTTCTGGCTACCAAAGCTTCTGAATCTCATGCTTCGATCAGCTATAGCTGAGGTGTTTTGAAGCGTCGTACCTTGGTCCAAACAGCGAAAAGACAATGAATAACTCCACTGTAAGTCTTCTTGTCAACCAAACAACGTGCCCAACGGACGTCTCTGCAACGTTTACGGTTGTTCTATCAACAGTCACTGTTTTTGCATTAGCAGGCAACTTTCTTGTGATGCTTGCATTCATCAAGACTGTTAGCCTAAAGACAAGTCCGAATTACTACATTGTGAATATGGCCGTATCTGACCTGGTTTGTGTTCTCCTCAACTGGCCGCTTTATGCCACGGAAGGGGTGTCAAAAGATGGCGGAAGTCTTATTACAGAACCTACCCTTGCAGTATTATTTTGTAAGCTGGGGATTTATTCAAGAACAGTTTCATATGCGGTGTCCATACTGAGTTTGGTGTTCATCGCTGTGGACAGATTTATTGCAACTAAATTTCCACTGAAAGCTTTAAAGAGAACTTCAAGGACTCGAGCAATTCTTTTGATTCTGAGCTGGGTTTGTCCAGCCCTTATCGCTGTCCCGTACCTTGTTCATTCTAAAATCGTTAAGATAGAACACCACACTTTTTGTAGAAATATGATGAATAGGTTGGCGCTAAAAATTTATTACCTCATTAGTTTTGTTTTATTGTATATTTTTCCGCTGCTGTTAATACTTATCCTTTATCCTCTCATTATGAAGTATTCACGGCGAATTAAAGTAAAAAGCGACAGTGGCGAAAGAAATATGGCTATCACAAAGAGACAAAAACAAAATCAAAACATAATAAAAATATTCGGATCAATCGTTTTAACATTTTTTACATGTTGGACACCTCTTTATGTTTATATGTTTCTAAAATCGCAGTATCCTTCAATATTTATAAATGATAAATGTGGAGTACTTGTGAGTTTATTTTACTACATATTCCCACTGTTTAGTACAGCGATCAATCCATTTCTTCTGATTACCTTAAGTTCAAGATATCGCGATGCTGTAAAAAGCGTATGTTGCTCTTGTTTACCAAAACTTCGGTTTGGCCATATTGGACCAGGTGTTTCTTCGCAGGCTCAACACATTGAACTTCCTGAATTCAATGAAGTGAACTTGAATTTCTTGTAAGAAATTAAAAATTGAAAAAAAAAATTTAAATTTAAAACTTAAAATTTAAAAATTGTAACGGGAAGTCTTAAGTAGTTACGCGTTTTGTACAATATGTTTAGCACACTGTTGAGTGCAATGTATATTTTTAAGGCTGGCCATCGTCAAAGTGAGACAACTTGAAGCTACAATGTAAATAGAAAAATAGACAGAATAAATTGGACTATGCTAGCTTAAATTTGGAGTGTTAGCATTTTTAACATACCCGGGATGAGAATAAACCTAGTAACTGACTTGTACCCTGTACAGAGTGAATGTATTTGATTATATAGCCGGTTGCAAGGGAAGATGGGTAACTGGAGGGTCTACATTAGATTTCATCCACCGAAACCACCTTCACAGAGAGGGAGTGAGATCGATGTGCCAATCGGTACAGCTCGTAACCGATGTTTCCCGGAAATAACTACCGAAGATGGTTTGTTGATTCGATAGAAAAAGAACGATATTGCGGGAATTTAAAGCCATTGAACCTTCTGAACTCCGCCTTTTCTCAATACTAGAAAGCGACAACTTTCAATATTGGCTGTGCATTTCGAAGACATTACGGATTGCAAGCGCGTCTTAGGGCCTCTTCATAGTAGCAAGGTAACCGGGCTGGCCGGTTAGCGGGCGAATTCTTTCGCGTGTACATATGGAAAACTTCTGGGGTGAAATTCTCGACAAAACCGAGCCAGCCCGGCTCATGTAATCATGAGCTACTAGGTTTTTAAACATTCCATGTACAACAAGATACGTTTTATTAAACACTAAATGTAAGTAATAAATAGACAAATACAAACAAAAATACAGTTAGTAACATGTGGGAAATATTGTGAAGACCAATATTTTTAAAAGCTTTAGAGGGGACACTGAGGTAACCAATTAACAATTTCCCAATTTAATTCAAGCAATTTGTGATCAAATCATGATGCAGAGGAACTAGTTTGACAGAAAAGAAGATATAACTTGGTTGCACGAAAAACAATACAATACGTACGGCAACGAGTTAAGGTTTGCCTTCCGTTTTTCATTTTCTTTTCAACGTGTTTCTGTATCTACTTTAAATTTGTGCATCGTCTTAAATCTGGTTACGAGAATACGCACGCATGCACTGCGAGAAAATTTTGAGCCCACGATACTTGGGATTTGGTGTGATGCAAGCAGAAGCGAAACAGACAATTTTTTTTACGTTTTATTTAACTTTACCTAGCTTACTTACATTGATTCACTAATTACATCATTATACTAACAGTATTTACATCACTGGCTATACTAAGTACATTATTTACAGATAATTCTTACATCTGACTACTCACATTACTCATTTACACCGTTAATAACAATGCTGAGAAAAAGGGGTTTAAAAACATTGTGCCAGTCATTACAGGGCATTTTTGCCAAATTCTACTGAAGGATATTGCTACAGGTGGAGGGGAAGGGGGGCGGGGGGGGGGGGGGGGGGGGGGGGGGGGGGCTAGAGACCTCTTACCATAAAGTGTCTAGAAGTTCTCATTTTTTGGGGAGAGTGTCACCCACTTTGACTTCGATTTCATAAATTGTTTTAAGATATCGCAGGAAGCATTCGATTATAGGTGCCGTTTCTTTGCATTTACAAATCCAGATATAGTGTCTTGCTAGCAAATAGCAGGCAATTAATTGTAGATAGTTTTTTGAAGCATCCGGCATCAGTCCCAAAGCAACAGATGTACTCATTATATAATTTTCTGAAATAATTTCGGATAGGGTTAACCGCGCCATTAAAAAACTCCAAAAAGAAACAACTTTAGGAAAAGACCAAAAACGGTGTTCAAGTTTATTTGGTTCTTCAGTTTCACAAAAGGAACATTTTGGATCGTTTTTTATTCCAATTTTATGTAGAAATTCATTAGTTGGTATTCGTCTATGTAAAAACTTGAATTGGAATTCAATAAGTCTCGTACTTTTTGTACATTTGGAGGCCAGTAGGTATGCCTCGCACCGGTTGATACATTCATCATTGTTTAAGTTGCAATCGCTTTTCCATTTCTGTTGACTTTGTGTAGGAAGAATGCCTTTTTTCTCTATAAGTTTATTATATACGAACGGACTTGTTTTATTGGCTCGCATCAATCTTGTGGAAAAGCTTTCATATTCAGAGTTGTTTGTAGTACATTTATTTTTATGTATATTCAAGAGGCATTTAAGAGCAGACAAGAGACCATAGTACTTTAAAGGGCATACGGTCAAATGATATTTTTTTGCAGGCCAGTTAAAGATAGGTATAAATTATTTGAGTCATCTTTCAGATCTTTCAAAAATGCCCCAGTTTTCAGACACACGTACAAGGTATAACTTCAAACTCAGGAGTTAAGCTCCTGCCAAACTATAGCTTATGTTGCAGATCTTAACGAGTAGACTAACATGAGTTGTTTCTCACACCACCAATGTGATATTTGATCTATTTCAATGAAATTTTGCTAAAAGATCACTTTGATTCAGGAGTAAAATTGAACCCCACCCCCCCCCCCCCCCCCCCCCCCCCCCCCCCCCCCCCCACCCCTTCCTTCTGATATATACTATATACTTGACCACCACTGCAACGTTTTACATTTATTGTTTTTCACACGGGTAGTGTCGAATGATATACAGCTATTTCACTGAAATAACGTTGTCGGATGAAAACTTAAAGCCAAGACCGCAAGGTAGTATGGGTTAGGGTTAATAGCCATTGTATAAAAATCCCATACAACCTTGCGGTCTTGGCTTTACGCCTTTTTCATTCGACAACGTTAATTGAAATAGCTGTATGTGTTTTGTCAAGAAAAAGAGGGGATGAGAGCTTGGATATTGGGGAGGTTTTTTGAAGAAGTAGGGCCTGTTTTCACTTAGCTGTAGCTGAAAAGAAACAGTTTTGTTACTGCCACCAGTTATTAATAATGGTTTGGTACAAGAAGAGTAGAAAACCTTTAGCCTGACCTCCAGAAAGTTAACGTTGAACGTAAAAACTATAACACTAGAAAATCTCGATTAAAGATAATAATAAGAATTAAGAAAAAGCAAACTAAGGTTTAAAAAGCTTTTATGGTAATGAAATTGAAAACATATCGTCGTTTGTACTTTACTCTTCTTATTAAAGTTAAAATTATCTTAAGGTGATGTTACACGGGACGATTCGCAACGACGATTTTTAGCGCAACAATGTTACACTAAAAGTTGCGTTAAAAGTTGATGCCGTGTAACATAGGTGCAAGGACGATTTTCTTCGAAATTTTTGCGTTGCGAAAAAACTTACAACGCAAAAATTTCGAAGAAAATCGTTCGCTCACCCATGTTACACGGTGTCAACTTTCAGCGCAACATTGTTGCGCTAAAAATCGTCGTTGCGAATCGTCCCGTGTAACATCACCTTTAAGACCAAGTTATTGAATCTTTGTTTGGGCTTCGTTTTGCTTTTGAAATTATGTTTTATGGCTTTTGTTTGAATGCCCAAGTACGTAAATTATTTGTCATTATCTTGTCAATATTCCGAAGCATAATATGATCGCTCTAGCCTTTATTCCAAATCTCCTGACTGTGTACCATCTAAGCGAACCATCGAAGTTTCCTGATTGTTATTTTGTAACCTATATTATTTATTTGCATTGATTTTCAGGGCACGTGACCGAAACATAAAGCCCTTTTCTCTATTGGATAAAAATTCATTATCACTGCGCTCGGTTCCATATCCATATTTTCAATTTCCTTTCTAAAGCACTTATTGACGAATTTATAACAACATATTGCAAATGAACGTCAGTGAAGTCTTTTGTCGGTATAATGATGAAAAAGAAAGTTATTGAGTTATATGTGGTGGTAATTAAATTATTATAATAAAAGATGCAATTTATCATTGAGTTTAATAAAGCAAGAGATTCTAAACGTTTTAGTACATACAAGCTGTTTACAGTAAACTGTAGCAATATTTTACCTTTGTCACTTAAAATTTCATATTCATGAGTTCTCTGCGATGAGTACTCCTTAAAAATTAAAGAAAGAAAAGGTAAAAAAGAGAACTTCAACTTTAGGAATTCTATCCTTGTTTTATTCATTGAGCAAATTTTCGTGAGTTTATTTTCGTCAGTTGGAAACGGACAGGAATTGGTTGATTAACAATGAACGTGACTTGGTGTGCCATTTCGGTATTTACAGCAAAGGCACCTGATCAAATACAACAGGAAGGCAATAAGTAGGAAGTATTTCCCGAGACAATATGAAAAACGTATTGAAGCTATTTGCATCCAATGAAAGTTTGACATTTCGCTTAAAATGCTGTCAGGAAGCCCTAACGCTATTAGCATCTTCCAGTTGGCAAGCAATTGTTGATATTGGTTTTATTTTAAATAGACTGTGACTCGACGACTTTGGTAACTCATAAGCGGTTTCTCAGCGTGGACAGAGAATGTGAGATTGTTGTTTGCACTCTCTGTCAATAATTATTCTTAGATGTTTTTTCTTGATGATAGCTTCATTGAAATTGCTGAAATATTGCATGCGAGCTGTCATGTCGGTTGCCTGCCCGTCTTGACATTACGTCACTTTGGAGATACTAGAATCGCTCGCGTGAAACATTTTAGCCAACATAATATACACACATAAGTAATTTGAGCTGTACGAAATCACGGTTTATGTGCAAAAGGAATAAAAACGCTCAAGCCGACGAAATATCAAGCAGGTGCGCAATATAATGGTTCATTTTCCCTTCTTACGCCTCGTTTTCTTTGGATTGGTCACATCAGTTTTCATCACAGTGCCATCTGCAAGTGGATTTTCAATTACAGTAAGGAACAGTTACTTGGCGAACCATGTTATGAAAACGGTTTTTTTGAAAGACTGGCTGAGTTGCACTTTAGCCTGCCAAGGCGACGAAACGTGTACATCTTACAATTACAACGCGATGACGGGATCTTGCGATTTGAACGAACACGGTATACAAGAACCGTTTATTGGTACAGACGAATTGGTGACAATGCAAGGAGTAGTATTTCATCAGATAAGGGTAAGAAATTCAGGGAAAACTCGCTTGTCCAAACTTGAGGAACGTTTGATTTACTTGACTTATTTATTTGAATTAGTAGCTTTTTTCTTGCATTAAAGTCGCATGCAAAATGTACCCAGCACTGAAAATCTTTATATGGTATAACTGTTTCTCCAAGATCTGGATACAGGTGCCAAATAAAATACTCCTTTATTTTAACCGAATTTAATTGCTCCTGCCTCGCGTGCTCAACAGTTATGAGTAAGGGAAACGCAAAAAATGTTTAGGATAATGACAGGGTGGATCTAACCAGGAGACTGCAGTAAAACGGCCATTGGCAAGCGATTCCCACATAGAAAAGGCTATCAGGGCTTTAAAAGAGAAAACTAAAATTATGCTTGTTTTAATAGCTCATGTCACTTTCTTTAATAATTTTGACGTTATTGTAGCTGTCAGCAACCCTTTTAACATTTTACTCATTTTGCTTTATAATTAAACTCGATTAAAGCCTGAAGGAAGAAAACGATTTGTACTGTCTTTACATCGCTGAGTTTTTGTAAAGCCGTACAAGGATCATTGTGGTGATGTTTTAAATCGAGCATCAAAGCTCTCATTTCTCATTTTAGTTCTGTTTATTTTTGACAAAATTATTGAAGATATGCCGATTTGCCTATAGTGACAGTTATTAGGAGACCAGTGTGATGTCTACACGGTGGTCGGTTGCTAGGGCTTTTCCTCCCGCAACTCTCGAAACTGAGAGTTTTAGGCTATAGACAAAAGTAGAATACATCGAATCTAACGAAACTTGGAAGGAAAGTAGGTGGATAAATTACCTATCAATTGATGATTATTTCATCCCATTTGACTGCTATTGTGACGTCACAAATGATGTCCAAATTTGGCATCAGAATTAAAATTCAGGAAAAAAGTGTGAAAATGTTGTATTAGTTTTCAGTATAGAATTCTATGATTTCTGGTGAAAACCCCATCTCAATCGGATAAAAAGGCGTAAAGTTACAGCTAATTAAAGAAATTCAAATTTCCCGCCAAATGACCATATATGGTCAAACTTTAGGGGTATTTAAACGCAAAAACAATGAATGTAGTCACAACGGAGAAAATACAAAGTTGCATAAAATCAAAATTGTAGTTTTTTGAGCTTAGGATGTGTGGTCTATGATACGGGTTTCGTCACGAATTACGTCAATGTGACGTCATAATGACGTAATTCGTGATGAAATACGCGTCATAGTACAACATATGCTAAGTTGAAAAAACTACAATTTCGATTTTATGCAACTTTGTCCTTTCCCCGTTGCGACTACATTCATTGTTTTCGCGTTTAAATACCCCTAAAGTTTGACCATATATGGTCATTTGGCGGGAAATTTGAATTTCTTTAATTAGCTGTAACTTTACGCCTTTTTATCCGATTGAGATGGGGTTTTCACCAGAAATCATAGAATTCTATACTGAAAACTAATACAACATTTTCACACTTTTTTCCTGAATTTTAATTCTGATGCCAAATTTGGACATCATTTGTGACGTCACAATAGCAGTCAAATGGGATGAAATAATCATCAATTGATAGGTAATTTATCCACCTACTTTCTTTCCAAGTTTCGTTAGATTCGATGTATTCTACTTTTGTCTATAGCCTAAAACTCTCAGTTTCGAGAGTTGCGGGAGGAAAAGCCCTAGCAACCGACCACCGTGCTAACGCTAAATTACAAAGCGCTGACTCCAATTAGTAATATTTTGTAATTAGGCAAGTCACACCCGAATAAGTTTAATCATATCGGTTTTCAAGTTTCTGTGTAAGAAAATTACGGCGACATTTTAGTAAGAACCAGCTGGATGGAGTTTCAAGGTTATAAAGTTCTCTTCGTTTCTGTTCAGCTTGTGATAGCACTATACAAGGAAAAACTGAGCACGAAAAGTTACAATTATACATTTACCTCTATTGCTAAAAAAATTAAACGATCTGAAGCTTATTTTTTATTAAAATTCGAGGATTCTTTTTAATATGCTTTCTATTTTTAATATATTTTTTACATATCAGTACCGTATTGCAAAACTCAGTGCAAATATTTGTACTGTTCCATCGATTCCAACGAAATGGCTCAGGTATTGTTGAATTAGCCTGATTTGTAAGATGTGTGTATGCAAGAGAAAACTGTGTATTTATATTTTATTGCAATGGTATTTTCTTTCTTATTATAAAGATCTGCAGCTTTTCGAAATAGATTTCTATGATCATACAGTTCCAGGAAAACGAAACGAAACAATGAACGACAATCCGAGCTAGTAGTTGCATTGTGTCTCTGAGTGGGAAAAAAATGTTATATTTACCCATAGCATCATCAGACTATCGGCAGATACAAAGTTTTGAAACGAAACGAAGAAGGGTTTTATATCACAAAACAAACACCAATAAGAACCATCTTGCATATATTCTCCACCAAGAAAAGTAATACAAGAAATGAATGAAAAAAGAAACATTTAATAGTTGATTAAATAGACTGAAAATAAATGCTCTTATTACTCCAACTCACCCATAGTACAGAAAGTGCAATCTATTTTGAACGTGCACTTCGTTTAGCGTATAAGGGATAATTAATAAAAGGCTATTTACCATAATCAGAGGTGGTGATATTGCTCTTTGTTGTATTCAGATAGCTTTTATGAAAATGTTGTGGGATATCTAGCTCTTACCATTAATTTGTTCTCGGCAATGTTTAGCAGATTTCACTTTATGTTTGTCATATTACAAAACTCGTTCAATCATCGCCATTTTTGGAGGCATGTACAATTTGAAAGGATTAAAATGGGATCTGCATCTCAATGCAAGTAAATTAATTTGAATTTTGATTAATACTAGTCAGTTCCCGAGCTTCTCGTCGCCGCAGGCACCGTTTACTATTTAAATGCCGTTCTCGAATACTGAGGTTCAAAGGATTCCCGACAGAAGCAGGTACCCTGCCATTTCAAAGCGCTCTTTCCCCTGCCCCACGTCTCGCGTCTAATTGTGTTGATGTAACCGAAAAGGGGTAAAATGGAACGAAAAGGGCGATCATTTGCTGCACGTTAATTTTACCAGCTGATTACCTGTAATAAATGTAGTGTCGAAAGAGAACACGAGAAAAAAGAGTATATGATAACTATTATGTTAATATGGTTTGTCTTTTTTAATTTCTTAAGCTTGCTTCAACGTGATCGTTCTTCCACTATACTATACGATATAAGACATTGTATTTATTTTTGTAAATTATAGCATGCAAAAAAGATTCTTCTTCCGAAAAAGGTGGAGCCTGCAAGCCAATGCGACTGCAGTTGCACGTCAGAGAGTGCCTGTAGACCAGGGCAAGGTAGGAATTATTTCAAGAACTATTTATAAGCAGGGGCTTTATCAAAATAATATCAAAAAGGAGTGAATCAATTTATCTGTCTGTATGTGGATGTGTGCAAATAAATATACTGAATTTGAAAATCTGCAGTTGCATCTTGCATTATATTAAATCAAAATTACAATATATTTATCCCTATCAGTTGTCTATATTCATCTTCGATTTTCAGGTATTTTTTAAAGATTTTCATTTGTTCTCACCAGTTCTTAAAAAGAACACAGAATCGCTAGCTTTGTAGCCTTAAAGACGTCATGTTGATTGTTTTTTTTTTCAAGTGGAATAGAAATGTAACCGTTCTCAATTAATACAGTGCTTGCTAAATACTCAGGCAGTATATCTACACAAAATTTACTACATGTAGTTCTATAAGAGGGCTCGTTGATTCCTCATAACGTTGTTAATGTTGAATGTTATTTCTATAGAGGTTTTGCACGGCAGCCATGTTGCATGGCAGGAACAATGAAAATGTTTTGCATTAGAAAAAACATTCTTTCCCATAGGGAAAAGAATCTTAGATTGTTCCTGCCATGCAACATGGCTGCCGTGCAAAACCTCTATAGCTGATTTGCTAAAGGGACAATTACTGTTAATAAAACTCTTTTCTTTATAGATTCCTACGACAGCCTTCCTATTTCATGCAAAGAAATCTGGCAAAAAACCAAGTATGTGACTAAAGAATCATCTTATAATTTTTGCCAGGACAATATAACCTTCAATTCGCCCACTACAAGCAAAGTGAGTCCTATTAAGGCTACTGAAACAGGACTTTCATGACCTTTTTTTAATTTTAAAGTTGTCGCGCATCGAATTTATACCGATGGGGACTCACAAATTACTAGAGATGAAATATGCTGTTCCAAATTTTGTGAACAATGTAAATGTTGTGGGTCAAAATTTGCCTTGGTTCAAAATTTTCTTTTCCTTTGTTTTTGGGTATGAAAATGCATGATAATGTATGATAATGAGTTTTAAACAAAGAAAAATAAATTTTGAACCAAGGCAAATTTTGACCCACAACATATATCTCCAAACATATTGCCTGATAAATGAAAAAAAGGAGATTTATTCACCCCACCTGGGGAATAAATGGTTTTATGCTGCTTGTTAGTGCCAGTCTCCAAGCATATGGTTGGGGGTCATCCGGGTCTTAGAGAATCCAATATTTAAGCAGATGAGGCCAGGTTACTGTCCTCTTTTCCAAAACTCGAGCTCTCCACACAGTTCGCAATTTCCCACCCACCCACCCTCGGTATAGACAGTGGGGATTGCACAATATTTGTTTATGGCGGCTACTCCCCCACCTTTGCTGGGAATTATTTTGATTGTTTAATGTTTTTCGGAGTAAAAAGTTAATTGTTATAAAAATAAACAGCCACCTCGGTGGCCAAAAATGGCATATCATGTTTTGACAGTTCTTCCCAGCAAATCTCAAGTTTATGCAATAACATAGAGCATAAAAAGAGCATAAAAAGTGATTATCGCCTATGAAATTTACGGTCCCTTACATATATTGTACATTTGGTTGTTCTTAATCCTAGCTTTTCATTTTATCGGAATTTCAGAATCCGTGTTGATGGCACCTTCTATATCCGTGCCAACCCACCATCCCAGTATGCCCACGTGTTCTGTCACATGACCCCAATTCCTGGATGTGGGGATGGCGGATGGACGCTGGTCATGAAGATCAATGGAAATAATGTACTTCCTTGTCCCTGAAAAAAAATAACAATTATTGAACAAGACAATACGGTCGCGTAATTGGATGTTCTTAATCATAATTATATAAGTATTCTAAATGGAAGTAAGGTGAACAGTGGCAGTGTAGTTAGATTTCGTCAAATCAGTGTTACACTTAAAGAAACTTTATAATCTTTTATAATCCTAGTTTTTCGACGAGGCGTCAGTACTTTATTGGTGACGATCAAATCATATATGACTGATTTTTTTTCACACTTCTACTCGTTACTGTCGGTGTGGCCGTTAACGTCGGAAAAATCCGGGAAAAACGCGAACGGAGAGTTGATGGTAATTCAAACTTTGTTTTCCTTTGGGCCGAGTCATCTCCGCCGCATCTAATGTGTGTACTAGAAGTGTTTGAATCCGCTCTAAATTTTATTCGAGACTATGCAAATTCTAACTCTTGCTCTCGTTTAGCCTCAATTCTTCAGGAACTCCCTTTATTCTCATGAGTTCTTAGCGACTCGTTTGGCCTAAACTCTCAGGAACTCTCATTAAATCTCATGCGCTCTCACGACAAATAATTTGAAATATCTTCAACCATCGTTTCCGTTTCGGCTACGAGAGGAAAGGCCCACATACACTACAGAAAATGTTTGGCACGGCTCGCAAGAAATTTATACGCGTACATTGTATCTAAAATCATGCTTCGCATCGGGTAAAATTTTGCAGTGTAGAGGAAGGAACCTCTGAAACGATATTCCGAGCACGGTAAAATTGTTAGGTATACCAGAAATACTAGCCAGGATCCGATAAAATTCGTGATGTAAACGGTTTCCGGGAAGAGCCAGCTAGGTTTTATTTCATGACGAGCCGTTAACTCTTTGGACAACATGATTCTTTGAGTATAGTATGCAGACGCTTTGTTTGACGGAGACTAAAACAAATGGCGAGAATCACCACTTTCAGAATTCTTCCGTAATTTCTTTAATCCATTATTTTGTCGGTGTTGTTAGCTGTTTAGTATTCCGACATTCCTAAGAAGAAAAGCGGTTCGGTGTGGGCCCTTTTGTCATATCGATCTCTAACGAAAAAGTTCAGATGGCACGGTAACGGAAGATGAAGGAAGTCTTGTGAAAATATCTCGATCATTTCTTCTTCGCAATTTAAAGCACGAATGATCATTTTCTCTTGTTGTTGCAGCAAACATTCACATATAATTCAGAATACTGGAATAACACGGTTGCTTTCAACGAAGGTGGAGGCACGAGCCTAGCAGAGGTAGAAACAAAGCTAAGCACTTATTGGTCCACTCCGTTTACTCGACTCTGCCTCGGCATGAAGTTTCAGAAGAAAGAAAACTGGATTGTACTAAGCCACTCCGGGTCATCACTGTGGGATGTCATATCAAACGGAGCACATACACCGACAAATCTGACTGCAGAGGATTGGAAGTCGTTGCTGATTAACTCCAAACTTTGGGTAATTACAGTCAAACCTGCATTAATTAAGCGTTCATCCCTACGCTTTTTTGTCGATTTTCTTACGATTTTTTTGTCCGAAATTTTCTTAGGATTGCCGAAGATTTGGGAGAATATCCAAAGATGCTTCGATAATATTCGATTGCAACATGATTGCCTTGCCGGGAATGGACGTCCGGTTAAAAAAAATATATATATATAGATATATATATATATATATATAAATTGATTGAATCTTTTAGGGTGATGGCCGTTCGTTATTACTGTTGATGGTCGTTATTTTATTCTATTCAAGAAAGTAACTGGACAAAGTGCAAATAATACTCGAATCTGTAAACTGAGAACGTTGAATCTAATAGCACTCGGCACGTGTATTAATAGTGTATTAATAGTATGTAATAGTATGTATTAATAGTACAGCAACACTCGAGCCCGAATGTGAAGGTGTGAATGTTTAAAGTCAGCGCGGGTACCTGTCGAATAATCTTGAGACTTAGTTTGTATTCGGGGAGCGTTAATGGCTATGCTATGTTCGCTATCAATACATGCACATAACACGACTACAACTTCTCCCTATAGGACAATTGCACTATTCAAGGTTTTAACAGTGGTGACGCAGGTGGCGACATCTATGCTAAAGCTCGCATAGGGATCCTCGGCGATAAATACGCATGTCCACGGAAAACATTCAAGTCCAGAATCGGTTTTGGTACAACAGGGAGTTGGGCTGGTATGCGGGCATGGAATTCATGTGGAAACGAGTTCGAGTCAACAGTGTCAAAAATGGCGTTTGGTTACATCTTTGTTCAATAAATAAAAAATCAAAGTAAACAGAACGGTTTTCACTTGAGTGTTATAAAACAAAAACAAAATTAATTACTCTGTCCAATTAAAACAGATGCAGACAATCCAATGAACCAATAGAACTCGAAGCAAATACAAATTATACATGATTGGTTTTACTTCTTATTGGTTGAGAAAGTGCCGCGAGATGTTCTCGTCACGTGACCACAAAACGTAGAAATGCAAAAAAACCAAAGCAAGCACAAAATTACTTTCGTCACTCAATTGAAAACCGTTCTAAAGGCTGACTTACATTTTTTTAAAATAATGAACAACTTTATTTGAAACAATACATTTATTTACTTCACAGCATTACAATATAATACTACACGGACTACATAGACGTACTATTACATTAATAAATATACTAATTAATATTAATTACAGAAGAACTGTCCACTTTCGGCGAAAAGTAGGCAAGCATTTCCTTGCAATTGCAGTTTCTTTAATTATTTCAATTTCTTCTGACTTACACTGCGCAACTTTGTCGCATGCGCGCTGCTTGCGTCAGGCAAAAATTGTATACAACACGCAACATATAACATTGTATATGGCTAGGATTGTCGTACTCAAGCATGTTAAGGCATGGTTCAGAGCCTAATTTGCATAAAATCTGAAAACGATCGTAACTTTGAGGTGATTTAACTAAACAGGTTCAAACTTAGCAGCAGCATAAAACTTGATAATCTTAAACCACTGGTTACTTTAAATGTCAAATATTTGCATCACGTGACCTGTTATCATTGTTTTATTACCAAAAAGAAAATTGAAAATGGGGTGCCGAAATGGCATATGATGGATATAAATTGAACCGTTAATGTATTTGTATGGTTCTCCCTTATATGAATCTGGCCGGAATGGTTGACTATGATTTACAGTTAAAGGGTCATTTCGTAAAAGAGGTCACGTGACATATTTTGTCTCTTAATATCTTGTTAATAAAATATAAAAATTGTCCATTCCGGCCAGGGAAAGGCAAAAAATTGCGTATGATTTTCTCTTAGCCAAAGTTAACCATCCTCACCCCATTTAAAGTTTCCGTTTTGTCCAAATTATGACGTCATCAGACACGTGACCACAATAATTAAACTTTTAGGAATTTAAGGACGCTAAATCCAGTTTGATGTATACTTTTTGTGATTGCTAGGGCTAAAAAAACATTACTTACAAAGGGAAAATGAATTTACTTCGCGGGGGTCTACACCAAGGGACGAACCATGCCTTAACATGCTTGAGTAGGGTTTTTAAACATGTTTCGAAATCCTACAACTTTTTTCGTGTTGCATGCAACAGTTTTGAGCGAGTTGTAGGCTGATTTAGACGACGCTTAAGTATTCGTGTCGTATGTATGGCGTAAGCAGGTTGCATGCGATAGTTGTAGGCAAAAGTTGTGCCGTCTAAATCAGCCTTAAGGAAATGCAGTACCGTATTTCTTCGAATAAATACCAGGAGCTGTTCATTGAAGAACCAATAAACAAAGGGCAAGTAAGGCACACACAAAAAAGTTAAATTTCTGAAGAAACTCAGCAGCACCCAACGAATCGTCTCTGTGGAATTTGTGGAATCTGTGGAATATCAGTTCTGAAGGCCTTAGTCGTAATTAATTAGGCTAAAGTTAGAGTTTTCTTCAGTGAAATTCCGCTTTTAAGTTTCGTAACATCGCTAAATTTAACGTCGTTTGCCTTTGGGACAAAACATGTAGTTTTGGGTACGCAATAAGGACGTGAGCTGGTATTTTCAAAAAAGGAGAAAGCAGCTAGTAAGGGAAATGGTCAAAACTATTGTACTCTGACAGTAGTTAGGGACGTTGGTGATTCGGGACCATTTGAGTCCCATAAATAAGCGGTCCTCACTGCGTTCGGACCGCTATTTTATGGACTCAAATGGTCCCGAATGCACCAACGTCCCTAACTACTCGCTGTGACTGCCGGTCCGGTACGAGGCCGCCACCCCATGGCGGTATGGCCAATTGAAGAAACCCCACCCCTGTGCATACCAACCCACATGGCAATGGCACAGGGCCCCGGCACGAGACCACCAATTGAAGAAAATAAAACCCCTGTATATAACATGGCGGCTCAGCGTCTTGACTTCAACCCAAGGAACCAAGATTACTTTGGTGATTGGTTGCATGGTTATAAGATGAACGTCCCCGCTGGTTACCCCATCAAGGACCTCAATTCATTCTTCATAACTAATCGGGCGGCTTTTCTCCAGAAAATTGCACGCGAAGTCACAGAGCTTGGCGGGGTGAAGGTCACTTTGTCATTCGATGTTCACTTTTCAATGGAAGGCGAGGACAATCGAAAAATTAATCACTTCTTTTGGAACGCAAATCCACTGATTGTTACACAACTCTATCAGCTTCGAGAGGAGGGCACCCTGGAAGGCATTGTCAATGACTTTGAGGAAGAGATTGCCAGATGGCAGCAGTTGGGTTCTGGTTGGGTGATTGAGAACATCAAAACTGTTTACCTTGAGTTCGGGACATACCAGCCTCTACGAGGTGGCACATTTATCCCAACACCATCAAAACTCAGGTCAAAGCAGGCTATCATCAATGTGAAGAACAGAGATAACCAGTGTCTGCGCTGGGCACTGCGATCTGCATTGTTCCCTGTAAATGTTCACTCAGACAGGCCAGGCAGTTATCCCATTGATGATGGTCTAGACTTAACTGGAGTTGATTTTCCAACGCCATTGAGTCAGATTTCCAAGGTTGAGCGCCAAAACAACCTTCCAATCAACATTTATGGCTGGAAGAACAATAAGGTGGTTGTGATCAGAGTCAGTGAACAAGATGATCCCAATCTGCGAAGGATTAATCTGATGTTGCTCACAGACACACATACATCACATTATTGTTACATCAAGAGCATGAGCAGGCTTCTGCACAGCGAGTTCAACGTTGGGCGTCGCATGCATCACTGTGATAGGTGTCTCCAAGCCTTTTCTTCAGCACGGGTTCTCACCGGTCATCTTTTCTATTGCAGAGGAGTCAAAGGCAGGCCGGCACGAGTTGAAATGCCAAAAGAAGGCGAAAACTTCCTCCACTTCAAGAACTTTCAAAATCAGATGAAGAAGCCTTGGGTCATATATGCTGACTTCGAAAGCATTGTCGAAAAGGTCCACGGCTGTATACCAGATCCACAAAAGAGCAGCACCACTGAAACATCTGTACATAAACCCTGCGGGTTCTGCATGTTAGCTGTTCGCTCTGATGGAGAGACAAAGGGCCCTTATCTTTACAGAGGAGAGGACACCGTGCCAGTCTTTCTTGACACTCTTCAACAGTTGGAAGGAGTGATCAGAGACGAGCTGCAACACAAGGCACCACTCTCCATGACAAGAGCAGACTGGGCAGAGTTCAACCGTGCAACAGATTGCCACATCTGTGACAAGCCTCTCATCAAGGATAACTTCAGGGATGCCATTGCGATCTATAACTTTGACACCGGTAATTATGAGGGCTTCGTTCATCGTCACACCAACAACTGCTACAAAAAGTCATTCAAAGTCTTTGTCCACCATTACGATGGTGAGATGGATGTGTTTCCATTTGTCGGGCCATGGAATCAAAGGAAGGCACCTCCTGATAACCTGCCAGAGCAAGTCGATTGTCTCTACTGTGAGGAGCCCCTTATCCAAGAATCTGTTCGAGACGCAGTCAAAGATCATTGTCACATCACAGGCAAATATCGGGGTGCTGCTCACCATTCTTGCAACATCAACCATTTCAGAACCAACCCGAAAACGGAAATAATCCCGGTAATCTTTCACAACTTGAAGGGTTATGATGCACACCACATCATGAGTGGAATTGCAGATGTGAATTTCGATTTGAAATGCATCCCAAACAACATGGAGAAATACATCTCTTTCTCTCTTGGTAAGCTGAGATTCATTGACAGCTTGCAGTTCATGCAGTCAAGCCTCAGTGCCCTGGTTGATGCAAACAAGCCAGAGTCATTCACAATCACGGCAAGCCACGAGAAGAACCAAGCCAGACGCGGCCTTCTTCTGCAAAAAGGGATTTACCCATACGAATACATGGACTCTTGGGCTCGATTCGATGAGGCCTCTCTCCCGCCGAAGGATGCCTTCTACAGCGTGCTCAAGAAGGAAGGCATCTCAGATAAAGAATACGCCCACGCGCAAAAAGTGTGGGAGGTATTTGGATGCAAGACTATGGGGGATTACCACGACCTCTACCTTGAGACAGATGTGCTTCTTCTGGCTGATGTTTTCGAGAACTTCAGAAAGACATGTCTGTGGAACTACAAGCTTGACCCAGCACATTATTATACAAGCCCTGGTCTCTCCTGGGACGCTCTTCTCAGGTATACGAAAATCAACCTGGAGCTGCTCACAGACGCCAACATGCACCTCTTTGTTGAAAGAGACTTGCGAGGCGGTATATCCATGGAGAGTAGGCGGTACTGTAAGGCCAACAACCCCTATCTTCATGACCACAACCCCAACGAAGAGTCAAGTTACATCATGTATCTCGACGCCAACAATCTCTATGGATGGGCCATGAGCCAACCTCTCCCAGTTGGCAACTTCGCATGGTGCCCTGTCTTTCCAACACAACACCAGATCAGGAGGTGGAGGTCAAACAGAAAGATTGGTTACATTCTCGAGGTTGATCTTGAGTACCCCAAGGAGCTGCATGATGAGCACAACGCTTATCCTCTTGCCCCAGAAAGTCAGGTCGTTCCAAAGGAATGGATGTCGCCATACAAAAGGGCCTTGGCAGAGGGACAGCCAGAAGACAAGACGCAGAAGTTGCTCCTTACCCTGAACAACAAATCCCGGCATGTGCTGCATTACAGAAATCTTCAGCAGTACCTAGATCTTGGGATGAAGTTGACGAAAATCCACAAAATGCTCAAGTTCGAGCAGAGGGCTTGGATGGAGCCATACATATCCCTGAACACCGAGCTCAGGAAGAAGGCCACTTCTGACTTTGAGAAGAACTTCTTCAAGCTCATGAACAACTCAGTCTTCGGTAAGACAATGGAGAACCTCAGAAATCGAATCGACATGAAGCTTGTCCGGGCGCACGAGCGAGACAAGATAAGAAAGCTTATCGCAAGCCCACTGTTTTCCAGAGCAACGATCTTTGGGCCCAGACTTGCGGCTATCCAGATGCACAAGGAGAAAATCAAATTAAACCGCCAAGTTTACACAGGCATGTGCATCCTTGATCTCTCCAAAACACTGATGTACGACTTCTATTACAAACATCTCAAGCTGAGATATGGTCAGTGTGTAGACCTACTCTACACAGACACAGACTCTCTGCTTCTCGAGATCAAGACGGATGATGTCTACAAAGACATGGAGAACCTTCTGGATGAACTCTACGACACAAGCGACTATCCCAAGGACCATCCACTCCACAGCCAGAAGAACAAGAAGGTCATCGGTAAGATGAAGGACGAGTGTGCGGGTAAGCCGATCTCGGAGGTTGTGTGTCTTCGCTCGAAGATGTACTCCATCCTTCTGGATGACGACAAAAACATCAAGAAAGCAAAGGGCACCACCAAGGTTGTCACAAAGAAAGAGATCACCCACCAGAATTACAAGGACGCCCTCTTCGACCGGCGAACCTTCAAGCACGGGATGGACAGGCTCAGAAGCAAAGGCCACCAAATCTTCGGTGAGCACATCACCAAGACAACGCTCTCTCCCTTTGACTCCAAGCGCTGGATCAAGGATGATGGTATCCACACGCTGGCATATGGTCACAAAGATATCGGTGGCAATTGAGTGCCCGGCGGTACAACCATCAGCTCCTCACGAACGAAGCCTCGCTTAGGCCCGTCGTAGAGATAATAAACCACTGGCTCATTCGTCTTGGTTACAATCCTTTGTATTTGATAGACCTTCAAAGACCAGATGGGATCAGTCGCACGCCTTCCGTCCCCTTCCAGTTCACCGGGGTAAAACAAATATCTCACACTCACCCGGGGTGGGAGCTTCTTCTCATTCACCCCAACAGGCCTAGCATATGGAGTCGCAGGCTTGGCAGAAACGGCTTTCTCTTTGATTGCATCCTTTGGCTTCTTGCCAGTGAGTCTTGTCACTTCATTGTTCAAGGCCGAGACAACATCTGGCAGTCTTTTGACCCATGCAGTCGAACGGCCAGAGGGCATATTCATTTCAACGGCATACTGATAACCAAATAACCTTTCAGCCAGGGTGCGATTGAATCTCTCCACAATTGCTTGGTCTCTGTGGATATCAACCCGTCCGCGACGAATGGTCGTTTTGTTGTTTTCCATGGTCTTAGTCACAGCCCCCATAAACTCTTTCCCAGGGTCAACTTGCAAGAGTTGAGGCCATTTCAAAGGCCCACGTCTGTAAATCTTCTGAAATGCCCTTGAGACTTCTTCAGACTCTTTCGAAGTCAGAGGCTCTGCTGCTTTGTAACGGCTAGCCACATCCACAAGGGTTAATGCGTATTTGTAAACCTTTCTCCCGTGTGGAAGTTTGTCGTGGGGCAGAAAGAAAAGATCTGCTTGATGCACTGCATTGGGTGATGAGACATCAAACTTGGGTCTAGGGATAGCGCGTGGCGCTGGGAGGTAAACTTGCCAAAGGGCTTGTTTGACCAGCCATTTCTTTGCGACATCATCAGAGACTTTGGCCGCCGCAGCTAGCTTTTTAACAGCGGCAAGACCTTTCCAATACCCTTTCGGGCTGTAATAGATCTTTGAGAGTTTCGCCTCCATGGGGTATATATGTTTGTTTACAGAAAGCGATAAGCCACATACCCACCCGCAAGCAGGGTGCCTCCAATGAACGCAAGTTCGCCATTCTTCTGTTGTGGGCTGGGCTTGTAGAAGTCCGAGAAGACAGGCTCTTTGTTGTCTTTGATTTGTTTATCTGGTTGCGTTTGGTGCATCTGGTTATACAAGACAAGGGCTTGGTCGGTGGTTTGGAAGTTTTTGCTAGCTTGGTGTTCCTTCCGATCATTGGCCGCAATCCAGTCGAGGAGCTTGGTGCGGTCCTTCTGGTATTTGGCGTAAGCCGCTTGGTATTGTTCAAGGGCGCGGTCATGTCGGATTTTCTCATCCATTGCTGCCTTGCCGTTATCACCAGACAGATATTTTGCGAGATAATTACCACCCGTGAAAGCGGCTGCATTGAGAACAGCACCAAGAGCCATTATTGCAATCGAGGCCATTGTGTATACATATGGTTTTACAAGTTGTCTGGGAGGATTTTCTGGTCCTCGAGATATTTCTTCAGCGCGAGGGTGCCGGCCATGACGGCTGTGAACTTGACATAATTCATCAAGCTTGCACTGGGGTCGGCAGTTAAGTTCTCTTTGATGGTCTTTTTACCAATCCAACCAATACCAGCGACAAGGCCAGTGATTGTTGCGGCGTCGAGGATAGACTTCACAAGCTTGTTGTCAGACATGGTTTGTGTGCAGTATACATATGTTTTTTTTATTTTTTCTGACTCAGACTCGACTTCCTCTCCCTCGACTTCGGGTTCGGGGCTCCTCGACCTCGGCCTCTGACTCGGCCTCGGCCTCTGACTCAGGCTCGGACTCATACACGTATACATACTCGGGCTCGTTGTGCCTGTTCATTACCAATCTGTAAACTGTTTGAAAGGCTACCGCGTTAAATCCAAACCAAAGAAGAACCACACCACTGATTGCAGCAGAATTAATCAAAGCTTGGAAAGGATTCATGGTGTCAGTATATATATATATGTTTTTTTTATTCCATATTTTTTATTCCTTGTCTTACCGGAATTCGAGATGGGGGTGTTGCTGGTGGTGTTTCTGGTTGTGTTGCAGGCGGTGTGGCTTCTGGTGTGGCTTCTGGTGTGGCTGGTGTGGTTGATTTGCGCCCAAGCCTTTGCATTATGGCTTCTCGCTGGTAATAAACACCAGCAGCAGAGACAATCAACCCGCCAACCCCCAGAATATAAACGATTGAGTTGCTGTTGCTGTCACTTGTTGTGTCACTTGTTGTGCCACTTGTTGTTTCACTTGTTGTGCCACTTGTTGAGGGTGCAGGCTTTTCTGCTTGCGCCTTTTTCTTTGCTTCCCGGGCCATGCGGTTTCGTTCTGCTAACCTTTTGCCAGAAGCAACGCGGCCGGGGTTCTTTTCTGTTGCAGGCTTTGTTTTTGGAGCCTCAGAGGTAACCCGTGCAGGTGTTGGAGTTGGAGTTTCTTCAGGGATCGTCTCGAGTGGTGTGGCCATCCTGTATATATGTGATTTTTTAAATTTTACCTTGTGACCACGTGTGGTGCCAGGTTGCTGCGAGGTTGCTGCCAGGTTTCTTCAAGGTTGCTGAGAGGTCACCCCAGGTCCCAACCCAACTTCATCAAGTCCCTCAAGTGGATAGCCTTCACTGTCCCTGGTTGGATGTGTGGGTTGGGGCTGGGGTTCCAATTCTATCAAATCAGGCTCTCGTTCAAACTTGATGTGTTTTGTTGTGATGAGCGCAGCATTGGCAATCGCCAGCCATCGTCCGCATCGCACGGCAATAGCCCCAGCAAGATTTGACAGCTCCTGGTTGATTATGTAGTCGTTCTTGAGTTCTTTCTGCAATTCCTTGACATCATCAACCGGGACCACCATGCCAACGCCTTTGGATATGAGCATGATGCCTGAATCAACAAGGGATTCGGTTGTCTTGTTGCCAACGTAGGCCTCGTACCGTTTGCAGTACTTGTCAACGTCCTTGTCTGACAATCGCTTGACATGATCATGTGTGAGCTGCACGCCGATGGCTTCTTTAGCCTTGCCAGTAGAGACAAGGATTGCCAGCTTCTCACGTTTGGCAGGAATGTCATTGTCACCAACTAACCCTGTTGGAGGTGCGGCACCAGGGGTGGCCTCTAGCATCTGCATTACTTCGTCAAAAACGACCTGGTCTTCAGCAGCTTCAGCCATCAGGGGGGTATACATATGTGTTTTTTATTTTTCAATAATTCTCTTGATGTCTGGCAAAAGGGTTTCAAGCTCTCTTACCACCCCCGCCATGGTGTCTGGCATAGAAGACAACCGCAATGGGTATCTGTTAAGAAGCATGAGACACAGATCTTTCTCACCAGCGGCTTTGATAATTTTGTTTTGCGCCTCAAGGGTGTGTTTGTGCAATTCATCCAAAAGCTGTGAAAGCACAGTGAGCTTGTGAAGACTGGTTGGCGCATTCATGGCCATGGTATATATATGAGCCGTATATTTGTGTAGCTGTGTGTGCCCGTGTTTAAATCTTGTACTCAATTCCATACGGGTGCCTAAGAGAGAAAACCAGGTGGGAGAACTTGCGGGATTTGAGCCTTGCGATAAACTCTTTGTACTCCTCGTGGGAGAGCTCGCCGGCATAATCTTCGAATATGGCTTTGGTTGTCTTGCTGGAGGGCGTGTAAAAGAGCACGATCGCTGCAATGTTATCACGATATGGCTTGGCAATGCTGGTGATCTGCTGGGTCAAGACCCACACGGATATGCCGTCATGCCTTGCGCTGAACCCAAGATTGACCAGCTGGCCCGTGCGGCCTTTGACATCTTTGGAGGCGGCGCAGTCATCGAGAATGAATAAAGTGTTGGTGCATGCAAAAAAGAAGCTCGCCAGCCTCAACCAGTCTTCGATTTCGTGCTGTTGGCAGACAATCACGAAGATGTGTGGATCGCGATCCACGAAGCCATCGTATGTCTTGTTCTTAACAAATGTGGGGCAGAATAAAACGATGTAATCAAAACAACCCCTGAAGGCCCCCACCAGTTGGGAGAGAAGATACCGTGTCTTGC
The DNA here is from genome assembly GCA_024195265.1 of Dendrophyllia cribrosa. Lineage (NCBI taxonomy): Eukaryota > Metazoa > Cnidaria > Anthozoa > Scleractinia > Dendrophylliidae > Dendrophyllia > Dendrophyllia cribrosa. The sequence continues at coordinate 47,996,473 of JAJLRJ010000001.1, read as the reverse complement.
CAGAGTTAGTGGGGCCCACGATTAGTGCATTGAATGGCAGCTTTCTTGGGTCCATACCCAACACCTATATTAGTTGGTTCGCAAACTGGCGGGGAGGGGGCCTTTGCCAGAAGTCTTTGTATTTGTGCGTGTGATAATGGTCTGGTGGATGGCAGGGGAGCCGGCTTGGCAATGAAGTTGATCTTGTTTCTTGTGGCCATGGTGGTATATATATATGCGTTCAGTAGTCTACGGAATCCAACTGTCTGTCCAGTATGTTCATCTGTGAGTCTGAGAGGGTGAAGATGTGGCAGAGTGCATTCCCCGACCCTGTACCGTTTCGTTCGATCTCGAGTTGCACGCCATCCTGTGTGTTGACTAGCCGTTGACCACTGCCGTGCAGAGATGTGTCAGCCATGGTCCGCAGGTCGATCCAGAGGCCAAACTTGTTGCCTGTGAGGTATTTGGTCAAGTTCATGTTGGGCCTGCCGTCCGTTTGCGGCGTGAAATGCCTGGTTATCTCTCTCCACATGTCAGTGCCGCTTATACCCTCATTGTAAAGCCTGTTTGGAACGCCGTTGACTGTGACCTTCACTTTGGTGATGTCGGGATTGAAATAGTTCTCAGAGTCCCGGGCACCAGCCGTGTAGGGGTTGATGAACAGCAGCAGGATGCCCTTGAGAGACCGGCGCTGTGGGTTAACCCGAAGATTCAGCCGAGTGTCACCACTTTTTGAGAAAGGATGCACCCGATCTCGCATTACCAAGTCGTAAGCGAACTCCTTGCCGGTGGTGTAAGTGCTCATTGCTTCGTCAGCCAGCACCTTACTTCTGATCGTCTCATACTCCAGCTGGATGTTTTCCAACTTGTACACGAGCTTGCTTGTGTCTGAGCCTCGGACAACTTGGTTTGCGGGGGCGAGGGTTAGTTCGAAGACCAGATCGTTATACAGCGCTTGAGGGTACAGGACTCTGTGGTCAGTCAAGATTTGGTGATCCAGCTTGATGCGATACTTATTCTTGTAAATTGTCTCAAGCTTGTTCTCCGCATCCACGCCGGAGGTCTTTTTGTCTCCAGCACCAGCCCGGATCTTGCACAAATCCACAGTCTGGATGCCATCCATAAGCATGTTGTCCCGCTCATCGGTTGATTTGAATAAGTCTTCGAAGATCTTGTAGATGTCGTACCCAACCGTGTCCTGGAGAGTGGTGGCTGCAAACTTTACAACGAGCCTGTCCACCAGGGCCCGAGAAACATTTTGCACGAGATAGTTGTTTGCATGCCCCCCGGCTAGGGAGATGTTAAACACCAGGGCCAGCGAGCCGGACAAGATGACGTCGTGCTCGCCCAGCTTGGGCACAGAGACATAAAGTGTCTCGCCGGGGTTGGCCGCAGTTGGGTTGAATGTGATGCGCTTGACGGTTCGCTCTGCCTTCATGGCGCCCAGTGTCTTTTCACTGTGTGATGGGAGTTGGTTCGGCTGCACAGCCATGGGTATATATTTGTGTTTTTAAAATTATATTTATGTATCATGGAAGTCGATCCAACTGATGCAACTGAGAAAACCCCTCTCGTCCCAGGAGGCACAGGGAATGATGATGATGATTACGATACCAACCCATGGGAGAGATATGGTATGACAGAAGATGAATACAACGAGACATTGGCCCAGGGCCCTCAAGGCCCCGACCCCAACACCACGCAACCCTTTAAACCAGGCGCTGCTTCCACCCCGGCTGGTGAACAAGTGCCTTTGGCCACAAGAACAAGACTCCCCCCAGAGAAACAAGGCTCCCGCACTGAAGAAACCTCTTTCATTACAGGGGATACTCAAGGCCGGCGAATGATGACCGCGGAGGATATGGCCCTTGACGAGGTTAAGGGAGAGTATCCCCAAGTAGACAGAATGCAACTTGATTTTCGGTACGAGGCGAAACCAAAATCAGGCGGATCCATCATCGAGGTAAAATATCAAACAAGAGACAAATGGTATCCTCTTTACACAAAAAGCCGTGGGGCTTTCGAAAAGACTCTAAACGCTTCTCTGCCTAAAGAGATCAAAGGAGCTCTCGGAAAGTCTTTGACTGAAGAGCTCAATGAGACAAATGCTGCATTTGAAGCAAAACAAAAAGAACGGGAAGAAAAAGAAAAGAAACTACAACAACAAAAAGAACAAAAAGAACAAATGGCTGCTGAAGCACAAAAAATTCGCCGCGAGATGGATGCCGACAGAAATAGAGCCAAAGAGTATGAGGACCAGATTCAGGAACTGGAAGATGCACATGGGCCACTGGATAAGGAGGCAATACAAAGACTGAAAAATGAAAAGAGAGCTGTTGAAGCTAGACATCAAGACAAACGAAAAAAACTGGACAAGATGCAAAAAGCTGCCCAAGAAGCAGACAAACTACGAGAAGAAATCGAAAAAGACACGCTTGGCGAAAGGGCTTTAATCCGCCGCTTAGAGGAACTTAGAGCAAAAAAGGACGCTATAAAACCACTAGACGAACTGAAACAGAACAAAGAAGAGCTTGAACGACAGAACGAGGAGGACAAGCGCATGATAGAGGCTGAGGACACTTCCCCCTCTGACAGAGCAGCTGCTGAAGACCGGATTGCAGGGCGTGAAGAAGAGCTGGCAAGGCTCAATACAGAAATTGAGTTGCGGGAAAGGAGGATGTCTTTGAGAGAGAGGGTCAGAGAAATCTTCAAGAAATACGGGTGGACCCTGCAAGCGATTGTTCTGGCAGCTGGCATCACCATCAGCGCTGTTGTACTCGCTACCTTGAACGGCCTGGCAAAGGCCACTAAGGCTATTGGCAATGGGCTTAAAGAGCTTGCCAAAAAAGCAGCCAGCGCCTTGCTTGGCCTCATTGGCACAATTGTGAGCTTCATCTTCAAAACGGCTGGGTCGGTCATCTCCTTTCTGGGCGAACACGCCTGGCTGCTCATCCTTGCCGTGGTGGCCTTCCTTGTTGAAAGGATCACCAAGCGTTCGAAGTCTTGAACACTTATCTTAACCAAACGAAAAGCCCTCCCAAAGCAACCGCGCCAACAGCAATGAGTGCCTTGTTTACGTGATGCGGGTCGGGTTGCGGTTCGGGTGTTGGTGTGGGTGTGGGTGTGGGTGCAGGTTGTGGTGTGGGTGTGGGTGTGGGTTGTGGCGCGACCTTCGGTTTGGGTGTGATGCCCTGTGCCTGTGTGGCCTGTGTATGTATCGGGTTTGATGGGTGACTGTTTGGTTGATTAATCTTTGTTGGTCCACCGTCCATGGGGCGATGGGAGGCTTTTTTTGTGCCAAGATTAACACCACTGTTCACGCCCAGCTTCATCCCTTGCGTTGCCTCCTGTAGATTGTTGTTATACCCGATCACGCTCTCTGTGTTGATAATCATGCGCGAGGGCATGAGCCAGCTTCCGGGTGCTGTCGCAAAGTCCAGGCGAACTTTCGTTGCTTGGATTGCAAGCTGGTAACGCTGCACGCTTGTTGCGATGTCGTTCAGGATTATGGCCTCCTCTAGATGGGTGAGAAATACTCTCTGCGTTTCGAAAGCCCGGCCTCCTCTTCCAATGATGCTGCTGCGGGTTTTGGCCTGTGAACCAAGAATGCAGTACACAAAGGCCTCGATTGATTGGTTCATACGCGCGAGCCCTGGCTGTGTTAGCCCCTGTGCGTAATTTGGCACAAAGTGCTCGAACTGGGTGTCCGCCCCTTGATCATTACGAACGTAAGTTATTCCATTGGCTTTAAAGTTGGGGTCTTTTCTGTCAGTGACGCGCTCATCATCGAACAGAGCTAGATCAGAGTCTGGATAAGTGTAATCGGTAGAGATGGGGCCCTCTCCATAAGCCCAAATGTAGACATTCCCTAGACCGTGGTTCTTGCCGTATGTGAACCGGAAGTCAGAACTGGGGTCGATGCAGAACTCTATGCAAAGCTTCTTGTACGCGTCGATGTTGTATTTGTTGTCTTTCTGGTTAAATGGGGGGTCGTCTGGCAAAGCACTCACGCTTTGTTCCCCACCCATCTGGTAGAGTATTCGCCTTGTTGTGAAATAAACGTGAAACCGGTAGCTGTGTGGTTAGAGATAGACTGGAGTTCTTATCGAAGAGAATGTCACGCGAGATTCCACAGCCGGTTGTTGCACACCACAGGGCAAAGGAGAGTTGTTGCGGCCAAAAACTCATATGCGGGCCACCCATCCACTTTCGACCGTATTTGGCGGTTGTGAAGGATATCTGCGTGTCCCTGAAGATATTTCTGTATTTCGTTGTGAAATACTCAGTTGGCGTGACGTAAATCCTTTGCTCTTTGTCATTCAAGATTGCGCCAATCATCATGTCTTTGTCTATTGTTGTGTCGAAAGCAATGGCCGGGATTGATGACATTTTTTGACCCAGCGATAACTGATAAAGGAAACCACCGTCATAATGAAGGCCAAGAGCATCTCTTTCAGCGCCAGTCCAATCTTTGTGGGGCATTTCTGTGATTAGCCCCCAGGAACCAGGTCCCTTTTTGTAAAGCACTTCCCCCGTGGCTGTTTTTGGTCAGCACCATACTCTACTTGCACTTCAAAGTGTGACATATCGGCGCGAGGGAAACGCTTTTTGAAGTCTGAGATCGCCTTGGCCTTGGCCGCGGCGTAGAGCTTGGCAGCCTCCGGCGAATTCAACCAAGCAATTTCAGGATCAGGGGGTGGTGGCTTTGGTGCCACATGGGTATAGGCGTTTGGAGGCGAATAAAAAGGAGGTGCGGGCCCGTAATTGTGGCCACCGATGTTTATGCCAAGATTTGAATTAGGATTAAATCCACCAGGCCGTCTGCCAAACATGATTGTGTATAATTATAATTTAAAATGTTCTTATATATACCATCATGGTTGTGTTAACAATCGTCACACATTCGAACCCTCACACGATCTATTTCGACCACGCACTGCCGAAACCGAGTTATGTCCGTCTTGTTTCTTGCTCAATTTTCAACTCTTGGTATACTTTGAAAGAAGAAGCAAAGATTTCACCAGCAAACCCTCCCCCTAATGGTTCATTACGTGAGGTGACCTTACTTGAAGGGCATCACACTATTGAGAGTTTAACAAAAGACTTTGAAAGCCTAAAAGACTTTGACAGAAGTTTAAATCTAACAATTGAAACAAACAGGCCATATGGGGCCATGGTCATTCATAAAAACAGTGGCAGTGTGAAGTTAAGTAATAATCTGGCAGAATTGCTTGGCATAAGACCTACATTGATGCTAGTAACCTTCGTCAAGCGTTTAAGAGCACCAAGCACTTACTTCATCCACTGTGATCTGGTTGATAAAGAACAAAACTTGCTCAATGGCAAACCTTCGAGTGTGTTGGCACGCTTCGACATTCGCGGAAAAGCTTTTGAGAAGGTTCATTACGAGACAACACAACAGAACGTCTTGCGTGACGTCTCGTCTAGTGATTATGTTAACTCTATCACGCTGTCAGTGAGGGATGAGAACAATGACCTCTTCAACTTCAATGGCGAGCCTTTGGAATTTGAAGTTGAGTTAAATTAAAAAATCATATATATACCCCACGCCATGAGTTCTGCCAATGTGCTGCCATCGGCCCCCGAATACAGCGAGACACAACAGCTATACCCCATGCGTGAGATCGCTCAAATTAATGCAGAAGACTTCCGGCTCAAAAAGATCTCTGACTTGCTTAAAGAGCTGTCTGACGAAGCCGAGCATTACCGTCAGGTCGCAAAGAAATACAAACGAACCCAAGCATTGGTTCATTACTCTGCGGTTGGACTTGGGTCGCTTTCTGTTGGGCTTTCATCAGGAGCCCTTGCAACTGCATTGACTGGATTCGGAATAATTGCAAGTCCAGCACTCGCCGGCGTCGCGACCCTCTGTGGGATATCCTCTGTTGGCTTTACAGCTGCTAACAAGCGATTAGAGCGTAAAGTGACCAAACACGAGAATATCTACACACTGGCCCTGGCTAAACGCAACTCTGTCTATGAACTGGTCTCAAAGGCTCTGGAAGACAAGAGGATCAGTGATGCAGAATTCACCATAATCACTCGTGAGGTGGAAAAATATCACGAACTCAAAGCTGCAATCAGGGATGGTGTTAAGGCTAAAAAAAATGTTGGCACTCAAACACAAGCGCCAGACCTCGAGAAACTCAAAAAGGAACTTCGCAAGGAAGTCAAAGAAGAGTTGCAAAAAAAGATACTTCTCGCCGCATCCTCCAAATCCGATTTGAGAGATTAAACTCTGGCTTTAATCTACAAATCTTGAGGGAAAAATCACGCCCATAAATTTCGAAGCGCCCCCAAAAACTTTTTCAAAAATAAATTCCTAAGCTCCCCACAAAAACTTTTTCAAAAAATAAATTCCGAAGCGCCCCAGAAAAAACTTTTTCAACAAAATTGGGGCGCTTCGGTATTTGTGGGGCGCTTCGGCATGTCCGAGAAGCTTCGAAAAGTCGTAATTTTCTAAATACGGCCTTTACACAACAATACCGGAAGTCACGGGAAACCCCCAAATGAAAAATTGTAATCTCTAAATATAGACATGACTGAGTTTAACGTACGGCTCAATGAACTTGACAAAGAGCACAAATTTGCCATCCTCCGCTCGCTATACGGCAGCGATTACACAAAAGAAATACACCGCTTGTGCCTGCCGGAAAAACTTTATCAGTTATGCGAAGATGTGGGGTTGGCAGAGATTGGGCGGCAATATATGCAAAAACATTACAATGACATGGAGATTGAACGCTTGGACCGAAGACTCCTGTCTTGTTCTGACTGTGGTGTCTCCTTTTTGCAATCAATCAATTCTTGTGAACTTTATTGTGAAAGATGCGGCCGTGTGGAAGTGCTCGATGATGCTCAGGCATGTACGCAGCAAAACAATTTCCACAGACAAAGCCATCGGCCGGGACGAAGTTATGCCTTTGGTTATGCTCTGAACAGACTTATAAAAAAGCTCAAAATTCTGCCTGCGCAGTTGACTCTCGATCAAATCCATGAAACGAAACGTGTCTTCAAACAAATAGAAGGTCGGCTTCCGAGAATGTCTTATACGTTTGTGATCTACAAAATCCTGAACATAATAACACCGCTTGAAGCCCCGCAACGAGTGATTATAAATTACCTGAGACAACAATGGATGTCTGATGCGATGATAATCAAAAACGAATATTTATGGCATAATGCGTTCAGAACTCTGGAGTAAGCTTTGCCGCTTGCTTCATTAAAAAGGCTTCCAAAAAGGCCTTGTCATCGCCTGTGTTTGGAGTTGTGGCAGTATAATTTTTGATTCTTCCTTTCAATTTTGATAGGTTTTCATGAAAACATTTAACAGACCTTTGGATTTCACTCAAGAAATCTGGTTTTTTAAACTCCCAAATTTCAGTGAGATCGAGCAATTTCCAAGCGAACATTGCAACAGGTTTTGGTCCTTCTCTACGTGGGTTAGAGAATGCTTCTTTCATAGCGTTTAGACGTAGAAATTCAGCATTTTCGTCACGGGCTGTGAACGTCATTCTTATTTTGCCATATGTAACCAAAATCTCTTTAGTGGCAATTAAACCCATGACATGTTCAAACAAAGCAATTGTTTGCGTTGCTCCAAGATCAATAAGTTCGTCTTGATTGATCTTAATGTTTTTTTTGCTGAATAGATAACAGACCCCCCAGGCAAGAGTTGATTTATTTTTTGTCTTGAATGTTCTCCCGGCGTTGAGAAAAGAATTGTGAGCTAAACTTGGTTCAAGCTGTTTTAAAGAACACATTCTGAAATAGCCGTCAACAAACAAGCCTTTGGAGACCATGTCACCGCTCAAAGCAAGCCCTGTTTGTATCTGATCGCGATAATAGCTAGGAATCTTGTTCATAGCTATTTTTCGCTTGAACGGACACTTGAATTCTAATAAATTTAATGTGTTATCTTTATTCATAAAGTATCCGTCTGGACTACAAGTGACCTTTCGATAAAGCGGATGCTCGCTTGACAGATTAAGACATATGCTGTGACCAAAAACAGAAACAGAATGTTTTTGCTCAAAACACTTGCGTATAATCGGCTCAAACAGATTGCCCCAGGTACAAGCCACATTGTTATGCATATGTGTTGGTTGAATTTTCTTTAAGAGCAAGCTGTGCCGTGACTCGAACGGCGACGATCCTGTCAAGGCAGAAACTTCAGAGGCCCCAATTGTATTTTGTCTGGCTGAGAGCCAGTCGGCGCTCTTTTGTTTCAGACCAGTGTTCCTCGATTTGAGAAAGTTCATGAACTCTTGTGTTGTCGCCATCATTGGTATACGAAGGGTGAATGTTTTTTCAATTGGTGATAACCACACAACTGGATCATGTTGAGTGACCAATGCCATAGAAACTTTCGTGAGCACTTGGACTGTCATAGTCTTCCTCGTCATCACTGCCGATGTCTGCAAGCATCAAGGGCCCCTGAAAAGCTCTATAAAACGACATGCCAGGACAAATGCCCCTATGCCTGCCCATGTCCACTTCTGGTGAGAAGTGTTCTTGGCATTCCTCACATGTTTGTGAAGTGAATAAACGGAAATAGCAAAGGTGTTCCCAGTGATAATGATTTTTTATTGAAAGGCATACAGATTTCATCCTGTGTTGATGAAGGGCCTTGGCAGCCAAGTCACGCTGGATTCTCCTTTCAACCAGTTCAAGGATGTAATCCTTGATCAAGTCTGGCAAATAGTCCCAATGGGATTCACCAAAGGACAGCAACCAATCGCCAAAGTATTCTTGATTCTTTGGATTGAAGTCAAGTCCTTGAGCCGTCATTGCCATGTTGGTTGATATGCACAGGGGTGGGGTTTCTTCAATTGGCCATACCGCCATGGGGTGGCGGCCTCGTACGGGACCGGCATTCACAGCGAGTAGTTAGGGACGTTGGTGCATTCGTTGGTGCATTCGTTTACTTTAAGTTATTCAATATGGGGTTTACATACTCAGGAAGGTTTGTGTACGTATTTTGCCAAACTCACTGAAGGGTTATAATCAAGAAATGTATGTAAAAAAGTACATATGTAGCAAGCGCAATCTTTTCTATTTCTTCATTTTGTTATATATTTAAAGCAGCTGTGTCATGAGGATTTGGACATTTTTGAGTCAAAACGGCACGAAATACATATAGAACACTAAGAGGAAGATATCAAGAGTTTTAGCAAGTTTTCCAAGACACAAGGCGACAAACTTGAAAAAATTTGACCCATTTCCATCCTGGCCATTCGCAGCCCAAGACGCCATTTGTTTTGCGTTTCCACTGATATAAATTTATGTCTTTCGTTTTTCTAATGATGCACTTAAAATGGTGACATGACCGCTTTACACAATACATACAAACATTTTTATGGCACTGTTTGCTTGATATTTAGTTGTAGAAATACACAGGACCAGAAACTGACTGTAAGACTGAAACCGCGTCAAAGCGCAGATATGGTGATTTATTGTCCAATGTCGAAAAAAAACTAAGAGATTTAGGTTCCTTCTGCGTGTACCGGAGCACGATTGACGAAAAACAAAAGAAACAAAAGACAGAAAACAATAAAACTCTAAAACAAGACTAAAATACAAAACCTCACAAACAATAGAAACACAATGTGTTCCGGTACACGCAGACAGCCTGCGTGGCAGGCGTAAACGGGGAGGGGGGAGGGGGCGCGAAAAAGGAAAGCGGGAGAAGGGAAGGAACGCCTTCTAGAAGAACCGGGCTATTCGCATTACGCCCACCGATTTCCTTGTAATCGAATTACGTCCGCCGCTAGCGTCCGCAGAAATGGGGGTCTTTATTGCAGGCGTCCTTTTCCTCTCTCCCCAGTTCCCTTCTCCCCGACGCCTGCTACGCAGGCTACACATAGAAGACCGGAGATTTAGTTCTAGCATTGCAGTCAGTCTTGTTCATAATTTTGTTAAGGGTAATACAGTTTCAAAAACGTCTCCCACTAGCTTGGGTCAACAGATGCAATTTTGTGGTCTATGGCTATGGCTTGCCATGCTGATGAGTCAACGACAAAACAGCTGTCCATGGCTGTCACTCCATGGGTTATTGGCTGGGTGCATGCGTGCGGTTTTGACCAAACCGCGGAGATGTGTTTTGTGACTTCCGCTTACATTTTAATTTTTATCAATAGATAGATAAAAAGACAGATAGATAATTAGAATGCATTGTTAATGTATTTGCCACTTTTATTACATCAGTTAGTTAAATTTACTTACCTAGTAAAGGAAAATATAATTGCAAGCTCTTTGGAACTTCTCAGTATGGACACGAGTTGTAAATCCGGCTCTGAATTTTCTTTTTTTTCTCGTGTCACATTATCGCATACAAATTTATGCACGCTTTTTTTTGTTAATGCCGACGACTATATGGCTTTCAGCCATGAAATACATACCTCAAAATATCTCCGTGTGTTGATTGAGAAGCGGAAGGATGAATTACAGCGTACAATTGCAAGTTTTCAAGACAATATGCAAGGCGTTCATGGATGGATAGGACTGTTTGTTCGTGTTTGTTATTGTGTTCGCCGCTTATTGCTGTGGGATTTTTGATTGGGCAAGTTTTGTGTTTTATTTAACTTGCAATTTGATTAGCGATCGAGTTTTGAAGTGTCGGCTAAATCTGAGCCTATTGAATGTAGTAAATGTGTAGTCTTAACTTTTTGGACATATTTTAAGGTTATTGTTCTCCGTAAAAGCACTCCAAACACTCGGAATCAATACTGCAATGAGGTAAAGACGCCACGAGTGTAAGCTGTGTACAGCTTCATGTTATTTCATAAAATCTGGGTGCTTGCATGCATTGATCGACGTATAACACGGCACATTAAAAAAAATATTTCTGTAGTTATAACTATATACAAAGAATCATTTGTAAAGTTGACTGATAAACTTATATTGTGACTAAAAATGTGTTAATTATGTGGGTTGACAAGGTGTTCCATGCTACAGCGCCTCTATATTATACTGAAAATGTATCACAGTTTTTCTAGAAAAACAGATTGCGCTTTCTCTCTCTCCCAACTTTTCGTTGTCTTTTGCCTTTTTGTTAGAACCCCTCTAAAATCAGTGTTCTCCATTAAAAACGAGACGCCTTGAAAAGTAGTCCAAAATAGGCCAATTTCGATATATAAGAAATATAACTTGACTTCAAGGCTAAGACGAATAAAACAAAAGAAATTTTAATTAACATTATTCATCCCTGAACCTCCACGTGATTTCTTTTGTTTTATTCCCCTAACGGCCTCGCAGCCAAGTAATTGCGTCGACGAAGGAGACGCTTCCTAATCTTGTCGGCTAGGCGGATCGAATCGAGAAAAGTGTCGGTACCAAATCTGCGCCATCTTGAAACGTCACAATAGTATCCAGCATGCTTAGCGCGTCGTCTAGGCGGAACGAATCGAGAAAAGTGTCGGTACCAAATCTGCGCCATCTTGAAACGTCACAATAGTATCCAACATGCTTAGTGCGTCGTCAAACGTCACTATAGTATCCCGCATGTTTAGCGCGTATTTTGAACCAGAAACATGCCTGAAACGCGAATGCCATGTCACAACGAGGTACCTAAGGAGACGCACTTTAAGGGCTCACTGACGTATATTTTCGGACCCGTTGCTAGGGACAGTAATGGCTATTTATTTTTATTAATTTTAATCGTTTACATACGGTCAAATCTTCAACTCAGTCCTAAACCCAAAAATGACGTCATCGAGCCACGCCCATGATCACGTGACCAATAACGAAAAAGTCTAAAATTTTTGATGTGTCGCATTTCATCGGAAAATCGTTGACGGTGTTATGGTATTTATTCATTTTCCCATCATCGTAAGTATGGATTTCGTTTTAATTTGAAAAATAGATTTTTTAGAGAGATTTAAAATATTGATTTGTCCATAAAAATTGTATTGAAAATGATTTCAATAGACGCATACTTAGTTATATTCCATATCCAGGTTAGATAAATGTAACATTGGAAAATAATGAATCAAGTTAGAGACCGCCAAGAATTTAGGATTTTTCTGCAAACCGGAAGCAATCTGAAACGAGGGTACTGGGAACGAGGTTGAACCGGAAGTCATTTTATCAACGCATGCGCTATTCGTCTGACCAGAGATCTGTGCTTTAGTGGGTTCTCGCGGGGTTTTTCTGATTGGCTGCCGAAATGCCTGCGTCATTCACCGGAAATGATTTTTCACTTCCTTAGCAACGTGCGAGAAATCCGTCCGTGAGCCCTTAATCTGTGATTACTTCTAGTAATATTAATATATAGAAATCCCAAATGGAATGTTCCAAATGAAAATATGCATACATTTGAACATCTCCACTAGTTCCAGGTCTTACGCGACTTGTGCTTCGGTTCCAAGCCTTCTGAGTAATTTCCGTTAAATGGAACACGGAAATTTCATTTACGAATTTGTTGAGATTTCATTTAACCTTTGGACGTTCACGTAAACTTATGGCCCAATCTTGGTACAATGGGAGGGGGTGGGGATGTGGTTGCAGCCCCCCCCCCCCCCCCCCCCTTGGGTTCTTACCTTGTTACAATATTTGGAAAAAAAATATCCGTGATGTCTGAAACTTTAAGTTTATCCAAAATAGGAGGACAATGAAACCATTTTTCTTAGAATTGTAAATTATGATAAAATTAATCATTTTGCTGCTTTTGGTAACATTTTTTATGCCTTTTTTTCACCAAAAAAGGTAAAAAACAAGCATTTCTTCAACCAACTTATGACGTCATATTTCGTTACCACAGCAACCGATTCTCCCAAAACCTGTGTGTGTCTCAAGGATAAACAAACAAACAGGTAATGAATATGCCATGTGCTAACAATAAATGCTGAAGGGGTGAAAGGATATCAATGGGATATCAATCTTTACAATATTTCGACTAGACAATGAAGTAGAACTGTTGTTGACTTGTGATCAATTTGCATCGATCGCAACTCATTCCCCGGACGTTACGTGGACTTCGAACTTCCCTTGAGAGAAGGAGAACGCCTAGTGACAGGCAGATAATGCCGCCATTTAAAAAGGGGACATCTCGACGGCGCCCCTGAAATCGCCCCAGCAGATTTACTGCACCCTGATTTCTCAACACAAGATAACAAATGGTTGCGTGCGGCAGCAATTATATCACCTCAGCGCACATTAAGGGAAGGTGGTTTGGCCTTTCTCGTCGCAGCACTAGCTGACATCTGCCGATTAGTTCACGGAGATCGGATTGATTTTTGGCCACTTACCACATGTAATGTGTGGCGTGACTGAAAACCAACTGGCCCTCTCTTAGTTCTCCCAGCGTAGTCAATCGATAAAAATCGGTATCGATTTATCAATAAATCGGTAAATTTGATTAGATTGGTATCGATTGTATCGATCAATCGGTAGAAATCGATGACACACTCATTTGTTTTATCGCTTTTTCTTGATTTTTACCGATTCAGTATCGATTTTGAACGAGGGAATTTTTGGCCTTTAAAATCGATTATAATCGCCTTATTTATAAAAATCAAGAGACATCAAGTGAAATGGAATGGATGGTCGGTCAATTCAGAAGATGTGAGAAAGATAAAGGAAATGTTACCAAGACTTGAAGAGGTGGAGATGGAAAGACAAATTGAAGACTGAACTGAATTAAGGAAATGGAAAGGAAAAAAAGTGCAAAAAAAGATGGTTCCCCAGAACTTTAGTCTTACTGATCATGAAGGAAGTCTTGATAATTGCGTGAGTTAAACGTTAAACGCTAAGGCCAGGTCCAACAAAAAGAAACTTATTTTAAAGGTTAAGGAAGCCCGACAGAAGATTAAAGACAGATCAGAATGTAGCGGAGCACATATTTACTCATTTTGCAGCTCAAGTACGTGTTTCATAGGTTCTGATAGGACAGGCCTATTTATTTATTTATGCCTTTTTCTTTTCACCGAAAACGGTAAAAAACAAGCATATTAATAACAAATTACATTAATGAAAGGTATTAATTCAACTGGTTGAACAGCTGTCAAATAATATAGGCAAGCCCAGTAACCAGACTTTCTTCCTTTTCCAGTCTCCAAAAATAAATAAATAAATAAATAGGCCTGACATCTGCTAACAATGAATCTGCTAACAATAAATTACGTACTAACAATAAATGCTGAAGCAGATGTGTTCAGCTTCGGTGGCCGCAGAACTGTTACCCCATTTTTTAAAACCCATTTTGCTCCGCAGTTCTCCAACATACCGAAGCGGCCAGTCAGTTGTTGGTTGTCCTAAGGGAGTTCAATAGGCCATTTCCGAGTTACCTTTAGCCTCTCTATCGAAGCGAGGCTAGGTACCACTCCTTATCGGAGGAATTAGCATATCGCTACATATATTGTGTACCGTTGTATATTCGTCCTTCGTCCTTCGGGTCTACACGGTGAACGACTACTATTCTTGCATGGCGTGTATTCATTTGGCAGTACTCCCATCTTTAGATTTCCAAGAGCTTTAACATCATTTATTATGTCTTATGCCCTTGCATTCATCCCGTGTGTTTTGTTCAATTCCGGTGCGGAGAATTTGGCCACTGTAGGAAAGCTACGGCTGACCCTAAAGCATCCTCGAGCAGTTTATCTAAATGACTAGATGGAAGCGCTAATATTTTGGAGGTTGAGTATTGTGTTAATTATATTAAGTCCTGTAACGCGGACGAATTTAATTCCTACAGTACGAGTCAGGGTGTCAAAGGGCGTTTGAAAGCATCAACAGAATTTTGGATTAATTGTTTGGATGCTTCAGAATTTGTAGTTAATATGATCAAGGAGGAGTAAAGGTTACCTTTTAGCAATTACCCCCTCGATGTTTTCTTAAGAACAACATGTCTGCATTTAATCATTCAAGTTTTGTCGCAGAGGCTATATCAGAGCTCCGATCCTTGTTTATAGTTGTACCGTGAAGCATGTTTTTGCCCCGTTTTGTGTCAACCCTTTGACCGTTGCCGAAGGCAAAAAGCTTCGCCTAGTGATTGACCTCAGGCATGTCAATGAATTTCTTGTTAAACCTAAGTTTAAGTATGATGATCTTCGTTCCTTATCACAAGGAAAACCATTGGTTTTTTTACATTGGATCTCAAATCGGGTTATCGTCATGTCGATATATATACCCCGATCATCAAAAGTATTTGGGTTTCGCATGGCCTTTCAACGGCACCTTTAGATATTTTACGTTTTTTGTCCTGCAACAGCATCCTCTTGTGAAAGCGTGCTTGGGAGGTGCCAAAAGAAAACTTGGTCGCCCAGTCCACCCAAAAAAGCCTATACTCTATGAGTTGGTGGTTCAGCTTTGCAATGAATACATTGGAAGCACAGCCCTAAGTGATCTACGGTATTTTTCGGTGCTGCTGCTGGGCTATGCTGGTTTTCTACGTACGGTCGAACTGCAGTCTTTGAACATTCAGGACATTAGCTTGCATAGCGACCATATGTCGATTAGTATCCATAAACGTAAAAACGACCAATACAGAGAAGGCCGCACCATCCTATTGGCCAAATCAGGCAAAGTCACATGCCCTGTTTCGATTACTGAAAAGTTGCTTGAGCGTGTTGAAGGTTCTAGTCCATCTTGCCCCCTGATAAGGCGTATATTCAAATCTAGATCCAAAGAATATTTTCATGCCTATCTTGGTATTCAAGCAGTCGTATTCCAGAGGAATTTAAAAACCACGTCAGTCTGCCGTTTGTACAGAATGTCAAAGACTTTAGTATGCATAGCAATAAATCTGGTGCAGCCTCTAGTGCTGCATGCAGAAATATCAGAGGTGATTTGTTAGACAGACACGCTGATTGGCGCTGCGCATCTTCTAAGCGCAGATACATAAAATACTCCAGAGATAGTGTTTTGGAAGTTTCTAAGGCCTTCGGGTTGTAGTTTATTTCTTATTCCTGTCGGGGGAACTGGTTAGTGCCTTGTTCCCGACTCAGATTTCCTACGTTTTCTTTTTCCCCTTAGGGTTTTTTTTATAGTAGGTTTTTCTGGCCTCCCTGGCACTTCCAGCACATTGTTTGCATAACATCAGAATTTATAGGTCACATCTGGGCTACTAACTATAGTTAAAGTGTATATGAAATGAAAATTTTTTTTGCATAATTTTGTAGCTTATTATGCTGTTATTTCGAAATGGAAAAAGAAAATCGACAGAACGAAGACAAAAATACTTTTTTTGCCCGCGAAAGCGTCTTCAGAAGACCAAAATGGTGGGTCCGGAGA
The DNA here is from genome assembly GCA_024195265.1 of Dendrophyllia cribrosa. Classification (NCBI taxonomy): domain Eukaryota; kingdom Metazoa; phylum Cnidaria; class Anthozoa; order Scleractinia; family Dendrophylliidae; genus Dendrophyllia; species Dendrophyllia cribrosa. The sequence continues at coordinate 47,980,243 of JAJLRJ010000001.1, read as the reverse complement.
CTGGTAACGAGCTCGGCTCTGATGACGTAATCAGTGGTTCCACTCATTTGTTTACACTCGGATTTATGTGACCACTATGCGAAAATTCTACTCGATAGACACGCTTTTAGCTATTATTTCTTGATGTAAGTTAACTTCTCGCAATCTATGTCTGACAGTAGCGATACTTTGTCATTTTCCGTGAGAGTAATTTAAGCGAACAAGAATCGCTCAGCGATAATTCCGAGGAAATGGAGGTACTTGGACATGTACAACCATATCATTGACGAACCACTCGCATGACTCAGTGACGACGAAGAAGATAACGAAGGAGACCAAGATGGTTTTTCTCCTTCGGTTTTGCGGAACAGATTTGAAGGGAATCACTCCTGGATGAATGGAGAGAACGTGTTTATTATTTTTCGCAAGAAAGTAGAGGGAACGGAACTTCAACCGATAACTTTCTGCTTTTCTCGTCGGTTTTGAAATTTATTCCCATGTTTTGGTTTTGTAAGGTGTATTTGTGGAGAATGTGCTGTGCAAAATTCGACCGATGCCGTCGAATACAGATGCTGTATGGAGATCGCACAGGCTTGACAGAAGTTAAGTTTATTACGAAGCACGATGACTTCTCGTCAATGACGAATAGATCAGAACTTTTACAAGTCGGTCCACTACTTAGAGACAAGAATGGAAGGGATACCGTCGCCGCGATGGAGAATCAGTAAGTCCTTGCATACTGAGGTTTTACAGTGTAGGTCGTTTCCCTGCAAATCGAAGTCGTTTCGCTGAAATGTAAACTCGTTTCGCTGCAAAATGAACACGAACGCTTCCCGTTTGCTTTTCTGTGGAAAAGCATGCTTGTGGCCTCACGCGTTAGAACGAGGTATACATGTATATTTCTCGTTTGTCAGCTCGCAATCGTTTGTTTGTTCGTCGAGAGTTTTAGTTTCCTTCCCTGTGGAAAAGCGTGCTTTTGGCCTCACGCTTTTAGAACGAGGTTTATGATTGATTATAGTGGTTTATTATATAATTAAAGTGGTTTGCAGCGAAACGACCGGACACTGAACAGAGTTTTTTCATCTTGCTTTGCATATCTTAGGTTTGTTATGTTAATTGTCATCGAAGAATCTCAGTCAAATTTATTTTTTAGAAAGGTGTATCATTGCGAAATCACAAATTCAACAATTGGAGCTTGTCGTATTTGGAACCTCATCAGACAAAAGTTGTTAATAATCCCTGCAGTCCTATACATCCTGTACATGTCATGAAACATGTAGAACTCTCTTCCTTGATATTTTTAATATACTGTATTTTAAGTCTTCTAATATTATTATTATTATAGCACCTAAAAATAACACCCACAATTTATTTAAAGTCCCTTCCAACCATAATTCCACTTATTTCCACTATTTGTATTGAAAGGAGAGAGAGAGTCAGTTTTCTGACATGGATTTTATTTAATCATTTTTAATGACTTTTTTATCAGGTTTTTGCGAGCTCAATTGTTCCATACAGATGGCTTGTCCGATGGATTTGTGGTTATTTAGGATGGGACATTAATGACCTTTTCCATCCTGTGTTTATATATTATAACTACATCAGGGAGAAATTCCAGTCTGCCCAAGTGCATGGTTACCAGTCTGGAGAGCAATGCAGCTAGTACATTTAGGGTGGCCACAAGTTTATTAACTACATGTATTGGTGCTTGCTTGAAATATTTCTTTCAAATATTTTTGGGCAATTTAAGTGTATTTCATGAAATGGTTTTAATTCTTCAATTAAATTTGAATATCGACATCCTCGTCTCAGCCATCAATGAGTCCTGACACTTCTGATTATTCCTCATCGTCATTCTTGGGTTGTACCAAAACGGGGGTGAAAGCAGGCGGGGAGGGGTTGGCAATATTTATTAATCAAAAGAGGACTTTTATTTGAGGAATTTCACAGCAAAAAGTTTCTAGAGAGGTTAAATTTTAGTCTGTGTCTGCCCTTAATGTACCATATCATGTTTTTTTATCAGTTGCCAGCTTGTTTCCTGGCAAAATAACAATGATATATGGCTTTAGCTCCTAAATGAATGTTTAGTGATTCTAAAACAAGTCTGTTTTGTACCATATCATGTTTGCTGCAATTTTCATTTCTTTATCAGTTGCCAGCTTGACCGTCAGCTTTAGGATATGCAACAAGAAAAAGGTTTCAACTTGACATCAAAAGACTACAAAAGAGTTTTCTTTAAACCCCCTCTCAAGAACACAAAGCAGTCAAGTTCTTTTGTAAGTGCTACATCGTAGCAGTCCATAATAAATAAAATGTTGACTCCTCAGTGAACTTCTTGAAATTCACCAATTTGAAAGTATAATATTGTGTCCCTCCATGTTATCTGTAGTAAAGAAAATGAACATTAGAATATATGAATATTAACTTAAGGTGAGATAAGAAATTAAGGGTATAATGATACATTCCCCCCTCACCCCTGATGGCATTTATTTATTGCAAGGTGCTATAAATATTGTGTGAGCACTCAGTCTTGTCTGAGGGTGGGTTAATTTTTTTTTTGTGGGGGGGGGATTAAAGTGGGCTAGGGAGTGGCCTTATTATTTTATGTCCAATAATACAGTGCACATATTGTGTATTGTATTGTGTCAAAGCTGACTCTGAATTTTTAAAAAGGCTTTCTAGTAAAAGAAAGAAAGAATCAATTAAAAGTCTAACATCGGAAGTTTTTTTTACCTTAAAAAGGCAATAACTTTGAATGAAAGTTGAAATCACAAAGAGGTTTTGACTGATCACTGAGTTGAAATTTAACTAGGTAGTAATTTTGTCTTTATCTTGAGGAGAAAACTGGACATTAAACTTTGTTTTATGCAAAATTCAACTAATTAAGTTGCTTTCATCATAGCTGGAAATTGCAATCCATTTAATAATATCAAAATAAATTAATGTCCAAGATATGAAGGTTTTCAAAGTAACACATGTTCCTCTTCCAAAAATTTGCCTAATGAATTTACATGTATTAATGGTACAGTGTATCTTTCCGGCGTGACCTTAATGTAACCTAATAAGCATTGTTTTAGTTCTATCAGCTCACCTTTAATACACTGTATGTCCATTGATAGCAAGACAACAATAAGAATTGAATAAAGAACATGGCAATTGTATTCATCTTTGTGATCTGTGTTAAAAAAGAAAATTATATTCTGAATTTATAATTCATGTAAAAGGGTCAGGTGGGAAATTATATGTAGAATGTATTTTGTTTGCGCTCATATGGGATGGACTTGACCAAGCACAATGGGTTATGCAGTTTTAAAGAGCAAAAGCTGTTCTTGCCCTGCTTGAATAAATTGACTTGCTATTGATTAACCTTATATTGTTATCCCCACCAACATTCTTGTTTACTGTCATGGCATATCAAAAATAACAAAATAAGGTCAATTTATGCACTTAGAAAATCACTTATTTATTCAACTAGCTGGTAATCAGTGTTTTTAAATGACATCTTACCTGAACTACTCCACACTGATAGCAAGTGCATGATCATGATACGAAACAAATTCATTTTTGTGATCTGTAGTCAAAGAAATTGCAAATTATTAGTTACTAAATGGAATGGATGGATATGGGAAACTTTTTTTAACTCTCAAGGCTGTCATTAGTGTGCATCAGCCAGAACCCAACAACTGGCTATATATCAAACCATCACTTAGTCTAGATTACATATGCATGGCTCATGCTGTCTGGTAATTTCTCTTAATATACTGTACCATAAAATTAAGGAAACATTGAAGTACTCTCTTTATTTTCATGCGGGTACCAAGGTCATACTGTACAATTACATGACTTGACCACTATCATTGCTGATATCTTTATATAATCTATAGATGATATTTTTTTTGGTGAACTGATTCACTAGTTCGAGCAGTGTTTGAAAGTCACATGAAGACATTCAGCTTAAAGCAATTTTCTTTTATAAAGAAAAACGAGGGCAGGATTTTTTTTAAAATTTTATGGTACATATTTGCCCAGCATATCAGAGCCATTTTTGCTAGCTGCCATCTGCTCAACAACATCAACCATAGAGCTGGCATCTGCTAACAATTTACTCATGGCCATCTGCTCATTCTTTTTTGTGGAGAAGAGCTGGCACAGTCAAAGTATTAGACAAGTATCATTTTTGCTAGCTGTCATCTGTTCAAGAACATTAATCATACAGCTGGCATCTAACTAACAATTTACTGATGGTCATCTGTTCGTTATTTTTTGTGAAAAAGAGCTGGCACAGTCAAACTATTAGTAACATTATATGGTATGAAACTGATTTGAAAGTGATAACTTAAGTAGATTTCTTTAAAATGATATGATTTTTAACTATCCTTGGGGGAGAATCTCGGGTTTCAATTTACGCACCTTTTTAAAATAGTCAACCCCTGCAACCAGGACTCGAGACTTAGCGGATTTTGGCTTTCACTGATAGCCATTCTGGTTTACTGAAAATGGTACTGCACCGGACGGAAATGAAACTGAAAATTACTTCATATCAATAATATTGCAACTTAAGCAAATTGAGAGAACAGAAACTATCACATAGACTGTAAACGGCATCATATTACAGAACGATACGAACAATTTTTCCTTTCTGTTTCGAAAGCAACAAAGGAAAGAATCAAACCTCTTTGCGCTGTTGATTTATCATGCATGAAATCAAGCGGAACTCCAGGCATCACGTTCATTTAGCATGAATAATGAGGTCAAAAGGTCATGCACATACACGTTTTTCCAAAAAGAAAGTATCTTTCTTGTTCGAAAGTTTGAATGATTTTGAAATTAATTTGGTTTTTATATTTACAAATTCAAAATAAGTTAAAACGGATTAAAATATGTTCAAATCGGTTGAAAAAAGAAAATCAATAGCAGTACTAAATGTCTCGGATATTTTTTTCCCCCTTCTTTAACCCTTACATGGGCAAAAACGATCAAGAATACAATACCTATTGTTTTCGAATTTGGGCCGCATTTCTTGATACGCTGTCAATGTAACTACCTTAAATCAAACCTGTCACTAGCCACTTAAGGCTCATAGGCTAAAAAGTTAGTCTCGAACCCTGCAAACTCTGTCTTTTAGCTGTATGAAGTGGTACAAGGCTGGAACTCTTGAACACAGAGATTTTATGGTATTCAAGAGGAATTATTTATTTATTTTTTAGGATCTTTTTAAAGAAATTAACCACCGGTAGGCCATGGCCTACCCCATGACCTATACCCCATGGCCTACCCCACGTTTTGTCCCTACCCCACACTGAGGGACATGCAGCAGGGAATGTAGCGGGGACATGTAGCAGGGAAAAATTCAGAGTGCTTGCAACACCAATTTTGGGGACATTTTGTCCCCGCGACGTGTCCCATGAAGTTGGACAAGTTGAACTCAGTGCGACATGTCGCGGGGACAAAATGTCCCCAAAATTGGTGTTGCACAATTATGAAAGTATCAGTTCACCCGAGGGGACGTGTCGCTGCAACATGTCCCTGAGACGTGCCCTCACAACATTTTCATGTGTGTGCAAGCGCTATGATTTTGTCCCTGCTACATGTCTCCGCCACACCTCCCTGCTACATGTCCCTCAGTGTGTACTACACAAATTTGTCGCTGTTACACGTTGCTGCGACATGTCCCTGCTACATGACCCCTCGTGTCTGACCACCTTTATGGAATTATGATCTATTTCAGGGATTGTACTGGAGGAGTGTTACCTTGAAGAAGATAATCAGTATTGTTTCGCCAGTTGTCTTGGCATATAATGTGCTGTCAAACAACTCCTTCGCATCCACCATTTTGAAATTATACTCTAGCATAAGTTAGATTAATTACAGTATGTTGCCCAGTTTCCGGCCACTTTAGTTTGTAATCGCTATAACTCCTTTGTTTTGCACGGAAAATTTCTCAATTTCCTTTCAAAGACAGTTCATTTACTTACCTTTAAAACGTTAAATGGTTGGCGACCTTCCCCAAGTATTAAAGAAATTATACCATTTTTCGCAAAACTAGTAAGTTGCCCAGTTTCCGGCCAGCTAGCCCAGTTTCCGGCCACCGACTTAAAGTAAATTTTCCTTGAAACCGCTCGACGTAAACCGACTTGTAAGTCCCTTGATAATAGTGGTCGCCTAGTTATAAATATCAGGTAAGTTTCAATATTAAGCTTTGTCGCCTACTGTTTTACTATTCAAAATACGTATGACCTTAGTGACCCGGAAGCGTGTCTTCCGCAGTTTGTTGACAGACTACTACAAAAACAAATCATGACTTACGTACTTTTAGTCACGCTATACATGCATAAGCTGTTGTTAATTCGTAATCTTTGTTACACTAACACATGTATCTTTAATTTCTCGACCAGGAAATTTTAATATTCGGTTCTTTCACTTAATAAGAAATAGGTTTTGAGCAATGTGTCTTTTAGTGGCCGGAAACTGGCACACTAGGTCGAAATCTTCGCTGAGAGTTGACTGCTAAAATTTCAGGAACAGCCCTATTCCAGCTGACGATGATAGATTCCCTAATCACTTTCATCTTTAATCTAATATTTGTCCAAAAATTATGAAGCTCCTTGAGATATTTCCTGTGAAACGAGCTATTTGTTTATCTACGGTAGTTTTGATGTGCAGTGAAACGAGCCAAAATTAATCGCTAAACGTTCAATCACCTGGACAAAACATTTCCTTCCTCAGCCGTTCCTTGTTCAAAAAGAACGCCAAAACCACCAATGTGTAGCGGAAATGTTCGTCTTTCTTTCGGAACGCTTCGGTGGACGAAAATTTAAAACTCCGACGAACATAACCGACGTAATTGTTTTTTGGCCGGAAACTGGTACTGGCCGGAAACTGGGCAACACACTGTATCATTATTTTTATTTGCACTATTGTTTATATTTGGCACCTTGCACTGAAACTTGCTGTTTGTCCATTACGATTTTGCAAGTAAATCCCGTAGATATAGACAAATTCAAGAGTGCTGCACATGTGCTTGGCCAATTCAGGACTATTTTCTTAAAAACTCTATTAACATTTTTTTTCTTAAAGGTAGGAAAGCTTGATATATAGGTAATTAATGCTGGTAGAGAATTATAAATTTTAGGACCTTGGTAGAGAAATATGTAAATTGGAGGCAACAATTAATTGAAGGGCCGAGAGCATAACCGTAGTTCACTGTCACATGCCAAAAATGGACAAATCTGAGTGAGAAAAAACTAAAAAAGGCGTAAAAATCCACATAGGTCGGTTATGCTCTCGGCCCTTCAATTGTGATAATAAAACATAAATTTGACTATTTGACATGAATTGAATTGAAAAAAAATTCATAATGAGTACATTATTTTGAAATCAAGCAATTTTCGAGGATATTTTTATTTGAGAGTGATTTCTTAACTGTGTTTAATGCCTGTAAGTTATATAATTCTGATTGTAACACGTGTACACTTAATTAGCATGTTTCCCTGGCATTTCTACGACAATCAAAACATCGACAAACGCACTTAATAAATAAAACAGAGTCACACTACAAAATAAAATTGAATTTACTCAATTAATGTACCTTGTTGGCCTTCTCTATCTGCTTCAGGCTGCTCCTCCGCACAGTTCCTTCTTATTTCGTGCTGCCGTTCTTGGTCTCGTTCACACTGTTCTTCAGTTCTTCTCATTCCTCGAAGCCGTTCTAACGCTAATTGACGCTGTTGTTCGGTTCTCTTTCTCCTCCTTTCCCTTTGTCATTCTCGGTTTCTTTCTAGCTCTGCTTGACGCTGTTCGTTCGTTCTTTTTTTCCTCCGTTCCCTTTGTCGTTCTCGGTCTTTTTCTCTCTTCTTTCGTCTCTGCTCTTCTGTCATGTTTCTCCCAACCATCATATATAACCTAATTATTCAAAATTTAAGCCTTTTTAAATGCACGCCAAAAGTGAACAAGGGCGAAAGCACAAATAAATTCAAAAGAGTTTAGCTGTAAACAAATGCTTCGACGATCTACTAGCTTGAATTTAAGACAAAATCAGGTTCAAAAGTAAGCACTTAGCTCTATATTCCTCCAAAAACGCTTGACTAGCAGTCACGAAGCCTGAAATGCGGTCTTGACCACTGTCTGAGAAATGTGAAACCTGTCTTGAGTTGCAAACCGCGAAAAAATGCAGGGTAAAACGATTTTGCAAATAGTTTCCTCGATCCGCTAATAAATACAGAAGTAAATACTAGCTGACGCAACATAAATTGCTAAGATCCCGGATGTTGTGTGGCGTCATACGCGCATGCGCGCTAGCCTTGCGCGACACATCCGTGACACACATCTCCGACACACAAGTTTTTGTTGCAGACAGCGCCCGCGAAACATTCCGCTAGCCATGACCATGAAAAATGAGGGCATAGGTTCTATGAGTATGGGGCTCCGCAGCCGGGCCTTCGGCCCGGCTAGTGCTCCGCTACTATATATAGTTAGGCTTAGCCTAACAGCGGCGCCCTCTGAAGACCCTCTGAACAAGCTTAACTAAGATGAAACTTAACTAATAGGTGAAAGGTCGGAAGCACAAGAATTAAGATTAATATTGACGACCGGGCTATTTTTCAATTTTAGCAATTCTCAAAAACAGTATTACCCGACCGTCTGCACAGTACATAGTTCACAAAAACAACTTTTTCTCCGTCTAGAATAACTATTACGACTACGAAGACACGGCTCGGCCTCGATGCGCGTTTTGCGTTTTGCTTTTCAACATAAACTAATGGAGATTTGAATAAAATTTTTCGAAAGAAGATTGTGTTGTTTATTTTTATGTGTTTGTTCATTCATTACATAGGTTGAAAAGCGATTTTATGTAAACAAAACAAGACTTGAATTTTATTATAGTTCTAACTTCACTTGCGTGGCCGTATGCAAATATGTTTGTGTATTTTTGGCAATTTTGATTTCCAAATCAGTTTCTCAGGCATTTTTTGACAAGCAACAACTGTATTTTTTAACCGTAGTCGTAATAGTTATTCTAGACGAAGAAAAAGTTGTTTTTGTGAACTATGTACTGTGCCGACGGTCGGGTAATACTGTTTTTGAGAATTGCTAAAATTGAAAAATAGCCCGGTCGTCAATATTAATCTTAATTCTTGTGCTTCCGACCTTTCACCTATTAGTTAAGTTTCATCTTAGTTAAGCTTGTTCAGAGGGTCTTCAGAGGGCGCCGCTGTTAGGCTAAGCCTAACTATATATATTACAACTGAATTTAAGCTACACGTTTAAAAACAATTCTCCAAAACTAACGAGAACACATTAACAAAAAGTCAATCACAGATTGATATCAAGATAAATTCCCATCGAAAAATGTAATTTGTTTTACCTTTAAGTCCCTCCGGCGACTACTGTGCTTGGAAATTCTTTAAATCTCCGCTTTGGTGCTGAAATCCGTAAAACGAACCCATCTCTCGCATTGCTAAAAACGTATATAGTTCCTCAAAGCAAGATTTTATCCCTGAAAGCTCTTCTTTTTCCACTAAAGCGGCTTCTGAGTATCCCTTAATTAGCATCCCTGTCTTGAGTAGCAAACCACGAAAAAATGCAGGAAAATAACGACTTTAATATAAAACCGTTTTCTCCGCTCAGTAAACACAGCAAAACACCAAAGTGTTTTCCCAGCTGACGTGTCATTCGGCCATGTAACCACGCGAAAAAAAAGCCTCGCTTTGGTTTCAACATGACGTCGTACGCGCATGTTTTGCGACGTCATACGCGCCCGCGAGCTAGTCCTCCGCTAAGATCCCGATGTTGTGTGGCGTCATACGCGCATGCGCGGTAGCCTTGCGCGACACACATGTTTTTGTTGCAGACACACATGTTTTTGTTGCAGACAGCGCCCGCGAAACATTCCGCTAGCCATGACCATGAAAAATGAGGGCATAGGTTCTATGAGTATGGGGCTCCGCAGCCGGGCCTTCGGCCCGGCTAGGCTCCGCTAAAAATTTTTATAAGATAACGTTCGCTCAAGCGCGGCTCACATCCCGAAAAATTAAATTTAAGCGTAATACAAAACGATTTGTTTGGAAATACTAGCCCGTTGAAACATTCCTTTGTGTTATAAAGAAACGCATTTATCCAATTTTGACAACCTGTGCGATGAATTGTGAAAACGAACGGGGGAAATAATCTAATTACGTGTGTCATTACGTGTATCATGAAATCGGAGATACCAGGAGACACAAAGGGTAAAAAAGGTCAACACCTTGAGTCTTCGTTCGTTTCGGTGTTATTCAGAAGAATACATAAGACAACGGTTGATACCAGTGTTTTATTAAAATGTCGGATAATTTGACGGGTTTTCCTTTTAGATTGTATATAAACAGAAGAGAACTGATGTTATTATTCATACGTGGCAATATTTCAATGTTTACACAATTCATTACGCGAGGTCGCGAACGTGATTGAATTCTTGTCTGCGCGATTTGGGCCGCCAAGAGGAATGGCATGGTTTTTATGCATTTTCCCCTTTCGTCCCGGTTTTCCTTCGCTGCTTGCTTCCGGAAAAGCCTGGCCATGCAGACTACGCTATACCAAGTTGATTAGGACTGCCCTCAAGACTTCTCGCTTACTGTAAATCTTGCCGGGAATGAAAAATATCCTCCGCAAAGATTCTGGCCAAGATCCAGACAAGAATGACAATTTCTCGGCAAGATCCCGGCGGCAAATCTTGCCGAGAATTTTTCTCGCCGGGATTTTATTCCCGCCGAGATTCAGGCGGGAATTTTCCTGAAATTTCCCGCCGGGATCCCGCCGAGAAATTGGCCGCCGGGATCCCGTCGGGAAATTGGCCGCCGGGATCCCGCCGAGAAATTGGCCGCCGGGATCCCGCCGGGAAATTTCTGGCGGGATCCCAGCGGGATTCCCGGCGGGAATGAAAATCCCGGCGGCCAATTTCCCGGCGGGATTTCCGGCGGGATCCCGGCGGGATTCCCGGCGGGAATGAAAATCCCGGCGGCCATTTTCTCGGCGGGATCCCGGCGGGAATCGTGCGGGATCCCGCCGGGATCCCGGTACCTTTTTTACAAGGGGTTTCCTGGCAAAATAACAATGATATATGGCTTTAGCTCCTAAATGAATGTTTAGTGATTCTGAAACAAGTCTGTTTTGCACTTTTTTTGTCCAACAGTTTTTCAAAAAGAATATAATTTACATAAATGGCAAGTGTTTCATTTTACTCAATTTTCTTCCCGTGAATAGAAGTATTATACTAATTTTCCATTGAAAAAGAGTAGTAAAGTCTTCACTCAGCAGAGTGGCCTACACCTGCCAGAACTTAACCTGAGGTCAATTCAATAAAACTTTTACAAGTGGAATTTAAAAGTGTAGCTATTGTTTTCAACCTCTGAAACAATGGCAACACTTGTAAAATTACACTTGTAAAAATTTTATTAAATTGACCCCTGGTTTTTGTCCCATGAAATGACTGATTGACTACAGTGTGTATTACTAGTACCCTCGGATGGGATGCCAGTCAACTGCAAAGTTTACATCCCCCACCCCTGAGTATTATTGATATGTTTGCTGGTATCTAGTTTTATACCTGGGTGAAGCGATAATGTGGAACAAAGTTTCTTGGTCGAGGAAACAACACAATAGCAGAAACCAGGTCTCGAAACTAACCGACCTTCAGGTTGAAAGTCTGAAACACTAACCACTCGGCCTCTGCATTGAACATGAGTCCAACCTCCTTCTCGCGATGCTTAAGTGGGAGAAGCTGTCTCTTCGTCGTAAAAAGCAGAAAGCTTTAATTATGTATAAAACATTGAATGAACTTGCCCCAGACTATCTTCAATGTCTCTTCACTCAACGCCACGTTAATGATTATAACCTAAGAAATCTTGAAGGAAAGCTTTCGCTGCCCAAGCCAAATACTAATTACCTAAAACGAAGTTTTTGCTACAGCGGGGCCTGTTTGTGGAACAACTTGCCCCAAGATTTAAAAAGCGTTTGTTCTATTGGGCAGTTTAAACGGGGTATTAAGAAAGTATCTGAGATATCGGATTCCCACACGGCAATCATGTAAAGCAGTTGTACAAGTTTTAACTTTTAATTATTAACTTAACTGATGATTCTCCGTGTTTAAATAAAGATTTACATTCACATTTACATTTACATTTACATGTTTATCCATTGCAGATGTATATCACCTGATTGTCATTCTATTAATATATGCTTTTGGAATTACTGACATCCCTGACAATACACAACTTCCATTATTTTTATTTCTTCTACTTGAACATTAATACAGGTGGATTGTCTGATGGATTTTTATGCACTTATGACAGGTAAAGAAAAGTGACTAAGAGGAAGGCATCAGCCTGAAGATTTTTAAAATTGTTACATTTAGTCATACAGTAACTTCTCAGATTGAGGTCTATTGTTGTCTGTATAGGCAGGTAATTAATGAAAATCTTACATTTATTTTCTTGATTCTCTTTTGGGTGACTTAGATCCTGATTATTATATCATGCAACCAGTAGACAATAGTAAATAAAAATTTACTAAATTACTGAAGTATTTACATTTATTTTACAGGACATTTCTATATAATACACGTGGCATTTATGTTCACGTCGACTTTTCTAAAATCACATGTACACTTATCATCTGCGAACTTATAAAAGCGGCCTCACTGAAGCTGACAATTACAAAATACACAAAAATATATCACACACTTACTCTTCGAGACGACGGAAATCCTCTTCGTCGCTTTCGAAAAATGAGCAGAGATTTACATGGAATAACCGTCCATTTTGTGGAATGAAACGTTTGCTCAATATTTTCGGAGATAAGTCTGCTGGGTTTCGTCGAGAACTGAGCCGTTCGAATGCGGTTCGAAGCTGTATCGAGTCCGCCTTTGTTCTTAATCTTTTCCCTTTCGAAAATTAAGCCATATGTATTCTGAGTGTGCGATTCCTGTCTTTGTAGCTCAAAATATAACGGCCATAGACCACACTAAGGTGCTGCGTGTCCTCAAAACCCTCTTGTCCGCCATTACACTTGTGTATTCAGAACCACTGATGACGTCAAACCGGTGTCCCGTTGAGCGTTTTGGCCGCGCACAAAATGGACCCACGTTCGATCGTCAACATACGATCTTCGCGGCTTCAAAAACACTCGATGAAATTGCTTCTGGTCGACTAAACCCAAATATTTGGGTTCATAAGGGCATAAACAAGCATATTAGACAAAATTATTTTTTATTTCATATACACTTTAAGATGGGGATAACTATAGTTAGCTATTTCGGTAATGTGACCGCTTCTCTGTTCGCTCTAACTATAGTTAGAAAATTGACGCCTCGCGGGTGATCCAAAACAATACAGACTAACTATAGTTATACCCAAGCAAGGTTCATGGGTTAGTCTTAAGTTTACAAACAAACAACCAATCAGAATGTGACAATTATTTTCGCACGTGCGAGATGAGCATATATCTGAAACATGCAAAATAAAAACCAAGCGTGAAGCGAGGGGGAAACCAAAAACAACAAACCAAAAATTTACATACAACAAGGTAGCAACACGTGTACCCGGCGTCGAGCATCAAGGCTTCATTTCGCAGGATCGCTAAAATCCCCATACAGCCATACAAACCCTTATGATATTTTTGTTACGCAATAACGATTTTCACTCGTCAGCTTGGGCTACCTGTGAACGCACGTGGGAATTCGACTGCGGCTATTTGATCATTTAGTTATCGCTGCGGGGATCGGGAGGGGCGGAATTCCCAAACGGAAATCAAATTCGAATGGATAATTTCATCTTACTTCGTCTTCTTCCCTCTTCGAGGGGACGCCTAACGACTTTTATGTTCATTCACCGCTTGTTATCTCTTTGTTTTGTGATTGATGAAACAGGTATTGATGGTATTCAGGTAATTACTGTACACATAAACGTTTAGCATGTTGAAAACACCCTCCCTGAATTTGAGACCATAGATCAAGGATCACCAAGGTCATGATGACCGTTCAGATGGTCCAGATACATTCCCTAAAAAGTCGTAAAAATTTAAAGGAACTTTAAAGATTTACAGAAGTGGACTCACCTACCAGTTTCTTTCAACGCTTTCTCCCTCGAAAACTGCGCTCTGAATTTTTCCTTTCTAAGGAAAGCAATTCCGCTAGCTCCCTTTTCATAAAACAGGGCCACACAATTTATTACATCGAATACCTCGTTTTGGCCATTTGCGCTCTCGGCCGCGGTTGCCATATTGGACAGATCTGGACAGACTAGCAATAAAAGAGGATCAAGGAAGAAAGACAACAAACGCTCAAAGGACTAAAATGTCGATCAAATTCGGGTCAAGAACTAGGCCCGGCAGATCGGAATAGACGGGACATGTAAAGTGTGACTTGATCCCTCTTTCACGTGACGAAAGCGACGAAAATGGAAACTAACACAATATGATTTGACAGCAAGGTTTTTCAAATGATAATGGTCGTTAATAGATAGGTCTTACAGGTCGCGCATTTGCTATTGTCGACAGAGCTCGACGTAGATACGTGATCTAACGTAACGCCTTCCAGAGCTATAAAACGAGTCAAATTTCACTACAAAACCATGGTTAAAAAGAATAAACAGGGTCAAAAACAGCCTCGCTTTCACCACGAGCCCGCGATTTTTAATGGTCAGACGGGATGTTTTTACCAAAACGATGCAACGCCAAAGGTTTTAGCCAGGGTTTTTAGCGACTGTGTGGAAGCAAAACTAGAAGAAGAAACGAGGAACACGTCGGTGAGGCATCAACAAACGTCGAGGAGAGTTTGGTGAGGATTATGTTTAAATAGACAATGTGAAAATGTCTGAACACAAGTTGTAAGATAATTTTAATTTAAGCTACACTAATCAATGTCGATGGAGTGTGATCATATTTATAACTACTAAGCTTAGAAAGTTAAACCTGAAAGACCAAGTTCATAAAAGAGAAGAGGAGTTTAATGGAAAATTTTCCATTTCGTTTGCGTTACGTACGGTAGTTCACAAGTGTATTTGCTTGTGCTTTCGCTTGTTTGCGTCGCACTTGTGGACTTGTGAACCTACAGGAAATCCAGTCTCGGAGATCCAAGCGTGATATTAAAGTTTGTATGGAAATTTTGATTTTTCAATGATGTTTTAAGCTTAAATAGAAAGAAAATCATATAACTTAAGCTTAAATTTTGTAAAAGCAAGATAGACAACCTGGTTTTATAATTTTACTTCATTCTTGGAAGCTATTAGTTTTGGATTATCTGAGTGTAGGTGCTTTTGTTTTCGATGAAAATCCCAAGATTTTAAGGTGGCTTACTACAGTCTTGAGGGACAATAAATTTCCTTACACACGTATGTCACGCAAGTAATACTGCGCGAGCAAAAATCATGTGAGCAATGAATGTTAGTATTAAATGTTAGTAATGTAATGTTACAACTGTAGTTATGCACGCGCAGTCGACAGTTAAAAGTATAGAAAAAGACTTCAATCAACAACCAGTGATTTAAAAACGGACACTGCGTCAGACAAGTCAACTTCAGTTGTTACACCTACTAAAACACATTCTTTATGAATGGTGAAATGAAATTTAGTGTCCTGTAGATTTCGCGTTAGGCGGCAAGCTAGTACCGCCCATTCCTGGCGCAACAGCTGTTGTAACGGTTGGTGATGGCGAGGCCGTCGCGCCCCACCTTAACTCCTTTGGGCCCTTTGAAACGAGACGTTATTCAGTATTTTTTTCATCTAGTAAATTAGTTTTATTCATGCGATCGGTCTTACTCTAGATATATATTTTATTTACTCTTTAATGGTAGGTTAAATACACTTAAAGATTCCATGTTAAAAGTCGTTGGTGCATTCGATCGTAAAATTTTTTGGCGCCATTTGACCATTTACCAAAACTCTGCAAAAGCAAATCATTGTTAGCAAAAGCATAGTCTACAAACTTGTGAAGAGAAAAAATAGCTTATATGGACATGCTAAAAGGTCGACTCCAATTGGATCAACTTTACAACCGAAGACTCGGTTAAGGATATCGTACCTACCCGCTAGTAAACGATCATTAGAACCGGCAAACTTGATCTCACGTATGTATGTTTACAAGAGGCGATGAAACAGATTCAATAAAATAAGGTGTTCAGCAGAACAACTAACGGGGATCTTCTTTTCGTGAACGAAAATCGATGAAATATAGTGCTAAGAGAGTACAGGTACCATTCAAGTGAACAGCCAGTGGTCAACTGAAGCAAGGCAGCTAGGCGTGGTAGCCACCGTTAGTCGTCAGTTTTCTGAAATAGAATACGGATTGCTTCAGTTGGTTCGCTTTGTTAACTTAATTTGTTGTATCGTATGGCGAAACATACCAATCAAACGAGTCATGCGAGTCACTCATGGTTAGGTTTTCCGCGTAACCTTTGATTTGCGGTTATGCCTAGTACTATTATAAATTATATTAGGATGGCCATCCTCTCTGATATCATCGGCAAGTGGCTCGCGCTTATGACTCGCTGCCTCGCACTTTGGTTACACTTTCAGTTGTCGCATCGCATGATGATGTGATCTCGGCCGAGTCAAATAACTGATTCATGTATACCCGGAGTTGATTTTACCAAAACTCAAATTTTGTGATAGAAAAAGTGACAGCTACACAAGGACGTTGGGAAATTTCTACTGTTTTATTTTATCCATCATTGTTGAACATATTGTGGAACTTTTTGTGCTGTATTTACGGTCCGTTTCAAAATTTGTGCCGCAAGTCTGTGCCGTTCTGACTTTATGGTCATCAGTACAGTTGTACTCATTATATTATTGGTCAATATTTTTTTACTTGATGATGCTATCAGGATCCTAACGTGAAGCCAGAATTGTGTTATTGCGTCTAATTTAAACTTTTCATTCAACGTGGTTGGAAATGAACGGTTTTACCAGTATGACACCATGGTGAGTGCCGACGTGATTTACGCGAAGATTAACCACACTACAAAAATACTTCAATGCGGACGAGCGTTGATCAAATAATCTTGTTAAAACATGTAAAACCACAGGTTTTTTAAAAAAACATGCAACAAAACAATGATTTGCATTCTTTGACTCGATATTATTCGATATTTTGATATGGTGAAAACGGACATATTTTTGACCCTGTTTATTCTTTTTAACCATGGTTTCGTACAAAAAAATGACACGTTTTATAACTGCCTTCCACGCAGGCTACATGTGGTCTACGTGGTTAATTTATGAAGTTACGTAAAAACTTGTAATCCCGTTTCCCGCTACAAACCCTCGCGATTCTCGCATCCCGACCCCTCAAAAACACGAAATCCCGCTCCCGCTCGTAGCTTAAATTTCCGCTTCCCGCTCCAATTTTTAAAATTCCCATCCCGAATATCGTCCCCCAAATATGTCAAATCCTGCATCCCGCCAAACCTAATGTGACCTGATTGTCCAGGAGCTGAATTTGGAGGGATGGCCTTCCAGTTCAAATGAAGAAAGGAAAAATAACCGTCGTGTGTTCACGTTCTCCACAAAACCTATAATTTGATTATTTGACGCTGTTGTTTTGCAGGGAACGGCAAAGAAACTTACTGAGGGAGGCATTGGGGCCTATAAGAAACCGGAAAACCGCTCAAAATTTACGTGAAAACCAAAAAACCGCAATAAAAATCGATCAAAACCGAAAAACCGCAAAACTTTAAACCCAGTCGAAACTGTACATAACGGCCCTCTCCCTTTGTAAGCGATTTCTATAAGCTCATCTTTCTTCTTTTATTTTAAAGCCATTGCAATAGAATTAGGCAAAACTTCTGTTGCCTTTTGTAGGCCACTTTCACCGGCAATGTCACTTGGATGGCGCATCACGTGAACTTTCACGGGTTGATTGAGGTTAAATAAAAAGGTCTGGAAACTAGGAAGCGAAAAACCAAAACAGAAAAACTGCTTTTCTTTTTCATAAAATCCGAAAACCGCATGTTTAAAAAGTAAAAACCGAAAACCACAACGGATACAAAAACCGAAAAACCGGAAATTTTGAGTGCAAAACCCGATCTAGAAAATGACCAAAACCGAAAAACCGAAATCCCCAATGACTATGTCCCCCTCCTTACTTCGTTTTGGGCCAACTTAGTTCTTCCTTGAAAGCCCTTGAAACCACTGGAAAAAGCGTAGACAGCGTACAAAACTGGAAAACGTATCAAAGCGACACTGTAACTGTACTGATGAACAAGCATTTGTAATATGAGAGGGATGAAAGCACGCGGGATTAAGATTTACGAGTCACGCAGGCAATGATTTTGTCACAGCTATTTATTTTTACCGTACCCGCGCGCTTCTCTCGTGCGTGACACTGGTCACTGCCGTCTCGACCGTGACGAAAAAAAAAAAACCACCCACCTTTGTGAAGAGGGTTAAGATTTACGATCGGAACTTTATAGCAAGCAAAAACCAAAATCAAAAATCATAAACCAAAATCCGGGCCCAACAGTAAATGGTCCGTAATCCATAGCCCTATCACCCCCCCCCCCCCCCCCCCCCCCCCCCCGGCTCGAAATACAATCCGAATGGTTGTTTTAACCCTTATTATGCTAAATCCGGATTTTCCGCGATTTGGAGGAATGGAAATTCAACCACTTGTGACGTCACTAATTCACACGTCAGCAGATTCTTTTGATATGCAACTAATGCAGGTTGGAGAGATCTTTCCACAGGACTGCCTATTTGAATATCGACTGCATTCTGACAGAGCTAATGGAAAAAAGGTGATCAGTTTTTGGTGCAAAATTGGTGGTAAAACAGGCCAATATACCTGTACTTGATCACGGTCACCTTTCCAGGGCTTTCCATTGATAAAGATCAAAACTTTTCAGGCCAAAAGAAAGGATGTACAGAGTAGAAGGTAGAGAGAATAAGAAAGCAGAGAAAAACGAAAAGGAACGGAGCAAGGAAAAAAATCGGAACCGTTCCGCAAAAAAAAAAAAAAATCCAAATTTTGGCTTATGCGCATGCGCCAAAGTGAAATATTGTATATTTTTACATGAAAACCTCATAAATAAATCTTACTACAGTGTGAGAAAGTGCATTTCTAGCAAAGTTTAGAGAAATTCAGCACCGTAGCGCCAAAAATTCAATTTAACGGTAAAAAAACGTGTTTCTTTTTTAGTAATTTCAGCATATTAAGGGTTAACGTAACAATACATCCTGCAAAAAATATTATCTGCAAAAATACCACATTATAGACAATTAAACTACTAAAATGTCTATTGTTGCTGCGGAACGAGCGTAGCGAGTGAGCAGCAACATAATCAGGATTTAAGAGAAATATATGAGAAAAAAATATAAGCTACGAAAAATCTCGATTTGATCGCTTTTTACCAGAATTCACTGCGCCACGCACACATTTTGGGCCAGAATTCACTGCGCCACGCACACATTTTGGGCCAGAATTCACTGCGCCACGAACAATAGCCTCGCTTGCTGCTTCAAGCTGTTGGCTGCGAGATTTGTAATATTTTGGTCCAACATGTGCCAGTCGTAATCGGAACTGAAGTGTCGAAGACTACCGCGAGTTGAGCGAGGACTGTGAGGCATGGTGATAGGACCGTTGGATAGCAAAGATTTTCGAAGATTGTACGGAATAAAAGACAAATTTATTTTGAAATCACGAGAATTTAGTTTTATCGACTGAGTCGATAAGGTAAATTGACCACCGTAAAAAGATTCAAATAGCTGACGTTTCGAGCGCTAGCCCTTCGTCGGAGCGAATCAAGGAATTGTGGGTAGTGTGTGGTTTTATATAGTAAGCGGTGGAGCTACGCTATTGGTGGAAATTTGGTGACGTGAAAAACAAATGTAGATTAGTTGAATGAAAAGCGTTCGTTGATTCCGTGGGGTTTGAGAGTGCCGATTTGAAAGATGATTTTTTGTTCTAGGTTTTTACGGCTTTCTGTGTTACCCTGGTGTAGGGAAAGGCCGCAGATTGTCATGTGTTGTTTAGAATGGTTAGTAAGATTAAAATGGCGCGCGACTGGTTTGGATGCGTCTTTGTCATTTTTTTCAACGTCTCGGAGATGTTCACGAAAACGGTCGCCCAGTCTCCTCCCTGTTTCGCCAATGTATATCTTTTTGCAAAAAGTACATGTAATGCAGTAGATAACATTTACGGAGGTGCATGTAAAACGATCAGTGATTTTAATAGATCGTTTGGGTCCTGTTATTTTGTCCGCGTTGTGAATGAAAGGACAAGTGTTACATCGTGTGCGTGTGCATTTGAAAGTTCCCGGTACATCGTCAGATTTCAGTGCGCTCGTAACTAGAAAGTTGCCTATGTTTTTGTCACGTTTGAATGAAATTAGTGGGGGTTGTGAAAAAATTCTGCCAGTTTCGGGGTCGTTTTGGAGTAATTTGAAATTTTTTAAAATGATGCTTTTGACTGTGTTGTTGTGTGGGTGGAAAGTGAGGGTGAATGGAATTCTCTCGTTCTCTTCCTTCTGTGGCGTTTGTAGTGCTGACTGTCTGTCGATCTGTTGTGCACGTTGTTGGCCCGTATTAACAACAGAGTCAGGGTACCCACGTTTCTTGAAAAACTGGCACATTTCTTCTGATTTGTTGGAAAAATCAGAGTCATCACTACATAGACGTCGAAGTCTGAGAAATTGAGAATACGGAATGGCGTTTTTAACGTGCGATGGATGTGAGGATGAATGTAACAGATAACTGTGGGAATCTGTAGGTTTGTAGTGCACACTTGTGGATAAACTGTTACCGTTGATTGAAATATTAATGTCAAGAAAAGCGACTGAGGTTTCGGAAATTTCCCAGGTATATTTTAGAGCTGGATGAAAAGTATTGACAGAAGTTATGAATTGATTAAGTTCCTCTTTACTGGAAGAGGTAGCGCCAATGCAATCATCGATGTAACGGCCGTAGAGTTCGGGTTTGGTTCCGTGGTACTGATTAAAAAATTTGTCTTCGATGTGGCCTACAAAAAGGTTAGCGTAGCTTGGTCCCATTTTGGTGCCCATGGCGACTCCATTAACTTGTTTGTAGTAGTTTTGGGAAAATGAAAAACAGTTAAGTGTCAAAACTAATTCGGCTAAGCGGAGCAGTGTTTCTGAGCTTGGGTTTTGAATGGAGCGCTGGTCGAAAAAATATTTTAGTGCTTGAAGTCCTTCGTCATTGGGGATGACGGTATATAAAGAGGTAATGTCCATAGTGAAAATTAATTTGTTTTCGCTGGCAAAACTGAAATCCCGGAAAATTTCGAGTGCGTGATTGGTGTCCTTAATGTACGAGGGTAGTGATTTGACAATGGGGGCCATGATTTTGTCTAAATAGCTAGAAATTAGTTCGGTAGGACAGCTACAAGCGGAAACAATGGGTCGGCCCGGATTGTTTGGTTTATGAATTTTAGGTTTGAAATAAACGCGTGAGGTTTTCGTGAACATCTCCGAGACGTTGAAAAAAATGACAAAGACGCATCCAAACCAGTCGCGCGCCATTTTAATCTTACTAACCATTCTAAACAACACATGACAATCTGCGGCCTTTCCCTACACCAGGGTAACACAGAAAGCCGTAAAAACCTAGAACAAAAAATCATCTTTCAAATCGGCACTCTCAAACCCCACGGAATCAACGAACGCTTTTCATTCAACTAATCTACATTTGTTTTTCACGTCACCAAATTTCCACCAATAGCGTAGCTCCACCGCTTACTATATAAAACCACACACTACCCACAATTCCTTGATTCGCTCCGACGAAGGGCTAGCGCTCGAAACGTCAGCTATTTGAATCTTTTTACGGTGGTCAATTTACCTTATCGACTCAGTCGATAAAACTAAATTCTCGTGTTTCATCCCCCCACCGACGCAGCACCACAGTTTCTCTAGAAACTAACCCCATTCATATTTTGAAATCACTCCGACGTGACAGCGGTCGATGAGACTATGCTGAGCGCGTGGGGACGCAAAACCTGAGCTGAGCGCGTCGAGACGCGAACACGATACGGCTTGCTAGTAACGCAACATTCATTATCAATAATTATGTTAAACCTAAATTTTCACACCTTCCTCGTGGTGAACGCGTCCTTTGCTCAACAATATTCTACAGACATTGCAAGAACTTAATGCGTGAATTACAAAACAAAATTAGTCTTATCAGCTGGAGTTTTCGTCGATTCATCCCGGTTACATTTGCTTTGCTTCCCCTCAAAAAACGAAAGAGAAAATTCTGTAATACCAGCGAGGCGATAAAACAGCATTATTACAACAAATTTACCGCAGCAATTACTATCTTTTGGATACACTAGTATTAACATTTATAGGCGATTTCTCACCCTGATTTCTTGGCATTGTTCCGGGGTCAAGTTAAAATAAAGTTATGTTGTCATCATTGTGTGTTTCCTGTTTATTAGAAACTCTCAAACCATCAAAAACATAAAAATAAAACAGTTTGAAATTTTAAAAAATCTCTGAACTTGACTCTGGAACTTGACTATATAATGATATTTAAAAGACGTCGAAACGTGTTTTATTACGAGCGTCCTGCGTTGCGTGACAAGGCGTGTATGTCCATGAATATATCACCAGTGATATAATCTGTCAAACTACCGCTGGGCAGAGCATAATTTGAATAAATTAAAAAGTGTCGGTTTTAGACGGCGCTCTTCGAGACCATATCTCTGACACCTACTTTTATAATCGCGGTGAGTACTGTTATTACGATCTTTGTAATTAATTTTTGTGGCGTGTCAGAGTCTCTAGGTTGAAGTAATCACGCTGTCATTATTTCGAAGTTTCAGCGTCGAAGATTTAGCGATGCATGTAACATCGACGTAAACACAACGAATGGCAGGTAGCCATGCCACTTCGGCATAAACGCTTCTGAATATATACAGGCACCAAATTTAAATACTATTCGCCTAAGACTATTCATATTTTTAAAACACCAAACTCAAAGAACGGGAGAAAAATAGAGAAAGATTTATAGTTTAATTTATGCGTATCAATGAAATATATCGCCGTCTTATTTTGAAGATTTACGAAAGTTCCACCGCCCCACTGAAAAGTAAAGTTTTTTGATTCTCG
>JAJLRJ010000001.1:47727171-47952171 GCA_024195265.1 Dendrophyllia cribrosa | reverse complement strand
GTTTTCGTTCTACTATGATTGGTTGATATGGTGGCGCGTGATTTTTTGGCCAATCACAAAACGTAGCGATGCAAAACCAAATAAATTGTGACAATCAATTGAAAACCGATCTATAATGTAAATCATATACAGCTTTTATTGAGCATAAAATGAGTCACTTTATTAATTTGCTCCTCTCAACACCAAAAATAATTCTATCCGATGCATGTGACAGTTACATTTTTAAAATTGAAAATGGTATTTTAGCCCTTTAGAAACTGTCATAATTGCTGTGTCTGTAATATAATTGACTTTTCTCTCTAGATGGCCGGGATTTACTATCCGGTATTTCAGAGGGTCCTTATTATAGAGGTTTTGCACGGCAGCCATGTTGCAAGGCAGGAACAATAAAAATGTTTTGCATTAGAAAGAACATTCTTTCCCATAGGGAAAATAATCTATTGTTCCTGCCATGCAACATGGCTGCCGTGCAAAACCTCTATAGAGGTATTTTTAAAGGAGCTATGTCATGGTGATTTTGAGGTTTTCGGGTCAAAACCGTCGCAAATTAAAACTAAGTACCTTTGTCGTACACAAAATGCTTAAAGAACACTAACAGGAAGATATCAAGTGAATTTCAGCAGAGAAAATAAACCATACTCGGAGTTTTAGCGAATTTTCTAAGACACAAGCGATAAACTTGAAAAAATTGGCCCAATTTTTTCAAGATACAATCCATTTCCATCCTGGCCATCTGCAGCCCAAGACACTTATTTTTACTCTTAGAGCACTAGTAGAATAATTTTAAACAAAACTGGATTCTTAGTTTTGGAATTTCACTGATATAAAGATGTATTTTGGCTTTTTAAAGTAACGCTAAAAATGGTGACATAGCTCCTTTAATAGGTTGTGACTAGAATGGATACTCCAAAATCAGGTTGGACCACCTCGGACACTTAGTGAGAATTACATAACATAATGTCGACACTTAGGATTTATTTTCAATAAATGTTTAAGTTTAAAAAAGAAAATCTAAAATCCCCACCCAGGATTGAACCTGTGACCTCAGCTAGGGTTAGGCTTACATAGCCTACCGTACCACAGTACCACCTAGCTTCTTGGGTTGTTTAGGCCTAAATTTACTACTCCAACCTCAACTGCAAGCTAGCCTGCAGAACAGGCGTTATTTTTTTTAAGCGTTTCAGGCGAACTCGGCAGGCGAACGCGAAGCGCGAGGCGAGCTCGGAGCGCGAGGGGAGAAAAAAAATAACGCCTGTCCGCACACCATTGTTCGTGCTGTTCCGGCGTTCATATATGAACGCGGCTATCCAATTGGCTGCTCGATATCATGTGATCATAATGGTATGACACATAATAACGGCGTAAACAAAACAGACACTAGACCGGCGAAGCGGAACCGATAATAAAATCACAGCTCACGTAAACTTCAATTCACAAACCTCACGTAAACTTCAATTCTCTACAAAATGAATAGCTAACTTTTAAAGCGACATCTCTCTCTGCTAAGCTTGAATCTACAGATCGATTTTCGTGACAATTCCAACGAAAACTAAAATAGCTGGGCCCAGCGTGACAAAAACATGACAAGATAGAAGAGTGACGTGCAAGGGCGACATCTCATTTCAGATCCTGTCATTTTAGAGAAGAAGTGAAAATCTTTCGTATATATAACTAACATGCCGAAAGCAACACTGTAACCGCAATGAAAAAAAGAATGCTCATAATTTATCGAGAACAAAAACTACAGTAAATCACAATAGACAGATTTGACCTTCCGACCATTGCATGCACGCGGCATTTTTTACAAAAGTTCCATCGGTCAGCACCAAAATCCTCCAAAACAAGCTAAATGTACACTCGTTCAAAACAAATAGAAGGAGCAAATGGCATTAAAAAGCATAAGATTACATGTAAAGTCGTGCGTGCTTGCCATTTTACGCGTGTGACTCTTCGACATGAAGTCCAAGCTGGGATAAAATTTCACAGATCTTGGCTCCTTTAATACGGTCTTCCCTAATGGGTTGCCGAAAACTTGTCACAGAACTGGAACGCTTCACAGTTTCGGACACCAAAATCTCCAAGACTTCTGCAAATGCTTTCTTTTGAGTAGCTGGCGTATGTTCGGCGCAGAACCATCAGGACATTTTATACCTTCGCCGGTGGTCGGTTTGGCTCTCGCACCATATGGGGCCAAAATAGGCCGTTTTGCGTTATGATTGGTTGGTGATTTGGGGGTGTGTATGGGGGCGGAAGGGCACAAACAATGGTGTGCGGACAGGCGTTACTTTTTCTCTCCTCGCGCTCCGCGCTCGCGTCGCGCTTCGCGCTCGCCTACCGCGCTCGCCTGAAACGCTTAAAAAAATAACGCCTGTTCTGCAGGCTAACTGCAAGCTAACCAGTTACTCCGTTATATAAGTCTCAATAAGGCGTCCGAGGTGGTCCAACCTGATTTTGGAGTATCCATTCTAGTCACCACCATTTTAAATAGGAAATATATGGAAATTCTGCTGGGACCAAAGAAAGTGTCCATAACAGAGAAGCGTCCGTATTACAGAGGTTCAACTGTGGTTGGAGTTGAATGTTTTGACGATTGTTTTATGGTAAACTGTGAATGTTTCGGTGTACGATCCAAATGAGAGAAAAGCTTAAAGGAAGACTGGAAGAAAGTGATTTCCAGTAGAGAGGGTAGTCCCGGGGAAAGAGTGGGCGCGAGAAAAGAAGGAAATGAGTTGCTTGAAAAATTAAAATGGTTAGTGGTCCTGCGCAGGTAGAGTTGGCCATGATAATTTCCATTTCACAGGGGAAGGGCGAAACTTAAAATAGTGCGTTGAAACGAGAACAAAACAACAATTTAAAAATGACTTATGTCCAATTTTATAATCGCTAACCAAAACCGCGCTTTCCTCGTTTTCTACCCTCCGCCATAGTCGGCAGGTAGGATTTGTCACCTACCTGTAGACAATTGCGAAGGAAAACGGGGTGACGTATTTACATTCTTAGGAGGAATTTCGTTGTGATCATTCATATTCGCCACTTTAGAAACGAGAAGGAAACTAGGCTGAGTGAACTTTCCCAACGACTTCTGGGACTGTTGCTGGGGACAGATACAAAAGAAGCGTCCGCTGTAACGATCCCAGAAGTCGATGCGAAACTTCACTTGGCCCAGTTTCCTTCTCGTTTCTAAAGTGGCGAATAGAAATAGCTTAATTGTAGACCAGGTCTTCTCGTTTTTTAACTCGACCCCTCTTCCCCAGTGTTTCTCTTCCAGTAGATCTAGAGGAGGATATATAGTTTGATTCTCACCTTAACGTGTGAAACATCAGAAGTAGCTAAAGCATAAAATTAGTATGTGAATCGTGAAACATGCAATACTATTTCGGTTTTGAAGCTATGCTTGGGCTTGTTTCAAGGTGGTTTCCACTAGGCACAATCATAAATACAAGAATAGACGAAACTGGTTGCAATCTTGTGCTCATGCGTGTGCTTAGCGTACAAGTTAGAACGAGGCTTATAATAGAGCCGAAACTCGCCACAGGTTATGATCATTTATTTCGTGTAGAAGATAATAATTGACGAACCGTTTCTTATTCATTTTAGTTGATGCCCTACGATGCAACAAGTGTTCCTACGACACGTCTGTGAATAGCACCGCATGTTCTGCCAGCATAGTAAATTGCACATCCGATCTTAAATTCTGCGCAACTATCTGGGAAGAGAGAGGCGATGGCACTAAAACCTTCACAAGAGATTGCGTACCCGGTGACGTTTGCAAACAAGAGTATTGCAAAAACATTGTCCAGAATTATGGTCGAAAGTCGTGCAATGTAACACAGTGTTGTCAAGAAGATCTATGCAACAGGGATGGTTACATTATCACAGTTAAAAGTAACCACGCTTCCCACTTTTGTTGGTCTTTAGGCTACTCTTGTTTTATTGCAATTGTTCAGTTGATATTACATTTTTGAGAATGTTTTTTGAAGCAATCTTGATTTATATTGATGGCACACAACTGAGATCTATTAAGCAGTTATTTGAATCATTTTTAATTTGGTGATAGTTATTTTACTGCTTTGTAAGGATTTTAAACAAAATATGAACAGAGTACATCCTATTTATTCCCATTTATAGTTCTTTAATTCACCTAGCTATAAATATTTTAAATAGATTGTTCGACGTCATGCTTATAAATCAAAAGATTTTATATATTATTCGGAAAAGCCTTAGATGTTCTTAAAAATGTTGTTCATTTCATATAACAAAAATGTCGCTAAAAAATGTAGTTCATTTCGTGTAATTATCAATTAAGAAAATTAATTCCTAAGTTTTAATCCCATTTAAAAAAAAAATTATTCGATTAATGTCAAATGCATCATATACAGTATCACAAAATATCAATATTATCAATATTGATGGTTTGTTTTGCCTGATGTTGTTAAATAATGGGACTTTGATGGTTTCTCTGCTGGGATTTTCGAGCCCATTACGAAGGCAAAACCATTACGAATAATGCGACCAATAGTCTGCATTTACTAAGACGTTTTTACCTGACACTGTGAACTTTTTCTAAAAAAAAAATGAAAATTAATTTAAAAATTATGTTGTTTTTTTTTTAGAGAAAACAAAAGCTTTACTTTGTTTCCCTTTATAACCCTATTCAGATTAATTGTGACAGTCAATTTTGGCGCTTGTTTCTAACATTAAGAAAATCCGAGATGGCAGAGTCCAAGGTGGCCGGCGGCCATTCCGAATGATGACACAGTTTATTGGTCTTGGGAAGATACGGAGGCCTATTTGAAGAGGGTTAAGATGTCTTGGACAGATGCTCACTTTTCAAATGTTTCTATTAAAAGCCCTCGGGTTAAGTTATCCTAACTAACTGTGTAGCATTGACCAACAAGACTGAGGGAACCAGGAGAGGACAACGACTTTACGTCAGGAGACTTCACCGCAAGACACTAAATACAGTGAAAAACCGCATACTTGTAAAAGAACCCGTCATTTTCTGTTACAGGCTGAAATTGTTCTTATATATTGGATAAGTAGTGAGAAATCAGGTTGAATACAGGTTCTTACTTATAGGGAGAAAACAATTGTTTCCGATATGGTGTATTCACTTAAAATTTGTTTTAATTAGTTAATACGTGAATTGTTGACCCTCACAGGTCTAATAATCACACATCTAATAATAAACCAACTTTATAATAATTATAAACAATTATGTCTGCCTGTATTTATGTTGCTTGGATTTAGTTTTTGTCCTCTACTGTGTGTTTCCAATGGCCCTAAATGTACACTTGGGTCTGCACCAGTGTTTTCCGAGCTTTAGTAATTTTTTGAATAAGAACCTGCTTCATTTGTCAGGCAGAAGTGGCTCTTATATTTTAGGTGCTTATTTCGTCAAATTTCAGCCTGCGGGTTTTTACTGTGTTTTTTTTTGCTGGCAGCAAGTTTTCTGTTTCTTTTTTTTTTTAATTATTATTATTTTACTCCGCCTTTCATTAGGAAGAGTCGCTCTAACATTCTTCCCTATTTCGTTTGTATGTGATAGAATCAGCATGAATGCCCTGCCCTTGCCCATTAAGTCGGCGACTATATTGCTATAATAACTGTAATAAATTTCTAATTTATCCTTTAATAATTAATATACATGAAAAATACTCAGTTTTTACTGGCTATGAGCTTTGCAGTCCAAATGTAACACCAGTGCAAATTACAATATTGAAATTCTTTGTAAGAAGTCCTTGTAAATCTTATTGAAATTTCATAAGCAAACGAACCTTTGAGTTTCTGATCTAGTATTATGGGCTGATCTTCATCAGCCAATCAAAAAATAAAGTGTCAAATGATTACTTCCTGTCTGAAGGTTGCCTTTGGAAATCATCAACCAATCGTAACTAACGCTGGTTATCCAAACGATCCCAGAAAAAACCAGTGGCGAAAGCTAGTGCTCAGACGTCTAAAGTTTTTGTTCCAGGCAGATGTTTTCTATTTTTTTTTTATTTAAAAATCTCTGTAATACGGACAAAGGCCGACACTAAATTTCGGCCGCAGAGAAAACAAATTCATATAAACTTAACATTTTGAATACGGACAACATATGGTTATGAATGTTCCTAAATGTGTATTTCCAATGTTTGAAATTAATTCATTATCCTATCTGATCGAGCTATTTTTTTATGTGATATTAGACTAAATTCGATCAATTATCACATTTCTCGCTCTCCAGTAATAGCTGTATGCAATTTGCAATATAATTTGTATAAACGAAATAAACGTTAAAAACACTAAGAAAATAACTAAAAGACTATTGGTCTAGTTTGGACCTTATGAATTATAATGAACATCATATTCGGAAAGTTGGCTTCGTCCCTTTGATGACCGAATTAAAGGAATACAACTGTAAATCAATTGTGAATCACTTGAAATAAGCGAATATATACGAAAAATAAAAATACTAATTTTTGTCAGAATAGTTCAAAACCGTTTAATTAAATATTATAACTCAATCGCTTCAAAAGCGATAAATGTTCTAATTTCCTATGGAAATATTCGGTGGGTGATCATTCCAAATAAAATTAAGATTATCAAAGCGTTGCATTTACAAGTGCCCATGTTTAGGATATACGAGAATTTAGTTTTATCGACTGAGTCGATAAGGTAAATTGACCACCGTAAAAAGATTCAAGTAGCTGACGTTTCGAGCGCTAGCGCTAGCGCTCGAAACAGCTACTTGAATCTTTTTACGGTGGTCAATTTACCTTATCGACTCAGTCGATAAAACTAAATTCTCGTGTTTCATTCCCCCACCGACGCAGCACCACAGTTTCTCTAGAAACTAACCCCTTTCATGTTTAGGATAGCTAACAATTAAAACACCCTATCTACCTTTATATATAAATAATTGATAAGGTATTGAATTATTTGATAGATAATAAATTAATTAATTTAAGGATTAATTTTATGTATATCCCTATCAATTATAATTACTATTATTATTTGAATTAATACCACGCGCGCTCTGATTAGTCGATACTAGAACCATTCAATATAACTCTCTGTCTCTATTTTGTTAAATTTACGTTCCACTGTACCATTTGCTACACAAGCAAGAAATATGTGCAAATAATCCAAGCAAGAGAATTAATCTGAAACAAAATAAAAATCAATTTATTAGTAAATGCACCTTGTTAAAGGATACAGAGTGTAGTGGGAGACTTTTTATCAGACTCGTGCAAAACTCAATTATACCACATCCCACAACAGGGGGGAGGTCCTCGTCGGAAATATGCAAAAGAAGCCCATGAAAAGTAACAAAAACTGAAAGACCATGGGCCAAGAAAAATCCCGCGCTTGAATATAAATCTACAGCGGGCCTTGTACCAAAAGCTTATCATTGGTTCTTCGCCATTGCCTATAACAACAAAGCATGATCATACAATTCAAAATGCAAGGCTAATATAAATGGGAATTAACGGCAGCTTTAATAGACAAATATGTCAAATGAAGTAGAATTAGTCTTCTACAGGGCGGTCAGTGTAGGAAAGAAAAATAAACGACTTAAAATTGGCCATTAAATCAGCCTTTAATTTTATTTTGACTTGTTTGATCTTGTCTGACGTCTAGAACAAGCCAATCTCTTATTTAAGTATAATTTATATCTAGAAAGAAGACCACGAACTGATTTATCGTAGTGTTGATTGGTCCTCTCCAGTTTTAACGCGACCTACATGGATCACCCCTACTGTCACACCCTGTTGTATCATCCAGCTAAAACGGACGGCGTTGTTTACAGGCCGTCACTGCCTAAGAGGGCGGCAAAGTTTGGTAAAACATCGAGATCTATGCGTGGATGGATCAATTAAGCAACAACATAAAACCATTTTCACCATGCCGTTTGCTCGCCCTCAAACCTCTTCCGGCGTTGCCAGAGCATGCTAATCATATTTTACCAGCGAAAAGGCTAACTTTATTGACCACCACTCGTAGTGGCAAACGCGTAGGGTTGAAGAATAAGTCATTCAAATGACGTCATCAACAGGAATAACGGAATTGAAACTCCTGAGGCGTAGATGCCTACGATCACGAAACACAACAGCCGGTCGGTTGCGGAACTTTCGCGTAACAACTTGCATATAAACGGAATAACGAAGATCCAAATCCACAACTCACAAACAACGGTAGTTTCTTGGTGTTGCGGATAGTGTGATCAACAAGTGACGTAAAACAAAAGATTCAAAAGACAATGAACAATACCCACACCACAACACAAAAGCTAACAAACAATGGCTTCCGCAACAGAAGGAAACACCCCAAACAACCAATAGTGATACATACAGTGTTTCACATCCAGCCGACCCCAATGCCTGATGAAGACCAGTAAGTGGCGGTCAAAACGTCGCGATTCACTCTTAAAGTGACTACATGATATGGTGAGACAAGCGATGCAAAACTTTCATTTTAAATCACTATCTAATGATGAACAACAATATTTGTTATGAAAGCAGTTACAAAAACTGCCTATATCTCAACCGATTATTAATCAGTAAATATTAACAGTAAAGAAGCTCGCTCACGGGGTCCGTGATACTGATGCAAGTAATAATTTCGTATACCCCCGACGAACTTCCACTCAGTGCCCGAGGACCAACCTGCAGTCTAGGTACATTTCCCCCCCCCCCCCCCCCCGCCCCCCGCCCCCCCTCCCCACCCCCCTAACCCTAACCCTAACCCTAACCCTAACCCCTAACCTTACCCCCCCCCCCCCCCCCCCCCCAGAGTAAGGTACTTCAGAATCCGAAAGTAAAGTGGAATCCAGGATCCAGAACTTTGATTTCTGGAAGCTGACAAAAAAATTTGGATTCCGGAATTCATGGACATGGAATTCGTAATCCCATCAATAGAACTTGAAATCCACAGCGTCTATCAATTGTGTCAACTTGCGTTTGAATTTAGCCAAATAAAAAAAAAACTCGCCTAATGTGTCAATGATTACATAAAGTCATGCATGTGTGAGTGAATTTCGTGCATAGAAAGAAACAAAGGAATGATCATAACGGTTATAAATCTTGTTAAGGTCACAAGTCGACATGCAACGGTTGGGTATGAAACTTAACTCACCTAAATTTGTGACAAACTCCCGACGATGCACAACAAGATGGCTCTTCCTCCTCAGTTATACAGCAATATTTTAACTTTTTATCATCTCCCGGGCGAGGACAGTAGTCTCTTTTGCTTGATCCCTTGTCGGTACACCGCCTTCCGCCTGAATCACAACAGTCAGGGCCACTGTCATAGCAACAGACATCAGTTGACTTGTCGGCATTTATGGGGCATCTAAACGGGTATTTCCAAATTGCGGGGCAGGAATTTTCTGTAAAAATAATAATGATATACACTGTGCTTATGGGTTAAGGATATGATCCGTGTTCAAAATGGTCGCGCGGAGAACGCTGAAGAATCGTATAGTATTTTGCACGTGACATGTGATGAAATGGAGGAGGTTATTTCCAGGGCTATGGCAATCGCATTTGTTTTCTTGCAATCTGAAACTCCTGTTTCACGTGAAACGAAGACATTTCATTTACAAAATACTCCACGATTCGTGAAGTACTTTGGCAGCCTTGGTCAGAGCTTCCTCCTTGCCGCCATTTTGAAAGCCGGAAAGGACCTGGGGACAAGTTGGCTGTCAGTTTTAACATTTTCAAATTAGAAATACTTAATACCCAAATATGATAACACTAAACTTATTCTTAACTGTATCAACTCGGAGTGCTTTTCCGTACTATTCGTTGATGTTTACAAATTGATTTCCATCCTCCATTTCTTTTGGGAACTATTCCTATTTCCTAACAAATTAACCAGGCTATGATTGCAGTTAATTGTATGTTTGTTCATTTTTTCGCTGGCTTTGTCTCATTAAAGATCGATGTGCATCAGTGATCAATTGTTGCAACAGGATTGCTTATGATTACCATGATTACAACAAACCATCCGTGTCATGCATAAGCAGTTAATAAATTAACTTGATCTTACGGAAGTAGGTCTCGTATACCGTTAGCAGCATTATCGTTTGCGGTCCTTTGCAGATTTCACTTTTATCCCTTATGGTTCACTTGCAAGAATAGTAGTAAACATTACCCACAACCTACCTTTTATAACGGAAGACTTAAACATGGCTGCAAAACCCGATTCGACATTCTCACTGTCCGATTTGAACCTCACCCAAAGGTGTCTGCCGCTAGAATACAGATCACCGGGTAGTTTGGATCCACAAAATTTCGCCAATAAAAGATCGCTAGAGGAGTTGCCATCTCTGATTTCGAGGAAGTCGCACTTGCAAGCATCACAGTTTTGTATGGACATTGAAATAACCTTCAAGTTTATGCGAGTGTTAGGTGGCGTAGTGATTTTCCACATACAATCCACGTTGTTGGGGTAATCTCGAGATGGAAATTCCGGACTGTGTATATTGCCGACTCCAGTATTAACATGAGTAAAGTTTCTGCAAACTGAAACATTAAGAATAGCCGTCAGTACGCAGATTACACGACAATACCATCTCAATTTCTTCTTAGTGCCTCATTTTATTTAATGTTGTCTTCTTAATTAGATTATTCTTCTGGATGTGGGGTACGTCTACCAAAAATGACAAAACACAAGACAAAAGCAACAACGAGCAAAATAAAAATACCTTTTTGGTATAGCTTTGCTTTTGACTCGGTCAAATAAACGCCTGAGGTGTATTCATTCAAACTCCTGCTCTAGCTATAGGAGCTGCTCTAGTTTGAAACTCTAGCTTGAATTGGCTACTCTTGCCTTTGCCAGTGGATCATTGACCTATTATGTTCTATTTGCAATATTTGTGTCCTTAGAATGACACGTCTGTACCTGAAAAAAGCTAGCCTGATACTGAGGTAAGAACCGTCACCCGTATAACAATTGCACTGAGCATTCTTTTTTGCAAAATAATGCTATCTCAAGAGGATTAATCTCCTTAGTGTGTCGCAGGGTGGTTCTAAGGTCTGACTATTCAAACTAACACACAGGGTCCAGAGAAGTTCCACTTGATTGAACAAACACTCTTTAAAGTGCCTATCACCCCTTGAAAGTTATTTTCAGAATCAACTCTATGTACATTGAATAGTTGAATGGTAAAATATTTCTTGTTTTGAACGTCGCGTTTGTGAGTTATAGAGATTTGAAAAAAAATGCTAATTAGATTACGTCAACCCGGGAATTTGCCATTATTTTCTACCCCAATTTACAATGCGCAGTTTATAGCTTGAGGGTAATTAATTTGATAAATACTAAAAATAAACTGTGGATAGTCAATTGATTCGAAAAAAGTATTATTCCTCGCGAAGCGAGGTTAATAAATTTGTCGTCTCTGGAGCTGAGCCGCGTGAATTCGAGCGAAAAAAAAATATATATATATGTATATATATATATATATATATATATATATATATATATATATATATATATATATATATATATACTTGATGGTGTCCGGCAGTTGCCTGGCAACAAAAATCGCGACCGCTGACAATGGCGCACTCATGTTTATTCATGGCGGCCGTGCCGGCGGCCGTTTACCCATTTACTCTCCGTGAAACACAACCAATTTTTGATGGAAATGAGAAAGAACAGCAAACACAACAACGCTGAATTCAACAAGTGGCTGGAAATCCTTGTCCGAGAAAATTAACTACCGAAACTCCGCTGAACGGTGACTTGAAATTCAGCGCGATCGAGCAACGAAGAGACAACGAGAGCATAGATTACAAAGACTTCGAACAGCCTAGGCACACCGTTTGACTAGGTTCAAACACCTTGACAAAATGCCGCCATTAGAATTCTGAACGAAACCGATCAGGAGAGGCGACACCGACTGGAAGTGTTGGACAAAATGATTCTGTTTGTGGACGCAACGAGAGGCGGCAAGAATTACACGATCAGCTAAATGCTCGTGACGAATATCTTTCATACCTGATACGGTAGGGAAAAGCAAACACTGATTACAGGAAAGACTCAGTGAAGAAGAGCGATTAAGAAATGTAACTCAAATCACCAGCTTTTGCAAAAAAAAAAAAAAATTTTAAGTGGCTAAACTACTGAGAGGATAATCAAACACTGAAAAATAATTATCTTAGTTCACACTGTAATTTGATGTTTTTAGATATTCTCACTAAGGTCACTAAGGAACTTTTTAAATGATCAAAACTACAGATAAATGATCAAAACTACAGATCACACAGGTAGAAATGATTTCCCAAATATACAACATTTACATGATGTAGCATTGTGAATGAACTGAGTGAAATGTGCTTTGTATACATATACGGTATCTTGAGTTTACAGCATTCTTCATAAAATAGTTCAATAACAAATAACATTCCAATGGTTTAGTTAGGAGAATTTCTGTTTACAATTTGGATAAAAACATTTTGTTAGGAAAAAATAATTTTCTGTTAGCAATCACGGCCAGCTAATGTGTAGCAACTGTATACATGTAGGTAAACACATGACACATCAACATTACTGCTTCACATTTATTATTGGAACAGTGATCAGTATTTTAAATCTCCTCACAATATCAGTGTGCGAGCAAGTACATAGATTATGCAAATTGGGAACCTCATCACCTTCAACAAGAGTTACAAATTCACTATAGTTATATGGCTATGTGAACTGTATTGACACCAGTAAGGAGAATGTACATCAACATAGTAACCTCCTGTGATCTCAACCATTCAAGCAAATACAGGATTGGGTTACCAATTATTTGATACCCAGTATATAGAACAAAAACTATAGCAGTATCTAAAGGGAACAGGTTAATTTGGGAGATAGCACTCACAATCTTTAAAAATGGAATTTAATTGAGACAATCAAAATAAACAGAATACCACTGCATATTGTCCCGAACCCATGTCCACAACAGCACTTATACATCCACTGCACTTTCAGACCAATTTTCCTTTTGACAAAAATTGGGGGGGAGGGGGGGGGGGGAGGAAGGGCCTGAGGATCGTTTGGTACCGACACAGTCCCATTGCAGTTACAGCGACCCACAGCTCAAAACCCAAAACTGACCAGCACCAGCTCCCATTTATTTTATTTTAGGAAGACAGGGCACAAAGTACAAGTTAAATGGAAGAGACTGGAACGAAAATGTCTCAACTTTAAATTTTGGGGCCATTGCCAGCAAGCAACCCAACCTTTCCATTTAAATCAGAAATTCCATCTCTCCCTCCCACATCGCTAAAATTTTGCAGTGTATCCTAGCTCCCCCGAGCTTCGCGAGGTTCTGCGAGACACGTATTTCTAGTTTGGAGGTGAAAACAAGTAGTTGTATAATAAATGATTCCCGGGTTGACGTCATCTATGTCATTATTTAGCATTTTTGTAAATTCAGATCTCTATAACTCAATAACGCGACGTTCAAAACCAGAAATATTTTACCATTCAACTATTCAATGTACATAGAGTTGATTCTGAAAATATCTTTCTAGGGGTGATAGGCACTTTAAAGCGCTTACTGTACCTTGTAAAGTTAATCATGTCAACCATTGCTTTGTACAATAAAATCATTTCAGTTCCAATTTCAACCATTTTCTGTTACCAATATTTTGCCATATCTTTTCGATCGTACAGCTGCCTAAGACAACCTTAGCAACTTCCGAGCCCACAGTAAATTGGCCTGTGGTATACATTTCGTGTAACGTTATTTATATATAAACGTCCAAAAATAAAGTCGGTGATGTTATTCAAAGAAAACAATGTCAGCTTGTATGGTCAAATAGAACACGTCTGGGCCCTATGACTAACAATGAAACGTTGGCTTGTTCTTGGTGTTTTTTGGTTTCTTTGTTAACGTAAAAAAATGATTCTAATATATTTATATTTTGTTTAAAGTGCACCTAACCCCCAATATTTTTTCTTTTGATCAACTCAATGTGCGTTGAAAAGTCGAATAGTGAAATATTTCTTGCGTTAGTGAGTTATAGAGATTGGAATTTACAAAATGCTAATTAGATGACGTCAAATCAAGACTCTACCATTATTTCTACTTCAATTACAATACGCAGTTCACAGCTGAAGGATGATCAATTTAAGAAATACTAAATAAAAACTGTTAATAGTCAATTGATTTGTAAAAAAAATATTACTTGGAGGTGGAAACAAGTAGTTGTATAATAAACGAGTCTTGATTTGACGTCATCTTATTAACATTTTGTAAAATCAAACCGCTATAATTCACTAACGCAACGTTAAAAACAAGAAATATATAAATGTTCAACTTTTCAACGTACATAGAGTTGATTAAGCGAAAAAAAAAACAATTTGGGGTTTAACATACCTGCTCCGGGAAGAACGGGAGAGTAAGAGGCGGTGAATCCTGAGAAACTGTTCCCATGGTCCGACTTAAACACAACCGACAGAGTTTGTTGGCTAGAAAAGAAAGGTCCCGGTAACACGTTGCCGCAAAACCTTCCAAATGAAATCTGTTTTGCTCCAATGTAATCGAAAACTTCTACATAGTCGCATTTGCATCCATTGCACTCCTCCAAGTCAAAGGTGTTGAATGAGAGTTTAACTTGTAGAATGGGAATCGTTATAATCCACTCACAGTGACTGTTGTCAGGATAAAGAACAGCACCGTGTGGCCTAGGACTTTGTAAATCCCCGGAATTATTTGTAAAATAATAACTTTTAGGACACCCTGTTGAACAAAAATAGAACATAGCAATCAAATGTAGTTTCTAGGTAAGATTTCTATAAGTGACCTGGCATGTAAAAGTGCTGGCATCTGTTACACGTTGTCATGTAACAGATGCTGTGCTAGTCAGAACTCGGCGGTAATACTTGCTTGTGAACAGGCTCTGTTACTGGATGTAGGACTTATAAAAATGTATACGATTCGTGACGAGCCGAGAAGGATGGGGACCTCCTTTTGATACACCCATTTTTCTTTCCCTGGATTTGCTTCGCTCACCTTAACTAAACAAACATTTTCACAAGTAACGATAAAACTGAATTCGTCAGAGAAATATATCTTTTATTTACAAAACATGACAGGTAAAACGAACGGTATTTTATATAGCATATTGCTTAGTCGTCACCGGGTAAAACTCTTTAATGTCTACCCAAACGCAC
This sequence comes from Dendrophyllia cribrosa, assembly GCA_024195265.1. Taxonomy (NCBI): domain Eukaryota; kingdom Metazoa; phylum Cnidaria; class Anthozoa; order Scleractinia; family Dendrophylliidae; genus Dendrophyllia; species Dendrophyllia cribrosa. The sequence continues at coordinate 47,937,012 of JAJLRJ010000001.1, read as the reverse complement.
ACATACCCGCATTAATTACTCTATCGTCAATTGGACAATTTTAACAGTTAAATCAAGGAAAAAAAACAGACCCAAAGGCCTAAAATTCATCAGTCTGTATTAGGAGCGAAATATTTTGTTTAACGCTTTGTTGCATTTTTTTGGGATTGGTCAGAAGGGTGGTAAAATAACTTTAGATTAACTTGTCTTATAAACTTACATTGTGTTAAAACGCATTCCACAAGATAGAAAACTGAAACAAGAAGTAACCAAAAGTCAGTAATATGTACACACACAAAAAAAAAAACAATATATATCGCAACCATGCTGTTTCAGTGTGATTAATTACAAAAAGGAATTTCACATAATGATGATAATGCACTCAACATCAGTAATAAGTAACTGCAAAGTAAAATATTAAAAATGTCAATTATAAAATTGTAAATTAGATATCAGTATTGTCTTCATTGTGAAAAGTGAAGATACTAATATCCACATACTCGTTTACAACCATTTGGGTTTCTATTTATATTGTCAAACGAACTAAGTCTTCGTACCTTTCGAATACATTGAAAGAGAAGGCAGCATTTTTGAGTGCAATGGTTAGGGTGGTGGACTTCAAATCCGGAGGGTTCTGGGTTCAAGTCACGCTCTACCAAACTAACCGGAATAACTAACTGTAATTCCGCATTACATTTCCAGTTGGGGTACTTTTTCACTATGTTTTATCAGCGATATTTTCGCATTACATTTCCAGTTGGGGTACTTTTTCACTATGTTTTATCAGCGATATTTTTTGTAATGTTGGCTCTGATTTCATGCATTATCGCGGCAAATCCTCTTACAGAGAGAGGATGATTAAACATTCATGTATTTATTATTTTCGAAAATAAAACGTCTTTCCATTGGACAGTTTTCTTATGGCCCTGTCACACTATTGCGTATCGTACTAGCGTATGCCAGCGTATGAAAAATATCACTCATATGCTGGTATACGCTGACATACGCTAGGGGTACGTTAGGCATACTAGGTTGTATACGTTTCAAGCACGGTCGCATACGGTGGCATACGCTGGCATACGGCGAGGCAGAAAATTTTTTTTAAGCATGCTTAAAAATTTTGTGCGTATTCGGACGTATGGCTTATATGCTAAGCATACGCTAGGCCTACGCTGAATGCGCGAGAGTTACGCTGGAGGTACGTTACTCGTAGGTCAAGTACGCTGGTCATACACTGTATTTTCAAGGGCATTTTGTGCGAACGAAAATTATTTTGTGAATTTTCATACGCAACTCATACGTTTCTCTCATACGCAATAGTGTGACAGGGCCTTTAAATCGCCAATATCTTTGTAATTTGCGTTGTATATAAAACAAACAAAATAATGCATGACTGCTTGCATATATGAAATTTATTTTCTTGTGTTCGACTCTATATCTCATGAGCGAGATCATGCTCGAACAATAAGGTTCATAATGTATCTGCATGCAGGCCAATTGGTAGGTGTATAAACTATAAATTGCGTTCCGGATTTATTAAGGATATTTACTGAGAGGGGCTAAGAATTGTCCCAGCCATACATATCATACACACAAGCTTTTAGGGAGCATTCAACTCTTAGCTATAACTGATACATACTTGAAGATATGTAGAAAATAATGCACGATTGCACGGAGATATGAAATTTACCCAGTAATCCGCTTTGAAAATGTGCTGGTGATCGAAACATGGTTACATGAATTTAGATTATTCAACTTAACTACTGTCACTGGAAAATAATAAAAGTCACTTATGTCGGAAATAGAGTTAGATTCCAACACCAGAACTCACGTTTAACTCACTTTAATATAGAAGTTTCCCAATCTCACTCTCCTCTCCTAGTACAACAAGTATATTTCACTGACTTCTCAACACGATCCCTATTGTGGTCTCAATTCAAAGATCTATTGTTGTCTAAGTCTAATTGGGGAGTAGTTATCGAATCAATCAGCGGAAAGATAAACATTCTTAGTGTGCACAGTGCAACATAATTTGTCACCAAATATTCTAACACCATTTCGTATCACGGTGTCACGCTACAAATCACATTTCTCAACCCACTCCCCCTGTTCATCACGAAGAAGCTCTGCAGTGTCACAAATTCAATCGAATAAGAGTAAAAATGTAAAAAAGTTCAAAGTTCAATGTTCATCATTGGCCAGACTCTGAATGCGCGCCGTGCTACGACCGCGGCTTCCCTTGTTAGCCTGAAGGCTGGTGCCTCAGCATTCAATTGTCCTCTGGGTTGTCTGTCGCTCTGTCACAAGATAGTTCCAGTGGAAACAGATGCTGAATGGGCCTCTCCAGGTAGGACTTCCAAGCCCGCAATTTGGCCCTCTCGCACCTTGGGTGCGAGAGGGTCTCTCGCACCTTGGGTCTGTCGCACCTTGGCCATGGTTAAGCCCACTCCCCCGTGGAGAGGGCTGTATGGGCGTGTTGCACCAACTTCTTTGTGTACAGCGCGCTGTCAGGAAGATAGACTGGATAATCTTCTTGGATCCTTCCGCGGCACTCGAGAATACCTTCATGATCAGGCTGCAAGTTAAGCCTCAGCTGGTCTTCCTGCAATTGGTCTGTTCCTGGCAACTGCTTTTGAGTTTTCGTCTCCCAGTTTAGTTGCTGCCGATAAATTTCCTCTGTATTTAAGGTGGCTGAACACAGTTTGCACGCGCTCTATAATTTCAGCTGCTTACGTGAGTCAGCACGTGCAGAGTTTTGAGAAAAACAAACGTGGCGCCTATTCAGCGATCATGTTATTTTGCTCAGCGTGGATCGCGAAAGTGTTGTTTTTCGTCTTAAATCAAACAATTTGTTGTTCGTAAAAATGTTTGTTGAATCAATAGATAATTTATAGAACCATTTAAGAAATACACTGCCTTTTTGGTCGTTTTTGTCTTTGGATCGAGAACCCAGTCAAATGCAACGCATTGCACAGTTGATCAAAATTGTGACTGGATGTTTTAGCGACCTTCCTCGGAAACGTGCTGATTTCTACGGAGCCACTCGTTAGAATTTCACGAAATTTGGCACAATAATAGTTCCGAACAATAAATTGCCGAACTCACCTGCCATCAAAAATTTGAAATCTAACAAAGGAAATTTTCACAAAACGCAAACATATTAAACCACAAATTACGGAAGATCCCTCTGTCAAAATTACGTAAGACCAGTGTTAACATGCGAATATTTTTACGAGTTTACTGTAGACAAATGATGGACAAAATTTAACGACTAGATTTTCTGAAAATAAACGAAACCAAATATTGCAGGCTGATTTAGAATCCACCGTGTTGCCATGGCAACACCCTAAAAGCTCAACAGAAATATCAAAATATATAGGCAAGCTTGTTGCTTAATCGCATGCCTCACCAATTTTGGGCGCCAAGACGTTAGTGGTTTTAAAATGACAATGAATGACGCATAGGTACTGTGAAACTGTGTTCAGCCACCTTAAAGGGCCTGTAGTTCTCTGGCGGCTTTGCGATTTGCTGTTATGCAGGAACCGTGAAACCCACGCACCTACTTTAAGGTGTGCCAAAGGCTTGATCTGGATAGAAGGTCGTCCATAGCATCGTTAGTTTCTACTGCTAAGAAAAAGATCTGCTTGGTGTTCTTCACTTCTTCGTTGGGTTCCGGGCTCTCGGTAGTCACAATATCCGGGGGCCAGCCTTCCGGACCCTTCAGCCAGGTTGGTCCTTCCCACCACAAATGGTTCTCTTCGTTGACTACTCTTCCTCTACTGGCCAGGTCTGCAGGATTGTCACGAGTTGGAACGTTTCTCCAAGTAACGTCAACTTGTTCTTGAATCCTGGGAGCACGGTTACCCACAAACTGCTTGTAGTCTCCAGCACCACGTATCCAATGTAGTACGACGCTGCTGTCGAGCCAACAATGTAGAGAGGTTATGGGAAACCCTTGCAGTGCGTCTTGTACGTTTTTCATGACATTCACAGCCATGTTACCAGAGATTATTTCTCGACGAGGTATAGTCAGCCCCTGTTTAGCCAGTCTTGCTTTAATTTTGCTGTGACAAGGCCCTGATTTACTATGGTTGGCTGTTTGACGACAGCGTATACAGCAGCGGCTACGCCCTTTCCACTAGCATCCCCGAAGGCGTGGAGTTCGATGTTATCAATAGGCTCATGGGTGCGCGTCAGTGATCTTGGACTGTTAACTTGTTGAGGTAGAGATTTCTCACACTTTTTCCACTGCTGAACTAGCTCCGGGGATAATGGTGCATCCCAGGCGTATTTCGCATTACAGGCATCACGATATAGCAGTTTTCCTTGTAAGGAGACAGGCGCAACTACTCCGAGTGGGTCATAGATCTTAGCCACTTTTCCCAGGATGCCTCTTTTCGTCGGTTGGACAACATCCGCTGGAAAGGCGACGCCAATTTCGTCAGTTAGCTTGTTCCACTTCAACCCAAGGAGCCCACATCCTCTGGATTTGACTCCCAGCTGCTGCTTGGCATAACTTACCTCATCTTTGCTCTCCGTCGCTTCAGTCAGTTCTAGTTCTTTAACATTCGAATGCCACTTGTGTAAATGAAAGGTAGCTTGCTGAAATATCTCAACTGTTGTGGCTTTCTTGTGTCTTACTTCTTCGGTAGCTGCTCCGCCAGTCAAAAGGTCGTCTACGTAAAGGCCACGTTCAATCTCCCCCACACACTCAGGATAATGAGCTCGGCAGTTGTTCAGATGGTGTTGGATCACGCCACCCAACAGGAACGGTGAGGGTCCCAAGCCAAAGGGCGCCCTAGTGAAACTGTAAGTGCGAACTCGTTGTGGATCTTTAGCGTCTAACCAGTGGAAGCGAAGTGCATCTCGGTCTTGCTTGCGAATACGCACTTGCAGGAACGCCTTGCGAATGTCGCCAGCGAAGGCCACAGCATGAAATCTTCCCCTTAAAAGCACTTTCCATAACTGATTCTGTAGCGGTGGCCCAACGTCAAGACAGTCGTTCAGGGAGGGCGCTGCGTCATACACAATCCGCATCTTAGTCGTTTCTGCGCTCTCCCGCACAACTGCTTTGTGAGGGATGTAGAATTCACGCTCCGTTGCTGCCATTTCCGTTTCTTCCATAATTCCTTCCTGGAGTTGATGTTGTATAATATAGCATCATAGTCATCTAGTCGTCCTGTTCTCTTTAGTCCTTGTACTAGACTCCCCAGTCGTTTCAGGCTTCCTGACTTGTTAGATGGCAAGGGAGGGTGGTCTCCTTTCCACGGAAGGCCTGTCTCGTGCCACCCTTCAGGACTGCGGTTGAGCTGTTCGAAAAAATTCTGCATAGACAACGTTCTGATCCCCACTGGGTGTGTCCTCGAGCCCGAGGACGTCCATTCGACACAGTTCTTCTTAGTTTCCGATGGTGGTCTGTGTCAGAAACATGTTTTGTAGATTAGCTTGGTGAAATGATGGTCCAGCCAAACCGTGTCTGTTCTGCTACTGGTTCACCCATGGCGCCGGTTCGTTGGGACTCGCTTGTTTTGATCTTGGCGACTCACTCCCCCCCAGGACAACGTGGGCAAGAAGAAGGCTCTTTGTGTCAGTGTCCTCCATGTGCACTCCTTCTAAGTGTGGGTACCTGCCAATCATCTCTGCATAGTTGGGATTCTCGACAGACAAAGGCTCTGCACGCTCTACTCTTGTAACCGCAACAGGTACGATGCACTTCTCGTTTGTGTTGCTGACACAACTTCGTAGGTTTCGGTTCGCTTTGTAACCGTGCCCGTGATGGTCTGTATTCGGCGTGTAAGCGTGCCAGTTGGTGCAAGTTTCAGCCAATCCAAGAGGTACGCTGAGACATAAGACGCAGTTGCATCCGTGTCTAAAAGAGCTCTGCAGGTCACGCCATTCACCTTTACAAGAACTATGGGATAACAAACCTTTCTCCCTCTTGAGTTTCCGTGAGAGCCCCGCCGCCATTAATATTTGACCGTCTTGCTTTATCGCATATGGACGAATGGTGCCTTTGTTTACAATGTACGCAGGAAGCTCGACTTGGACAGTGGTTTGCGGAGTTTGCGTTGTGCTTGGGTCCAGTACAGTTGTAACACAGTCGTTTTGTCTTCAGAATCTGCCTGCGATCCTCAAGAGAAGTGATATTTTCGCATTCCCACGATTTATGTGTCACGCTATCACAGTAAACACAAGCCTTTGGTGTTGTATCACGTTCTTGAGCGCGAAAGCTTCTTTGGCGAGGCACCGATATCTTCTCGGTACTTTTTCCTTGTGCTTCCACTGGATGAATTGCTTTCCAATCTTCTAAGCTTGTAGTAGTTGCCCGAATCCCCAGTCTTGCCACCCCACCTTGTTGCTCACTAATTCGCCCTTTATTCCGGGCAACTTGTCAAGCACGCCACGAACCATAGACAAACAATCGGACAGTTTGCCCACTGTTTCCAAGGATTGCACGTTGTAATTCAATGTTTGGCAGAACTGGTGAATCTTACTTGGCTGCGATTCGTGAACAATCGGCAAGGCGTGAATGTTATCCACGTACACTCTTATAATTTCACTTGTTTTGTCGTAATGGGGTGACGCAGTGGTGAGATCACTCGCCTCCCACCAATGTGGCCCGGGTTCGATTCCCGGCCCGGCGTCAAATGTGGGTTGAGTTTGTTGTTGGTTCTCTCCTTGCTCCGAGAGGTTTTTCTCCGGGTGTTCCGGTTTTTCCCTCACCTCAAAAACCAACACTTCCAAATTCCAATTAGTCTCTCGAGAGACTGTTAAGTGTTACCCTCGTTAAACAAAGTCGATTTATTTATTTATATTATCTGGAAAAAGCTCTGGGACCACTGCAATTGGTTTACCGCTGTTGTGGCATCCCTGCCTAATTAATAGGCGAAGCTAATAAAATAAAATAAAATAAAACTGAATTGGATCTCAATATATTTTTGGCGCGCTCGTAACCTTCTGTGGTAAAGGGAAGGCCATCAATCGCTTCACAGACGTGGGGCTCTAGTAATTCTTTAAGATGTGAAAACTTGGTGACTGCTGGTAGGTCCTTTGAATCGATTTCCGCCTGAAATTTGTGCCAGAAGGATAACCATGTCTCATATTTACCATTGTATTTCGTAATCACTAACTTGGGAAACTTCGCGTGGCTTTCCTTGGCTGGTTTTGAAGCGGCCTGGTCCGCTAGTTTCATCTGCTCCTGTTTTTTTTTTCTTTTCGAATTGAAGCTATTTCTCCCGCTTTCTAGCAAGGAGGACTTCTTCTTCCTCTCGTTTCTCGCGTTCTTCCCTTATGGCCGCTTCATTGAGACAACGCCCAAGATAAGTTGTTTGTTTATCTGCCTCGTCGATACGCTTTTCAAGGTCGCTTCCCCATTTCTGTACATCTTCTACACTTTCACCGGCCTCTAGCTTAGCCTTTTCCATTTTTACCTTTAGATCTTCAACCGAGACGATGATCTTAGCCAAAGCTTCTTTGTGGCGGAGTATCTTGTCCAAATTGCCTTTGTCGACTATGCCTTGTATTTTGTTTTGCGTAAATTGTAACAACTGCAGTTCGGTCTTTAGTTTTGCATCAATTGCCTCCATTTTCGGTAGTATTTGTAGATTCCTCGCTCCGTCCCGTCGGATGTGCCACAATGTCAGAAATAGAGTTAGAATCCAACACCAGAACTCACGTTTAACTCACTTTAATTTAATATAGAAGTTTACCAATCTCGCTCTCCTCTCCTAATACAACAAGTATATCTCACTGACTTCTCAACACGATCCCTATTGTGGTCTCAATTCAAAGATCTATTGTTGTCTACGTCTAATTGGAGAGTATTATTATCAAATCGATCAGCGGAAACTGAGATAAACATTCACAGTTTGCACAGTGTAACATAATTTGTCACTAAATATTCTAAGATCATTTCGTATCACGGTGTCACGCTACAAATCACATTTCTCAACACTATATAAAAGAAAAAAACTGAGCTGCCGGCAGAATCACTTGACCCTGCTTCGTTGCATGCCAAACTGACCGCCGTCATTATAATTTAAGACGTTTTTAGTGGTTCTAAAAGCCGACCTGCAAAGTATTTGTAGCTTAAGCTGGTTAAAATGTAACACCAACTGATTTGAATCAGCCCTAGCTGGGAAGTCGTATTAAAGTTTTTAGTCCTCTCATGGCGATAATAGTCACGTTTAAAAATTAAATGCATTTTCGAGGGATAAAGGTCAGAAGATTCTAGATGTTTGACTTTAATGCGACTTTCATTTAGCTGACACGGAAACGCTATAATTTCGCTCGCGTAAACTACTAGAAAAACCCAAGGTGATCTGTCAGATTTTGATGTTACACCTTTGCGGTGTTATACAGTACATGTATGGTATAAAATGAAATTCGAGTTTGAACTTTATCTTGCGGCTTAGGGACCCACCTACGTAAACCCGCAAAAAGCTGTTATCAAGTCTGATGTAAATTTACGGCAAACCTAGCGGAAAAGAAAATAACGAAACGAAATTAATTTTCTCTTTTGCTGTGTTGACAGATTTCTTTAAAAAAGAAACGTTACTTTACGTGGTATATTTACGACTAACTAACTGTGTTTATGACTGCCTTGCTTATTATTCCGCAATATTCTAGAGCAATTTAACAACAAAAGAGCATGTGGCAAAAAGAAGGGAATTGAACACGTGGTGTATTGTTTATTTAGGTCACACGAGTTCCCATGTTTACAGACTTTTACAGTGCCTTTCTTTGTTCCGTCGAACGAACGACGGCGATAATAATGCTATCACATTGCTTTCATGTGATCTCAAGCCGCTGAAGTTTTGTAGTAATAGCAAAGTTCTAAAAACGGGTCAAGTGGGAAAGGAAGTTTTTGAAGCTATGGGCAACGACAGATATCCGTGTATGTGCCATTGCTTGACTGATTACCAGCGCCCTATCAGTTCGAGGCAAGAGGCTCGCTTTGAAGGAGATTTACTCCACAAATCGAGGAAAATTCAAAGAATAATTTTAGTCGACAGGAAAACTGAAGAAAAGCAGTTATCATATCCATTTTCGCAATCTAGCCGTGCGCATTGGCTTGCTGATCGATATTGGTATAAGTTCGATAAGTTCATTCTGCGATGAAAATACACACACACTGCACGCACATCTTGTCGGAGAATATAAGGCAATTGCTTAACTGAAATTACACCTTTTGACTTCGTTTTGAAAAGCGTAATACGAAGACGTACTTACCTAAAAAAGTTATTTTCATCGCAATTATAGTGATCAATTTTTTCTATTCCATTGAGGATGAGAGGTAAAACGCAGCATTGGTTTGAGCCAACGTTTTCTGCTAGTTCGAACCTATCTATACGTCACGCAAAATGTAATTTCTTGTCTATGCAAATTTCCAGCCCACTCGTCTCTTTGGCAGGTGTTAGAAAACACATCCCATGCTTTTGAAGAATTAATATGGAGCCAATTGATAGTAATGACAATAGTGTCATCTGCTCAAAAAATCAATAAAACCGATCGGTAACGACAGAAGTCGACTTTCTCGACTATTGTGTCACACATTCGATTTTCAAAACTGACTTGTTTTATTCAAACGCCTTTCAGAATGTTGTATGTACAAACTCAATGCAAATTTATGAAACGAATGATTCCAACAAGATAATAGCTGTCTGTGTTTATGCCAATCGGCGTCAATAACGTTTAATTTGCTTTTATCGATACTTTAATAAAGAGCCTTCAGCCTGCTCCTTTTTTGTTTTTTTTACTTTCATGATTTCGTTTCCAACGACATTGTCAATGAATGCCTAGTGTTTTATACATATTTAATAAGAAGGGGACTTGACGGCTATGGACTAAAATATTAAACATAAAATTTCGTTTGTCAATGATTTTCGTTATCGATATTGTGGTTGCGATTGATAATTTGCCTTTTGTTTCGCACTTGATTTTTTCTACTTTTAACGTTGGAGGTTTCAAGTGTTTATACTTTACCTTATTCCAATATTTAACTGATAACATTCATATATGCAAAACTAAAGAAATAATGCCACGTTTGTTTTAAACTGAATAATGAAAACAAATATAATTACTGAGAAATGTTCGAACTGAAAATAATTATTATATTCCTTTAGTATTAACCCTGAGCTTTGCACTTTTTATCAGGGGGAGATCAGATAAAAATTGCATGCCTTCACAAAACTATTAAATATTATAAAACTCATGAATATCTTGAATTTACCGCATGACCACAACCATGATATATATTTTATTCTTTAAGTGGTCCCAAAACTAAAAGGAGCCATATTTAGTCCATTCTTTTAATAAGTGCAGATGCCATTGAAATGTATAATTAATATATGTGTAATCTCGGTAAATACAGGAGATAAATAGCGTCGCAGTAAAACACGATCAAGACGTTTTTGTTGGTCCTTTTAAAGCGTCCAACAGTTCCATTGTTTTACAGTATACGCCCAAGTCATTCACCGACTGGAGATAAACAATTGACGAATATTTCAGACCGTGATCGAATAAAACAAACGAAAACTCCGCTCAGTCTGTGTATAGATAAATATAATGTAATACTCGACATAGCATTCTTTTGTGCAAACTGACGCATCAAAACGAGTGTAAATATGACACTTTATTACACTTTTCTGAACGCGCTTGGAAAAACACTTTCAAAAACTTAAATTTGTGAAAAATTAACTATCGTATAACAAACAACTTACCACTCGTCCGTTTATATTTTTTCGAGTCTTTCGGCTCGAAAAAATAAAACTGACTCGAAAAAATACTCAGCCGTATTACACAACTTTTTGTTGAATAACCTCTATAGTAGTGCCAAGCGCTGCAACGGTTAATATTCGCGCTGACAAAACCAGCAAGGAGATCGAAGAAATGCTTTTACGGAAAAAATAGTAAAATCTCTGGCAGTAAGTTATAGTTGACTAATTTACTCTGTATACACCTGATTGGAAAAACGTTGTTGGGTGTAAACGATACGACCAAAAGGGTTTCTGGAAAGTGGAAAAAAAAAAACGTCTTGTGTTCTCAGATAAATTAAACGTTATTCTAACACAGTATGCACAAAATCATCCTCTGAATCTTTTAGGAAGTAAGAGATCTTAAAAACTGATAAATGAAATGTTGACAAGCTTTATTTGTCTTGTTCCCAGAATTCCATCGTGTCGTATCGAGTTCATGGTTTCTGATCTGTTTTTCGATAACGTTCCTTCAATAGGTCGTTATCACGCCCCGCCATTTTGTATAAAAACAAAATATTTACGCCGCCAAGCTTCGCAGTAAAAAAGTTGAAAACGAGGTTGGGCGGGCAAAAACAAAGAATTTTATTCTCCTAGCCTGGGAGTCAACATGGCCGCCGTGTGATAAAGGCCCATAGACCTCTTTAGCTTGTAAGTTTTGTTTTTCTCAAGGGAATTTTCTTTTGTCTTTTCATAAATTATGCATGCATATGCACGTGAAGGAAACAAAAATGTAAAGAAACAGTTACTAGGAGCGTGCAACTGCCCTATATTCCTGTCATGGCATTTTCTCAGACGAATTTATTTTTAGATTTGAATTTACCGCGAATATCAGACTCCCGCAGACTTGCAGAACCCCGATGACCAATCACAAGTAGCGAACTGCCCTTTTTCGCGGGAAATTATAGTCTAAAAATAAATTCGTCTGTCAATTAAAAACGCCGTGACATAGGCTTAGTATGGGAATTGCACGCTCCTAGTAATGGGCTCCTGGCTGAGTGCAAACTCTCGGGCTCGGGGGCAGGGGTTGTTGGAGATCAAGTTCATTTTTGTATAACCCCACACATTAACTATGCATTGTCTTTCTTTGGGCGTGCTATTGTTTCGGTTTTTGTTTCAGTTGTACTAACGGTATGCACAACTAATGTATTGCAATACTAGAAATTGCAACCTTTTTTACATACCTCCCTGTCGAACTAATATTCGAAACTTCTCAATTCGGTTTCAAGGACCTAAGTTTTTCAACTCGTTAAGTCATGAAATTCAAAACAGTGGAAGCATCCATTTGTTTGGCAAAAGACTTAAAAAATTCCTTCTTTCTTAGTCAAAAATACTCTTTGTTGAGCTACATACTTCTTCTTTCCTTTCCTTTTCTTTTCTTTTTAAAATAATACATTTTATATTTCATGCTGTCCTCATAATTCGTATGATGTATTTTATATTGTCAGGAAGCCTATAGTTCATAAGCCCCCGGCTTCTATATAGGCTTCCTTGTCACTACCACCTTAAACATTTTGTAGTCTATCGTCTTTTAAATTATTATAAATTCCTAGTGTATTGTATTATTATTATTATTATTACTATTATTATATATATTTTTAATGTGGTTAATGACAAAATAAATGAATAAATGAATGAATGGATGAATGAATTGGGTTACATGGAAATCTTTCGTTTTCTATTTACAATGGCTTCATACACCTTATTCCAAAATGGAAAGGAAATGGCTGAATTAACAGCAATTACGAGCCCTTGCTGTTCACCACCTTAAAAGAAGGAGTACAACTTAGAATAATAGATAGGGTGCAGCTAGTAAGGAACCAATTGACCGAAAGTTTGAAGTTGCTTTCAAGATAGAGAGCAGATAAAATTATTTGACTGTATTTTTTATTATATTCCAAAATAACATTCAAGGCTCAATTTTTTTTATCTTATTTATCTTAAATTGCATCACCAGCTAGCTGGCTCTTATAATCAACCAGCCAGCCAAGGAACTCTGACGCGTATTATGAAACGGGTGTCATGCCAGAAATAAAATGGAAAGGCCGTGATGAAGTAAGTAAGCCAAAATTGCACGGTTTTCATGTTTGCACTCGTCTGATTTACGCTTGCGTTGCCCAAAAATTGACACGCGTAAAATATTGAATGTGCCTTGTAGTAAGACAAAGGTTAAATCAGAAACCCATAAGTGGGTTGAAACGTGTAACGCGCATTCACAGCTTCCCAATATTCATTTTTTGCTTAGTACCATATTTGGAAACCCCTCGGTCCCTCGTGATTGGAAGCAAGTTGTTCTAGCGAATTGATTGGTTAATATTTTTACCTTGATTTTCCAAATATGGCTGTAACAACTTCTTAGCAAATTGAATAATCGGAAGCTTGTTTTGAAGTGTACAAAAGACAGTTGCACGTTTCAACCCACTTATGGGTTTCTGGTTAAATTTAACTCCTGGCTATAGAGCGCGAGGGCTTAGCGGAACCTTTTTGTTCTGAGCCAGCAGGCAGCAGATTAGGAGCTTATTTTGATATTTATCTTTCAATATCACATTTTTCAAATTTCTCCTTGTCAGGCGGTACAAAATCCACTGTTTGTCCCCAGCCAGGCAGGTGAAAATACTGTTTTACCCAGCCAGGCAGGTTGAAGTACTGTTTCTCCCAGCCAGGCGGATTATTAAATACACTGTCTTTCCCAACCAAGCGGGTTGAATAACGTTTTCTCCCAGCCAGCTGAGAAGAGCACGTAGAGTTCTTGTTTGCATATTAAGATCACAAGAAACCAAAGTTCAAGTTCATTCAACTTTTGTTTGACATTCCGCACATCATTTTTGTGACCAAAGACCTGAAACCGGTTAATGCACATTCATGCCTTTGTTAAACTGGCAAACAAAGCAAAGTAAATGCACATATTGCAAATAAACTTGCAAGACTCAGTTTTCTCTTCTTCGCCGAGTTATGCTCTCCGCCTGTTGGTGGATTATTTGTACCAAGAGAATGAGGAGAAGAGGTCGTGGAATGATCCTCACGCACGGCTGAGCGAGCAGTAACTTAAAAATAAAGGCAAAAAAGAACAAAATTAAATTATTAAGTTTAACTAGAAACACTCGGGTAACTATGAGAAAACTCGTACATATTGCGGTAAAAAAGGTAACAAACAAAAAACAAATATCATTACATATCAATTATTTCTAACAGGGCGATGAGCTTATAAAACCACCATTGCATTAACCCCAATTTTTAACCAGTACACACAAACCTAAATAAGTTTCAACCTTCTCTCATTGATGACCAATGTAGTTGTTTTTGTTTGTAGGTTTAAAGCTATTTAGAAACCGCGTAGCTTTCACAACTACCTTAAAGTGCCAGTTTCATGAAATTTTAAAATGTCATTGTTGTGCATTTTTTCAGAAGGAAATACCTTATTACATGAAATTTTGGCGACACTTAAATTTAGCGAATTTAGCGATTTTTCTAAAAATCGCTAAATTAAAATGCACCAAAATTAAGTGTCGCTAAATTTAAATCGTCGCTAAATTAAAGTGAGTACATTATGAAATTCCGCCATCTGGTCAGTTTCACACAATCATGCTGTTTACGTGTATCGTATGTCTCGTGCACATATCAGTCATTTCAGCTTGACACTGACTGAAATGGATTCTTCGCTAGTATTAAATTTTGCATTCCCGTATGGACTCCGCGGATTCTACGTTTACAAAGAGCTGTGGAATCCTAGAATAAATGAAAAGCTCGACACAATTCACAATTCGCCAAAGTTTCAGTTCGTGAAATCGCGAAAATTAAGTGACTTATGTTCCAAAATTTACGAAAAATCGCTAAATTAAAGTGCCGCTAAATATGGATTTTTCAAAATCGCTAAATTAACGTGTCGCCAAAATTTCATGTAATAAGGTAATGCATTTAGTAACCCGTCCAAACTGTTTTTCAATTCGATCAAGGGAAAACGGCTATTTTCCGCCGTACGTTTTCGCATTTGCACGACCGTCATTAAATTTGCATGTTCTAAAGTTCCAATCGTTTTTGCTTACTCACGAACATGCAAATTTAATGAATGCCGTGCAAATGTGAAAAAGTACGACCGAAAAAAAAAAAACGTTTTTCCCGTCATCGGATTGAAAAACGGTTTGACAGGTTACTTAATGGCTTTTTGGCAGTATTTCCTTTTTAAAGTGCAAATAAAAAATATTAAAATATTTCTCGGAAATGAAACCTGGCTATCCACACAGTGAAGTAACGAACAGTATTTGTACAGACCTGTTTGTAAGTTATCAGTGGTGATGTCTTTATCTCGATGCTCAACTGGCTGTTTAGTCGGGAAAGTAGTAGTGTCTGTCCATGGACAAAAGACAGATGGGACTGATTCCCCTAAGAGAAAACAAAGGACAAAAAACTAATGAATACTTGCACCACTTCAAGTACAAACAATCGCACTCGAGCCACGACTGGTAGCCCACGTACACGGCCGGTAATTAACCCGGTTTTTGTAGCATGAAGCAGCAATACTGTATTGCTACTCCCCTCTGGATAGCATGCTCGTCCATCGCAGGGTTACCCCAGCATTATATCACGGGTACACATTTATACACCTGTGAGTGAAGTTTCTTGTCTAAACCAGTTAATCAACACGACGGCAGGTAACAAGGCTTGGAACACGTTCCGCTTAAACCAGGTATAACTCCGCTTAAACCAGGTTATTTTTGCATCGCAATTGGATTGTGGCGCCTTTGTCAATATTGTGCAAGCTTGAACACTATAACTGTTTTATAATATTCAACACATTGATAACAAATCACAGTTTCGAGAAAAAATTCATTGAGATAATTTTTTATACAACCTTTCATTAAGTAAAAAGGCTAACAACAATATTTTACCTCGCACCATTTCTTAAACAACACGCTGCGAATTCCGAAACTTTTGCCAAGCTAAAATTAATTTAGCGTACACAATCAGTTGAGAGTTAGTTCTACGAAGAGCTTTCGTCTACTCAAAGGACGGGACAGAGTAGTGACTACAGGAATTAAATTACAGTAAAATGGCATAGAATGTCTTAGTTACAAGTGTTTCGTATCTTAAAAAGTTCAAATCAGAATCAAAACAAATTGAGCAAACACACGGCTACGAACCTAAACATAGCGGCGAAAAGTCGGAAAGAACTGCAGCATGGACAGTAAGCTTCTTATGTCTTACAAAAATTCACAGCTAAAGGATACAAGAAACGGTTAAAACATCGTACCTGTAGTTGATTTGGCTTTTTATTCCCTTCCATCAGCACCAAATTTTCAAACATCGAAGTACGAGCTGAGTCGATCAATGTTGTTTACAAGCTTGCTCGTTTTTTAGCTCCTACAGCCGTAATGACGAGATAAGAAACTTTTCTGAGGAAGCATCAAGTCTATACCATATCCAGAGGTGATTACCAAAGGAATTTTACGAAAATTGTGCTCCTTCATTCACTCCTTGTCGAGCGGTTAAACTTTGAACCAGTTTTCATTCAGCTACGCCAAGAAACAACACTGCGACCGCGACAACGCGAAAATTTCGCGCCGTTTTTGTCCAATCATGTGAACAATATTTTTTCTCTTTTCTTTTCTTCTCTTTTTTCTTTCTTTTCCCTTTTTTAACTAATAGTT
Organism: Dendrophyllia cribrosa; assembly: GCA_024195265.1. Taxonomy (NCBI): domain Eukaryota; kingdom Metazoa; phylum Cnidaria; class Anthozoa; order Scleractinia; family Dendrophylliidae; genus Dendrophyllia; species Dendrophyllia cribrosa. The sequence goes on along the minus strand of JAJLRJ010000001.1, from coordinate 47,920,634 downwards.
CACGCACTTTTTCGCCCAAAAACGAGAAATTGCAGGCAGCAGTCATTTTCACTTTCCTTCAAAATGCGAAATTTACCGCCATCGCTGGTTATACGTCATGTAAACATAACGTATATCGATAACTTTTTGACCATATTTGGGCAGTGTATCAATGTGTTGAATTATGTGTGTATATACACTGATTTACAAAAACATAGCTATTTGTGAAATATATATTACATATATATACCTTTTGTTTTCCCATCAAATAGGTGACGTTTTTGATGGGAATACAAAAGATATATATATATATAACATATATATTTTACAAATAGCTATGTTTTTGAACATCAGTGTATATATACAGCTATTTCAATTAACGTTGTTGGATCTTAAAGCTCAAAGCCAAGACCGCAAGGTAGTATGAGTAGTTGTGAATAGCTATACTACCCTACTACCATACTACCTTGCGGTCTTGGCTTTAAGCTTTCATCCGACAACGTTAATTGAAATAGCTGTATATATATATATATATATATATGTACAGAGACATTACGTACATGCATCCACCAGTATGAGAGTATAAATTGCTTCGAATCCCTTCCCGTTTCCTTGACTGTCTGATTTAAATGTCACCACGATGTTGTCGTTAATTACGTTCTTCACTGTCCATCCTCCTGATATTGTTGTTCCGCATTTCGTTTCTGAGAATCCGGACTTGGCGCGATTGACCTTTAAAGCATAAAAATAACGTGTTTAATTATATCATCCATCTTTAATCCTATACAAGCACCTATGGTATTCAGTTTCATATTTTTCAAACTGTCCAAATTATAGATTAATTTGATAGTTTTCGTATGGACTTTTCTTAAGAAAATTGAAACCATCCAGTTACTCAGAAATTGGATAGTTTCTTTCAGCTAATCAAAACTCAAGAAAAACAATAGAAATGAAATTTTAACCAATCAGCGCGCAGCCGTACAGCAAGTGTTTAGCAAAATGGCGAGCGAGATTTTTGTTCCAAGCGATTTATTTGATGAGGCTTTTGCGGACGAACAGCCAGCAGGGAACCGGTTAAAGAAGATCATAGCAGGTTTAATTTCCCGAGATAGCGGAAATTTAAACTTCATGATGAAAGGAAACCAAAACAAAAACGCGAAGAAAAACACATCGACATATAACTTAATGTATTTAACGAGTGGCGTTTAGCACGCAAAGCTACGCAAAAGTGAGAAAAATATAATTAACAAGTAGCAGGACTGTATTGTCATGAATGTCCAATTTGGAAATAATTGAATTAAAAAATTCCTCTGACTGCCAAATTGGACTCGGCCTACGGCCTCGTCCTCGTCCTCGTCCAGTCCTCGTTATTTTCAAATTGGCCAGCATGTAGTCTTATTACCTATACTAATTTTGTAACTAAAAATCTTTTTGTCCGTTTAAGTCCTTCTGGCCATTGATGCTCGAGAAAAATATATCTTTAGTAAACGTGTGACTTTAATAACGCCATTCTTTTCTTTTCTTATTACGCAGCACCACCATACATGTATATAGTTTCTTTAGACTGCACTTATCCCCTTAATACATTAAAAAACGGACCACTTCACCGGGAAATCCTTGCCTTTATATGTGTGAAACAGTGCTGTGTATTTTTTTACATTCCCTAAGGACAGTAGCGTAACCTCGCCTCGCAATAATATAATAAGCTGAACTGAGACTACGGGTTGAGCGCAGCAAGTATAATCTAACCAGTTATTTACCTTACCAACTGCACTCTTCCAACTGTTCATCTTTGACAGCTTCTTTTCTACAGTAAAATTTTGATGTTATTGTATTCACAAGTCATGTAGACTCAAACAAGTTTCTTTTAAACTTGAGTAGATAACATACGGAACTTACCATAACATAGTCACATGTACAAGTCTCTCCACATTTCTCAAGTTCAAACTCCAGGAATGTCAGGTAAATCTTGTAACCCGAAGGAATGGAAATGTTCCAGCCGCACTGCATGTTGCCAGGGTAGTGTGAAGGGTAACTGGGACTGGAAAACCATCCACTCATGTTCGTCAGTTGAATCATCTGAGAACAGGCTGTGGTAATTTTAAAGAATATGAATAAAATAAATTAATATAACTTGGCGAAAGGAAAATCGCGCGGAAATTCACCCCCCATTTTTAATCGGCTTGTATACAGCTATTTCAATTAACGTTGTCGGGTGAAAGCTCAAAGCTCAAAGCTCGAAGCCTACAAGTAAAGACCGAACGAGTAAACCGAGCGCCAGCTGTTCCAGGAATGCAGATAGTCGGTAGCGGCGAAACGAAAAGAAACAGCGCGAATGAGCGATACGACGAGCGGGAAAAACGTTTCTTTTGCGCCGATCCCAGCTATCTTGGCTTGTAGCTTTGAGCTTTCATCCGACAACGTTAATTGAAATAGCTGTATCTGATATATAGATAGGCAGAGCCTAACAGCGTCGCACTTTGAACAAGCTTAACTAAGGTGAAACTTAACTAAGGTGAAAGGTCGGAAGCACAAGAACTAAGATTGACGACCGGGCTATTTTTCAATTTTAGCAATTCTCAAAAAACAGTATTACCCGACCGTCTGCACAGTACATTTAGACCGTACAAAAGTTCACAAAAACAACTTTTCTCTGTCTAGAATAACTAGTACGACTACTTACCGAATAAAATACAGTTTTTGTTTGTCAAAAATTGCCCGAGAAACTGATTTTGGAAATCAAAATTGCAAAAATACACAAACATATTTACATAAGGCGACGCGAGTTAAGACAGAAAATCTAAGTTTTGTTTTGTTTACATAAAATCGGTTTTCAATCTATGTAATGACATAAAACACATAAAAATGGACAATACAATCTTCTTTCGAAAAATTTTATTCAAATCTCCATTAGTTTATGTTTAAAAGCTAAACACGTACCATTTATAGCGCATCAAAACAGAGCTGTCCTCGATGAAATTAAAGATAACAACACGACTTAATTTAAGCACGTTTCATAAACATGCCACCAAAACTTAAGAGAACACAAAGGAAAAGTCAATCAAAAATTGATACCAATATAAATTCCCATCGAAAAATGTGATTTATTTTACCTTTAAGTCACTGGATTGCTTGGAAATTCGTTAAAACTCCGCTTCTTCGGTTCTGAAATCCATAATAAAAACAAGGCATCTCTCCGTATTGCTCCTGCATTGATAAAAACGTATGAGCGTTCCTCGAAGCAAGATTTTATCCCTGAAAGCTCATCTTTTACCACTAAAGCGGCTTCTGAGTATCCCTTAATTAGTATCCCTGTCTTGAGTAGCAAACCGCGAAAAAATGCAGGGAAATAACGACTTTACTGCTCCGCTAAACACTGCGAAAGATCCAACTTTTAAAGTGTTTACCGAGCTGAAGGATGTGTAGCCGCACGTATGGCGTCATACGCGCATGTTTTGCGACGTCATACGCGCCCGCGAGTTTTCCTTGCGCGACAGACGCACCGACACATGTCATGGAGGCGCGCTCGCGAAACATTCCTCTAGCCATGACCATGAAAAATGACGGGCATAGGTTCTATGAGTATGGGGCTACGCAGCAGGCCTTCGGCCCGCGAGTGCTCCGCTATTAAGGACATGTGCCAACATGCAGTTATGGCAATTTCGATAAAAATATCGTGACAAATAATTATAACCACTACCATCAATGGATCCAGGTGTTATATTCTGTATCATTGTTAATCGCGATAACAAAATTCTCGATTGTAATTGGTCATCCATATTTCTCATGTAATTGGCGCGCAGTCACGTGGGTGTCCAATTACATTTACAGCTATCCAATTGCAACTTTTTATAATTGATTAGTCCAATTACTATGACTAATCAACTAATCTAGCATACAAGAGAAATTGATATCGAAAGTCCGCGTTCGTTTGATCAAAATCTAAATAAATATGGCTACGAGGATTTTTGCAAAATTGCAAATCTATTAAGTATCTTTTTAAACGTTTTAAAAAAATACTTAAAAATGTACAAAGTAAATTAGAAGCCAAATATACTGAAAGCTTCGGATCAATGTTGAAAGTTTGATATGTAAAACATGGATTATTGCCTAATGTCCAACCTCCGTCAAGGTATGCACTTTGATATTCAGCTGTGAATCCCTTGGAAGTGCCCTGCTCATCCGTTACCATAGACAAAGAAATTCTGTTTTGCAATGAAATAAATGGAATAACTTCAGATCCCAAGCAGAGCTGCCTTGATTCCAACACATTTCTGATACTCAAACTATCACACCGACATTCCTGCGACATAGCATTTGAGCAGATACCAAAACATATACGATGGAATAACAGAATAACGCGGGATCCCGCCGGACCAGTTATGTTCCATGAGCATTCCATGTCGTTAGGGAAGTTGTTCGGGTAGAAAGGACTTGAAAGTGATCCTGGAGTGCCGTGAGAGATGATGTTTGTAGGGCAAACTAAAATAAAAACCAGAGATTCTAAATCATACATTTAAGGTGGCTCCTAATAGTTTAAACACTCCCATCATGATACATCTATGATATTCAATCACAGCTACACCAGTAAAGTTACGAGAAAATGTTTAGTACAGGTTTGTAAACACTTAACCAATGAACAAATTTAGGTGGCTATGTCATCAAAATTTGTTACCATGGCAACTTCAAAAGAGGCCAAAAAGACCCCATTTGTCATTTTTACATTCCGTTAAGGTGGCTCTGAACTCTATGTACAGAATTTTTTAAAAAATTGTTAAAATGTTTCTCTTGCCAATTAAACAAAAATATATCGAAAACAAAAACTTTCACCGTGTAGTTTATAAGTTATTAGCCTCAAATTGTCCAAAAAGCGTATTTTTGACCTCTTTTCGCGTTGCCATGGCTACGAATGATGACGTTATTTGGATACCATGTTGTTGACTGATAAAAGATTTACTGGTTCCAACTAAAAGATTTTTAGCCACACCATTGGGCTAGTTGTAATGGAATGCAAAAGACGAGAGGGCTGAACAGTATGGAACCACCTTAACCCTATTCATTTAGATTAGATTATATTTCATTTAGATTAGATTATTAGATTATTAGATTAGATTATATTTAAGTGCACGACATGTCTGAAAACCAGTTTTACTGAGCCGTTTTACCGTGTTTAAATAAAGTTAATTGATTGATTGATTGATTCGGCCTGGGGGGGGGGGGGGGCACAAAATGCCCGCGCTAACTTTTAACATTCATAGCTTTTTTAATATGTGTTCAAACGCCATCAAACTTTGTGACTTTTCCTAAAATTTATCTGGCAACAATTTCATACGACAATTTTTTTATCACGTGACTTGATGTTTCCATGGCAAGAAGATTTTGACAGCCATGTTTTTTGAAATTTGCATATTTATACCTTTGAATGAAGAAAAACAATGTTTATTGGTATAACTTTTGTATTTTTACGTCATTTAGCGTTTATTTATTGGTTTTGATTAATTTTACGTCAATTTGGACGGTTTTTAGGGGGTTTTAAAAACTTTCAGAAATCCAAGATGGCGGATCCAAGATGGCGGCCGTATAACTAATTACCCAATAACTACGTCATATGACGTCATCGTTCCATTGTGCGGACCGCAAAGGAGACAGTTTTGGACGTACTATGTACCCTCTAGGTTTCATTGTCATAGCCTTGATGTTCTTGAAGTTACGAAGGGGAGGGCACAATGTGCCCGCCCCCCCCAGGCTCAGAAACTCAAAAAACGCCCAGCCTGAATAGGGTTAAGTTTTCTTGATCACCATTTACACTGAGTTAAGAGATTAATATCACATTTTTTTTCTAAATCGTTTCACGGCTGAACCAAATTTGACTCTTTCATCTTTTATCATATGTTTCTCGATTGACTTGCAGCACATGCATCTTCCAGCTCGGATATCGCTTTATCAATTTCGTGTTGAAAAATACTTTTAAATGATCACTCTAGACGTACTTATGTTAAAAACTCCTCCATGAGTTTTTAACGTCGTGAGAAAGTCATAGTTCCTCGGATGGTGGATTTGGAGGATTATGAGGTCACAACAACAGCGTGCGTGTGCGTCAAATGGTAACGAAATGGTATAATCAAGAAATAACTTACAGGATGAATCCAGTAATCCTTTGAAAGAAGCTTCAAAGGAATTGCTTGGTTGAGTTGATTTGTATTGCACCCAAAGATGAGTCCCACTAGAACGAAACACCGAAGGTCCCGGATAGGAATTGCAAAGTTTTGCCAGCAATTTCCCGGAGCTATCTGCCCCATCTCGAATCTTGAAATGAGAAATAAATGATAGAAAAATAGATAATTTGCAGCCGCACTGGCAAACATGCGTTTCACTATGTAGACCGTATAAATTCATGGCCGGCTGTTTACCTGTGATGGACTCCAAAACAATTGCTGTTATTCACATTAATTTATATTTATCGTAAAGCTACATTAGTTACATAACTTGTGTTAGTTATACGTCAGTATCTTGTAATTTATAGCAAGGTCATATCAGTTCACACATACGAATGCAGAACTACCAGACAGTCCGATCTCCTCATTGAGATCAGTCTTAAATACCATTTGCGAGCTTTCTTGGGACTCTAAAATGAGGATGCGGACGGCGGATGCGGACGGCGGAATTATAGCGGACGGACGGGCGGACAACGGACGACGGAAAATAATAAATAAATAAATGTATAAAATAAATGAATAAATAAATAAAATAAATAAATAAATAAGATAAATAAATAAATAAATAAAAATTAAGAAATAAAAATAAAATAAAAATAAAATCACTTTTAGTAGAGACATCTTTGGATCACTGTCGGAAATCTTCGGAGAGGAGACAGACAGAGTGGCCAGACACGTGGCTAGCTCGGATTTCACTCGTGCGAAGAGAAGATCTGTTGTTTTGGTTTGCAAAATTGTGGTTTGTCGTTTTGAGTTTCTCAGTAAAATGTTCCCAGTTTATACAGTTGATTCAGTTTGGCTGATTAGGTCTCCTACTGTGAGATCCAACGAAAAACCAGCAGGATCTTCGTCCACGGTTTTTGCAGTTCAACAAGTTTATTCCCAGTTTATGTACGGCAACACCATTAAAAGTCAAAATTTCAGTTGTTGTTATTATCGTTGTTTGCGTTTTTGTTTGCGTTTGGATAGCAAAAAAATTAAAATAGGAATAAAATTCGTCTTTTTTTTTTTTTTTTATTTGCCTTACATTACATTACATTACACTACATTACATTACATTACATTACATTATATGACAAAGGAACTAAAGTTTGAACCATATACAAAGAATACTATACTAACATGAAGTGATCTAAATAAACTAGTACTATCTACATGGTAGAAAAAGAATAGGAATAAAGAAAAAAGAAAACCTTACGTTGTTAGCTTTTGTGTTTTTGACATGACGCGAACAAAGAGAAACTCCTTCACTTTAAATGCTGCAGACATGAGCGGAGGGGGCAAGGGTGTAAGGGGACAAAACAATTTTTTTTTCGGTCTATTTATTTATTTTTGCTTCAGGGCTCAAAAGCTGTATGTCAGTGGTTCCCAGAGTTGTTTTCTGGACGGTGTTAACCTGTTTGCCTTTTCGTCTATTTCTTTGTATTTTTGAAGAAGGTGGAGATATCCACTTAGATTTGGGAGGATTTGATTCAGTTTACATTGCCAAATGAAATATCTAGCAATTAAAAGGCAGATCGTTATCAGCCCCTTCCATTTTGAAGGTACTGGAATCAGGCCCATAGCAAAAGCTGCATTTAGTCTGAAATCGTTTTCAATGATATTGGAGAAAGAGAGCCATGTGGTTAGGTTAGTCCAAAAGGCACTAGTATTGTTACAGGTCTAGAACAAATGAATTAAGCTTTCTGGTTCATCTTGGCAGAAGGTGCATTGGTCCGAATCATTAATTTTAATTTTCTTTAAAAAGCTGCTGGTTGCTATCCGTCTATGCAAAAATTTAAATTGGAAATTGATGAGTTTTGTGCACTTAGTGTATTGGAAGGGGGTTCTATAAATGTCTTTCCATTTAATTGGTTCATTTGGTGAGATAAGGCAGTCTTTGAGCCATTTCTCTTGGTTCATTTTTGGTTTAATTGCTTTTCCCTGAATTATTCTCTTATACACAAGTTTACTTGGCTTTTGCTGCTGAAGAAATGTAATACGGAAGTTTTGCTGGGTACTAAGATCGCCGTTCTCTGAGTGTTTTGGACAAGACTTCTTCAACTGGTTGAGGGCGGATGTCATACCCAGATAATCGAGGACGTTTACTTTAATATCAAAGGTGGATTGGAAATCAGCGTGCGATAAGAATTCTGTACCATTTGCTTTCAGAAGATCTTTTACGTATACAATGTCTTTAATAAACCACTTTTTGTAGAAGACTATTTTTTTGTCTATCTTGATAAGCGAGTTATTCCATAAGATTTGTGAGTGGAAATGTGCCAGAGAGTTTAACCTGTTCTCGTAGTTTAGCTCACACCAGATTTGCAGTATCTCATGTAGAAAAACATCAGATATTTTAAAATATCTGTTGAAGTCTTCCTTGTTAAGATTGCATTCGAAAAACCTATCGCTGCCATAAGGTTGAAGGTTCAGCTCGAAGAAAACTTTCCATTTCCCTTGATTGTTTTGATCAAGATACTTTTTTATCCAAGTGGTTTTTAACGACTTATTAAAAGATTCAATATCGATCATTTTCAAACCGCCATCTGGGTAATCATTTATCATAATGTTGCGTTTTATTTTGTCTCCTTTCCCGCTCCATAAAAAATTGTAAAAGAGGTCATTAATTTCTTTAATTGATTTTGAACAGGTTGGCAGAGTAGTTAGGATATATACTAGTTGTGACACAATTAAACTTTTCAGGACTGTAATTTTACCAATAAGGCTCAACCGTCGGAGTTCCCAACAATTGAGGCGATTCTTAACTTTAACCAATTTTTCTTCGTAATTTGCCTTAATGCTAATCGAAGGGTCAGTCGAAAACCAGATTCCTAAAGCCTTCACTTTGTTTCTTGGCCATTTAAAATTTTTTTCTGGGAAGAGTATTTCTTCTTTTTCTTTATACGTTCCTATCCAAAAAGCTTCAGTTTTCCTATTGTTGAGCCTGAGGCCAGATATTTCACCAAAGTCATTTAGAGTTTGTAAGGCTGTTGAAAGGGAAGACCTCGTTCCGTCTAAGATTAAAGTTGTATCATCTGCGTATTGGCTCATTTTAATTTCAGTTTCGTTCACGGTGATACCCTTGATTTCCGTATTACTCCTGATTGCAATGGCGAGAATTTCTGCGCACAGCAGAAACAGATAAGGCGATAGAGGGCAGCCTTGCCGAACACCCCTTTCCAGTTTAAAAAAATTGCTACACCAACCGTTATTTATTATGCAACTTTCTATGTTTGAATAAAAAGTTCTAACCCAGGCAACCAATGACGGACCATAACCATGATAAAGTAATGATCTTTCTATAAAAGACCACTCTAGAGTGTCAAAGGCTTTTTCAAAATCTATGAACAGGAGAAGACCTGGTAACTGCTTTTCATCCGCAAACTTAATCACATTATCGATAAGCTTGATGTTTTCACCGATAAATCTATCCTTCAGGAAGCCGGTTTGGTCATTACTTATAACCTTTGGTAGTACATTTTTAATACGATTTGCTATGGCTTTTGCAGCAATTTTGTAGTCGCAGTTTAACAGAGTGATGGGACGCCAGTTCTTTATAAGGTGCGGATCTGCATCTTTTTTAGGTATCAACCTTATTATACCTCGTCTTTGCGTGATAGAGAATTGCCCTTTTTCGTATCCGTAGTTTATAGCATTCAAAAGTAGATCGGAAATATTTTCCCAGAAAACTTTATAAAATTCTGCAGGAAGACCATCTGTACCTGGAGATTTATCTGGAGCCATGTCCTTCAAAGAATTTAAGCATTCTTTCTTTGTGAGTTTTCCTTCGCATAGTTTTTGTTCTTCTGAGTTGAGGAGAGTCGGGTTTTCGCCTGCAAAGAAGGAATCATACACTTCTGGACGATCCGGTTTTATTTTTGAGCTGTATAAGTCTTTATAAAAACATTCACTTTGGTTGAGTATTTCCTTATCAGTGGTGATGAAAACGTTGTTATCACCTGTTTTTAATTGAGTAATTGTTCCTTGTCTGTAGTGTCTTTTTTCTAGGCCGAGGAAATATCTAGTGTTTTTTTCACCTTCGTTATACCATCTAACCTTGGCTCGTACAATAGCACCTTGTGTGTTATATTCGATAATGTGTTCTAGTTCTCTCTTTTTGCTTTCAAGTTTTGTTTGGAGATCTGTTTTTCTTTCTTCAGACGTGAGGGAGTTTTCAATTTCTTTCTCTAGCTGGGAGATCGATTGTTCTATTTCTTCTTTTGTCCTTGACATTGCTCGTTTTTTCCCTATCGCGTAACTGATAGATTTTTCTCTTACTTTTAATTTTACCATCTCCCACAGCAAAGCAGGATTTATCGAATTTTCGTCCTGGTATTCTTGTTTGACTGATTGAATTTGTTCATTGATTTGGATTACATAATCGCTCTCTGTTAAAAAGGATGTATTTAGTTTCCAAAGTCCCGGACCTCTGGTGTTTGTGTGTAGCGAGATGGTTAACGTTATCATGGAGTGGTCGGTTTTGTAGCCTGGTACAATATCGGCGTTCGTGATATTACTTAATAGTGTTTGACTTGCTAGAAAGAAATCTAACCGGCAATGGACTTCAGGATTTCTTCGCCGCCATGTGTATCTTTGTTTTTCCTGATTTTGTGCCCTCCAGACGTCAACTAAGTCCAATTCGTTTGCAAAATCTAGTACTACCTTAACAGACTTTTGGTGTGTTTTAGCAAGGCCACCCTTCTTATCTTTGTTAATATCTAGCACTAGGTTATAGTCTCCACCGATAATTATTTCCTCGCACTTAAACGTCTGTAGTTGCTCGAAAAGAAGTTCAAAGAATCCAGGGTTGTCATTGTTTGGGGCGTAAATGTTTGCTATTGTTATGCAAAACTGCTCAATTTTAAGGTCACCGAGAATGAACCGTCCCACGGGATCGCAAAAGGTCTTGTGTATTTGCAAATTAAAATTATTATTGAATAGAATGCAGACTCCAGCTTTTGAACCTGAGTGGCAACTGAAAAGCCCTTGATACCCCCATTCAGCTAAATACACAGGAATATTCTTGTCAATACAGTGTACTTCTTGCAACATAACTATTGAGAACTTTTTGGCCCTAAGCCAGTTGAAAACTTCTTTTCTTTTTGTTTTGTCCCCCAAGCCCCTTACGTTAAGGGAGCATATCTGGAATGTTGTTTGGTGTTTTCAATTTTGACCGTGTTTGTGTTTGTTTGGGAGTTTCATTATCAAAGAAATCAATTGCAAAGTGTGGTGTTCGCGTCAAGTAATACCTAAGGAAAAAAATTAACATAATGCTCATTACAATTACAATACGTGAAGACTTAAAAAATTACCTAGGGGATCGATCTTACACGGATCGACATGGATCTAAGCCCTGGAGAGTTTATTCTACGCGCCGGAAAGAATCAAAACAAAATCTAGTGAGAAAGGAAAAAACAAAGACGATATTTAACCTTTGAGGTTTTCTGGAACATTGTCCGCTCTGTACCGTTCTTCTCCTATTATTAAATGTCTGTCTATTACCTTACACTGGATACCTTGATCTTTTGCTTTCTGCATTGCTTTGATTAGCACTTTCCTCTCCTCTTGAATTTCCCTCGCATAATCCAGCGTAATATAAGCATCCTTGAATCTCCTTGAATTTTTCATTTCCTTCTTTCGCGACCACACTAATTCTTTGTCTTCGCGGCATAAAAATTCGTTTACTTCTTAGTTTACTTATGGGGGACATTGTTCGAGTTAAATCGGTCTTATCAGTCCTGGTGATACCAGTCCAGTATCCAGTATGTTTAGTTTCCTCTTTAGTCGTCATTCCTTAATAGTATAAAATCACGAATAAAAAAGATATAGACATTAACACATTAGTGCGCGAATAAGATTTCTGCAATTTCCGAAGATTTCCGAGCATTTTTCAAAGATTTTTTAAAAATTTTCCGAACATTCCTTTAATTAAAGAATAAATTCCTATAAGGTCACGAATAAATAGATACACGAGATTAATACACGAGTGCGCGGAGAATGAAACATGAAAGATTATATTAACAACACAGAATACGATTTCTGCAATTTTCAAACGTTTTTTATCATTTTCCGAAAAATTCCTATGAGTGCCGAAGACTGCCGAAGATTTCCGACAGTGATTCGAAAATGTATCGACTGTTAGTCTTACTTTTAAATAGTGATTTTATTTTTATTTTTTCCTTCTTAAATTTTTTTCTTATTTATTTATCTCAATTATTTATTTATTTTATTTTATTTTATACATTATACATCTATTTATTTATTTCATTTATTTATTTATTGTTTTCCGCCGTCCGCCGCCGTGCGCCGACCGCCGTCCGCATCCACCGTCCGCATCCGCCGTCAGGATCCGAGTTTTACATAGTACCGCTTTCAGCCTTGCGTGAACTTTTAATTTTATTGAATTATCAGGCCAACACGAGATAAGTAGATGAACTGTACCTGTAAGTTGTCATTATTGCAGTTTGTATTTCAAATGGAGTCTATTTTTCTGCTTTACGGTGAGTTTGACCGAATAATTTCCTGGTACTGCTATGACCCAGGAACATGTCAAGGCACCAGTGGCTTGAAACACTCGATTGCCATCGTAAGGCAACAAACCATTGTTTGGACATTCTGGGAAACAGTATACATCAAGCATTACAAGCATTTAGTAAATGTTAACATTTTTGGCAAGAGTAGTTTGGGCAAAATTAATAGTTTACAATGAATCTCTCTGGCGAAACGTTTTCTGTTAGTAAGAAAATGAACCTTGACCGCTGTAATATTGCAATCTTGAATTCAAAGCAGCTGACAATTTAAGAGCAGCAATTCAAAGTAAAGGTGAATGCTTACCAAACGCCAACAAACACTTCATCTGTGTAGCAACAAACAGGAATGCTGTAAGAGTTCCATTAAATAACAGCGATTAATAAATAGACAGACAGACAAACAGGCGTACTGCAAAAGCCGGACAAGTTTTGCCAATTTCATGTCTGAGCACAATTGTAGCAATATAAGGTGGTTACACTTAAAATTTTGGCATTTTTTCTTCCAATGCTGAAGTGATGTCGAAAAACCGTTTAAATCAATAGGCCATTTCCGAGTTGCCTTTAGCCTCTCTATCAAAGCGAGGCTAAGTGCCAAACCTTTCATATGAAAATAAGTTTTATTTGCATGTGAATGAAAACTCATTTTCATATGAAAGGTTTCGCACCTAGCCTCGCTTTGATAGAGAGGCTAAAGGCAACTCGGAAATGGCCTATTCAATAATACTAACCCAGAAACCAAGACATGTCCAGTTTGATTCACTGTAAAAAATGTAACATAAATATATAATCAGTTGTAAAAGAGTAAAAAAAAAATATTGCTGAGATGGATCTAAACTTCAGTTTGAGTCTTTGAGATCGGGCTAAGCACGAAAATGAAAAAAATGTTTATTCATCATAATTAATATTTCTTTTTTTGTTACAAGATATCTGTTAAAGAGTGTTAACGGCTAAAATTTTGTATCACTTTGGGCGCGATTAAGGGCGCGATATTGGTTGTCAGCTGTAAGCATCAGTGAACATGCATTCTTGTGCGCCACTGTCAAAAAAAGTCCGCCGTACGTGGAAGAATGGCTCACATGTCAATCATCCTGTCGTTAGTAATCATCTAGTGGTCCTTAATCATGCATAAAATCATCAATTGCATGATCACTAACACGATTTATGACATGTGAACATGCCCGTCAACAGCCCTTCGTATTTCCCAAAACAATCATCTTGAACAAACACCGAATTATTATGTACATAACTAATACAGTTATTTTTTACTGAATTGTTGATAGACACCCTAAACTCGTGCATCTCGAAGGTGTTCGCAGCCGGTTTTATCGACTAGCTTTTCTTTAGCCTTATGAGCTGCCACTTTCTCAAAGATAGCACGTAGTTTATATGTTGATTTTTTTTTAAACAAAAGAGAAACGGAAGAATACACATTTTGAAGTCTAAATTTTGACCGAAATTAAATATTCATCGAAGCGGTAAAACAAGTACCGAACGGTTATAACGATTTCACATCACGGCGATGCTTCGTAGACGGCGCTAATATCAGGCTAGGTTATGATATATGTGTACATACATTAAACGAACGCCTATGATATGCGCGGATATTGCGATTATGTGGTCGATTCGAACTGACTTGCTTGTAAAACATAATATAGCATTGCAAAGAAACTCACATGCTGTAGCTTGTATAGAATATAAATCCGCCAAAACCGATTCCTTCCGTCAGGATTGAGGTTTACAGATTTCTATTATCGACGAGTAGCCGGAGACCATTTTGACAGTAGCGTGACTTCGCCTGAGTTTAGCTCTAAATATTTTCACACTGATATGAATAATTTACAAATATTAACGATACTCATCCAAGCCAAATTAAAGGTTTGTCATGCACGAGTGTGTTGCCCACGCGAAATTATTTATCCCTTAACATTGTATACTTTGGCGGATTTTCACGTTTACGTCACGGCGGCCATGTTGGTGCACACCTACAAAAGAATTTTAATGAACTTCTTTTGTTATGTGCACCAACATGGCCGCCATGGCCTTTATCATTTGAGTCCCGCAGGACTGAGGTTCACGTGAGTGAAAACCATCTAAACATTGTGCTTCTGCCGTACCGAACCGTAAATTCAGGAATTTTAAAAAATTCGACTTTAGCCCGGCAGTAGCGCGACGTTTGAGACCACTCGGTGCGGGAACTTCATTTTTGTTCGACACGGCATTTAAATTTGACAAAGTCTGTTGTGCTACACGGCAGTAGTACGGCTTGGTTTCAAACGTCGTGTCAATGCCGTGTCGAACTCAATTCATGAAAATGTATATTTTTAGGGGTCTTGTGGCTGAGAAGACCATGGGGACAAGGCAGGAGCAAATTAAGTACGACTCTGGCACGACCGTCCGAATTCAAGTCGTGCTGCTGTCGACCCCGAATGCAATTAAACTCGGCACGGCAGGAGCACGACGTCTGAACTACCGTTCTTTATAACTGTTATGCTTGTGAAGCCTTTCCCTTGTTAAAAACTTTTTTGAAACCTGGGGGATGTCGTGCACGAGGAGTTATTATGCGTATATTGAAATGTATCAGTCGGTTTGAAATGGGTGCGTTAATTTTTTTAGTTTCGCCTTTGTATATGTTGTAGTTAATTTTTATGTCAGTTTATTTTTGTTTTTCCTTTGTTTCAAATTCATTAGCGTATATTACCATACCCAAAAACAATGGAAAAATAAAAATTACCTGTGATAAAAAATTAACTACAACATATACATTAGTGTCTCACCACCGATTTTACTTGCTTTTCGAGGCTGACCGGAATTCCTCCCCCAGATGTATCATTATTAAAATCACCTTTTATATTTAAAATTTTCTTGGGTTTGCCGGATCAACCCAGTGGTCTAGTGAAGAAGGAGTGATGTTAACATGCAGAGGTTCCGAGCGTTTTTCTTTTTCGGATAGAAGTGTCGCAAAAATGGCATCGCTTGTTTACGAAAGGGAAAATCGCCCCGCAGAAATAACAAAATGTTGCTTAGGTTATTTCCACGTCATATCGCCAAATGCCACAACTTTGTTGGATAAAAAGATTCTATAGAGCAAAACAAAAGCGGTAGTTTGAAGATAAAGTGTAGGATTGCAGGGATTGAAGTCAGGATTACAGTTCATGAAATTCATACTAAAAAATTGTCCCTTGAAAGGAGACATTTGCTAATTGCGGGCACAAGCTTTGTAAACTTATACTTAACTTGCAATTGAAATAAGACTTGTTGTTGTTGTTGTTGTTGTTGTGCGCGTTATTAAAATGACAATTGCCATGCGCAATTGAGCTTGAACGGCCTGACGCTAGTCCGCGCAAGTCACCAATAGAATCCAAAATGGGCTCAGTCGAAGCATATTGCACTGAAAAAATGGCAAAATGACGGGGTTTTTTTTTTCGCTCCAACTAAATCATATTTCCCACCATAATGTTCATTAGATCCTAGCCTCTTTAAAACCGATTGTGGATGTTGATATTACGCCTATTAAAATGAGTTATACCGCTAAAAGCGATGACCGCGCGGTTGAACTCCATGCAAGCCTTTACGTGACATTGGTCACTTCAAGGTCAAAGTGACGGGACTTTTTTTTTAAGTTATTAAAATATTTTAACGTTTCCATATAGAATAATAACCAAATTACTGGAATCCGAGTGTGGATTTCCGAAAAGTAATTCATAAATGGGCGAAATTTTAATTTCCCTTCAAAAATGGCGTTTTCGCTGTGATTTTAAGGGTCAAATTGGGGGTCTGGGGACGAGTTAAAAAAATAGAGGCAAATGTCATCCAATTTTTTGCCATGGATTTATTGACAGGCGGTCAAGAAATCAAACTTGCCATTGATTTTTAAAGCCGTTGTTTTGTCTGTTTTGTTCATTTTTCTTTTCTTCTATAACTTTTGGTGATGATTTCTTCCAATTTCAAGATAATAAGTAAGTAAGTTGAAAAGATAATAAGTAAAGTAAGTTTAAAGCAAGCTCCTGACCATGATCATGAAAACACGATAATTCAGCCGGGACAGTGTTCCCTTTTACCCCTTGAACGAGATCGGCCTTGTTTTCAATGAAAGTGATTGATTTGTATTGATGAATAAAGATGTATTTCCCATGGGCATACGCATCATTACTATGCTTGGCATTCGCAGTTTTTGCCTATTTATACCACTTCTTGATTCGTGCTATTCACTTGACGCCTATCAGCCATCCAACAACTTTGCTCGGGGAAATTTCTTTTTGCGTACTACATGTATGTACCTTTTTAAACAGCATTAATTCATTGTAGTCGTTATTTTCAACCTTTAAACTCCAGAGGTTAAGGTGGTTCTGCATTGGTTTGGAGAATACGTTTCCAGTTTTTTCTCCGAATTAGGAGTTTTTCCACTGGTTTTTCGCATCCGGCTTAATCACCGCTATAACGTTACGTAAACTTTCCATTTTTCGTACCATTTACAATCGATACTGTCTTTAGAACAGACTTCTCTTACGGGGGCCATGGTTTGCGATGCGCTTACGCAGACAGACATTGTAATACCGGCTTTACTGTGAATAAAGTGGCTGGTCCAGATGGCTATAGAACAACTGTTTCCTGAGACATCCGCCGTGTTATTTACGGCAGTGAAAAACGAAACTGTTAGTTGAGTTTTGAACTTCAGAGTGCGCGTGTAATTGAAAAGCGTTTCCGGTGATGTATTTTCGTTATAAAGATTAAGCTGTATCTGCCCAACATTTTAAACAATACGATTGTGACGGTAATAATTTTAGAATTTTAACTGTCACTTGCAAAGTACAAAAACACTTGACTTCTGTATCACTTACCTTAAATTTAATTTAGGTCCCACATCATGAACTCTCCGACAAATTATGCCAGAAAAAATAGCAAACTTTTATTCGTTTAGTCCACGTACTAACTGAAATCTAGAAACTGTTGGCAAGGTACTTTATTTCGAAGTTTTGTTAAAACAAATTAAAAGTTGAAACATGAGGTTCAGATGGTTGGTTTTGAGTGACGTGGACTTCCTGTAAATAAAGAACTTATCTTATTTTTAGAGCTCTTAAGGATCATTTGACACTTCTAAGAATAAAGCTTGCTATTAAATTGTATAATTCCCGGAAGCCATTTGAAGATCCGTGTTTTTAGCTTCTTAACCATTACTGGATGCTTTTTTGGAAGCTGCCTTCCTTACAAAAGAGTTTCTTTGCCGATTGACATCGACGAAATTAATTGCACGAAAAGAATCCCGATGAAGAGCAAAGGCCGTGAAAAACTCTTCGCAAAGTTCAAAATACCAGTAAGGCTTCACTTAAACAATCAAACGTCCACCAAATACGTTAAATATAAAATGTCACTTAACGCAGTTAATTTCCAAAAACCATTTTCATTAGTTAGTTCGAGTTCAATCCTGATGAAGAGCAAACGTCGTGGCAAATTTTTCGCAATATTCAAAATACCAACAAGGCATCACTCAAACACAAGGCTCAACTGTCTATCAAATACCTTAAATGTAAATCGACAACGTACAATAATAAAGAATTGCCACTTGACGCCGTTACATGTATATTTCCAAGACTGACCATTTTCATTAGTTAGTTGGTGTTCAGCACTTGCACGTATAACATGAAGTACGCTCTTGTTTTGTCGCTGTTTTTTCTGGCAGCCGTGATTACCGTGGCAAGGGTACCGTTCAAAACGTACCTCAGAGGTCAGTATTATTCATAAAACAAACATCATCATCATCATCTACCTCTCTCTCCTCGTGGAGAATTAGGCTATCAATCCTCCTCCTCCAGGTTGTTATCTCACTGGCTGTACTACAGTCTCTGTTTCTCTCCAGGTGCTAAATCCTAGCTGTGTCCCTTCTTTATCGACGGTTCTCCGCCACGTCTCTCTTGCATGGTCGTCCCTTCCTACGCTCAATTGCGTTCGGGTGCTCATGTTAGTGTTAGTTTGCTTTATTTCCAAACCGACCCAATTAAACATCGCCCAGATAACTGCCATAGAATCAATCGTGCTATAGCTATTTATCTCAAGACATGGAAAATTAGGAAAACATTCAGGGAAATAGTTTTCATTTCAAGAAGAAAAAGAAGTTAAAGGTAACTGAAATAATGGATACTGCCAAATTTTACAACCATTGTTTTTCACAATTTCATTAGTCTTTGGAAACTTTGTCCTTTAACCTGGGTGTGAGGAGTTACATGGTTCATTGGGGCAATCCAGTACGGTAATCTCAGGGAATGGAGTTTTTTTCGGTTCCTTCAGCGCTTCCTGGGGCCGTTTGATTGCCCTCGTTGTAGGTACGTCACTAAGCCCCTCAATGATAATTTGGCTCAATGCTATATGCGAGAGAAATAAAAGCGGAATATCCATCATACTGCAGTTCAAGGTAAACAGAACAGAATGGAATTAATTTTGATCTAACTACATGATAAAGGGAGTTATTCTTGAAGGAGAATCAATTAGTAAAGTTAGAAGAATATGGAAGTTTTCTAGAAAATAGAAAATCTAATATAATTCTTATTTCCCAAATTGTTGTTATGTAAAGAACTGTAAGTTGTTGCTGTTGACAATGACTGATGTTTCGACAACCTGAGCGGAAGTCATGGCTCTTTTGAAATTGAAGAACATGGATAATCTGTTTATAGGTGGCATGTTCGATTCTATTTTATTTGGCTTATCTTTGAGACATACGGAAAGGGAACCGTTTCAATAAAAATATACTTAGTATATGGAAGTTTAAGGGTTTGAAACACAGGGCGGAGCATTTCAAATGTTATAGAGCCACCTTCTGCCCAAGACAACCTCGCTATGACCGGGCCCAATAAGCAGGTTGATATGATGGATGAAGTAAAATTGGAAAAATTTTGCTCCTTTCCCATCTCCTTCAATTATTTATGTTATCATTTTTTTGTCTTTATGTTTTTCAGATGAAGGGGAAAAGAAGGAAGTTCAGTCCCCTGTTATTTCACAAGATGCTGGTAAAAGTTACATTATTCATTCAAAGTAAAGATAAATGCACTCATTAAAGGGAGGGAAGAAAGCAAAATAATTGTGCTGCGATGCCTGCACACAAAATTTTACCTTCTAGACCACTCCAGCTAATTGTAATAGACGAACACGTAACTCTAACAGAAAAAAAAACATTGATACTACCAGAACTACAAGAAAAAAAAGCTTACAATATAAAATAGCAAGGCTTTATATCTTTGCTCAGGATTGTATTGGTCGTTAAGTACGCAAATCTTGCATACCCGGTACCGGCAAGATTTGCGTACTGCCAAATCAGACATTTCGACATTCTCTGACATTTATCTCAACTTCTAAGCAAAGCCAGCGAAGAGCAATGCTCAGATTTACAAGTGTCGATGATTTATCTGTTCAAAACCGAAAAAAAAATACAAAAATACGATGTGGTCTATTCTTTAACTATCTCATTCCCACTTAATATACGCATTTGCGTGTGTCTCGTGACGAATATATTTCTGCTCATTTATTTTAACTTATTTCACACAGCTAACTGTGCTCTCTGTACTGGTGAGGTGGAGCTGAGTTGTTATTGCCCAGAAGTAAACAAATGCTGGGGCTGCTCTAATTTGCCCGAGGAATGCTTCGAAGTTTGTCCGCGGAGTTAACCGAGTACGTACGAAGTAAAAGTATGAAGTAGTAAGAAGTAGTACGAAGCAGTACGAAGTCAAGTACGAACTAGTACGAAGTAGTACGAAGAAGGAAAATTTGCAGGAGCACCAAACGAGAAATGTTTAGGAATACGTTTGGAATGGCGTTGTACTGATTTTTCTTATCATTTTAGTGCCTTTACAGGGACCCCAACAAGTTAAGGAATGTTAAAGAAAACGCTTGGAATGGCGTTGTACTGTTTTTCCATATCATTTTAGTGCCTTTACAGGGAACCCAACAAGGAATGTTTAGGAATGCTTGGAATGGCGTTGCACTGATTTTTCATATCATTTTTAGAGCCTTTCAAGGAAACTGTGTAAAAGCTAATTGGTTTCAGCTTTTCGGTTATTTTAGCTAAATATTTCAACGGCAGAAAATTTTAAGAAAATGAAGCTTATCTCCTGAATTTACTAGCTGCCTTCTCAGTTCTTTTCAAAAATCATAGCTGACCTTATTTCGCACCCAAACGTAACAAAAGGCCTTAAATTTTCCGATGTTACGAAAGTTTAAGGAGACAATTCACTAAAGGAAAGTGTAATTCATGATTACGAATTTTCAATATGACTAAATATAAGGCCTTCCAAACAGCTTTCCGCCGAAACGATTTATTGCATGCTTCTGAATTTTGCATGTCGTAGCCTGACGTAAAAGTCCCCAACGGTTGCCAATGTTGCTCAAGGATAATTATCATATAAAATCTTTTTAGCAACTTTACAATAACGGCTTCTTATAATTGCGAAAATAAATACATGTAACCCGGCTCTGGGTGCGAATAATCGCACCTGGGTATTAATAATCGCATGTACAATTTGTATCATTAGATAACCATACAGTAGCTAGTTTGTTTGCGCATTGAATCAGTATTTGGAGAAAGTACGATGCGACAACGATATTTAATTTTTCGGCTTGAAATGAGATGCTCTGTTAGCATTGCAGCCTTCTGTCACTGAAACTGATATTAATAAAACGACATGAAAGTTATTCGCTTCGTTGGTTATGATGAGCCTTCACGCTGCTGAGTGTCGCCAAACTACTGTTTTAGAGTTTCTGCTTTACATTTAGTCTTTTACATCGACGTTGTAGATGGGAAAAATTGCTATAATTGCTGGCATTCCCACATAACTCATAAAGTTGTTCCTTACAGACTATATGGAATCGCAAAGCGGCTGTGCTATGCTCCTTGTTAGTTAAACTCCTTATATATTATAGTTACCAAAAATTAATAACGTTTCTTCTTTTCTTCTTTCAATTTAACAATAAAATTGATATTTGGTCCCTTTCTGTTTTTAGGTCCCGCGACGTTGGTGGCACAGTAAGACTTCTCTGAAAGTGTCTAGTCTGCAGGATAACACTGTAAAACAAACATAAAATTAAACTATATGCTGTATACAGTAAAACTCAACAATAAAACTATTCTTATGCAACCCATGCCCAGTAATTAGCTAAAAAGGGGGCCCTCGATGTCAAATCCATACGTCATACTAAAGATTGATCCATCTTTTACAATACCTATTTTGATCTGCCAAAAGGTATCTTCTGAGCTCGCTAAAGGTAAATTTAAATAACGAACAAAGCTGCGTATCATGATTTCATCATTCTACTGCACATTGTAGTTTAAAGGATCGCCATCGGAGGCCTCCCCCATAAGCAGCGACGATAAAAATGATGAATTCTGTCCTTGGCTCCAGCCTATTGCGCTCCTCCTAACAGCTCCTGTCTTACGCCATCATGATCAGTTCCTAGTTTTTTTTTTTGGCGTGCACATTCATTGCTTTTTGTTGATGGCGCCGTTCTTGCATACCATACCGAGGTGAAAACTTGGACTAAACAAGGGAATTAGGAAAGTAGAATCCAGAATGATAAAGCGAGTGTGGGCAGGTGGGAAAACCACATACTTATCATACGGGCTTAACCCTTTCACTCCCAGAGTCAATTATATGGAGACGTGTAGTGAAGTTCTATTTTTTTAGCAGAGCTCTCGCGGGCCAAGGTCCGCTCACGGAGCTCCATACTCATAGTAGAGCCATGAGAATTGCTAAAATTGAAAAATATCCCGGTCGTCAATTTGTTTTGTGCTTCCGACCTTTCACCTAATTTAAACTTATCATCATCATTTCTGTTCAGAGAGCTCGCTGTTAGGCTAACTACTGGCTATCTATATATTTATATTAGTCTGTAGGCAAAATCCTATGGTGTGACTATTGAAATGAAAACTCCCCGGCAGTACTTTTACATGGTACCGTTTTTTCGATATTTTATAAAACGGAATTTGGTATTTTTCTTAAATTTTGAGATTTAGCACTCTTCGGATTTAAAGGGTTAAAGCATCCTGCACTACGGCCGTGAGTGATATGATCAGCAAACGTTCGTAAAGAAAACCGCCTAAAGTACCTATACTAGACATCTCCTGGAAGTGTCGCATAAATAATGTACACGCATATAACGTCAGTAATTTGAAATCAGTAATGTCCTTATAATTTCAGCGATGTAGATTTGCACTTTAAAAAAAGCTTTTGAGAAATTTGCATTAAAATAGCAAAGAATAGTTTGTGTTACTATATTTTTTAATGTCAGTTGTGTGTAAAACAATTGTGTTTTTTAATGTAGTAATAAAGGATGACATTCCCAAATAATTCAATTCCTGCCAGCAGCAAAACCTTTTTTACTCCTGAGAGCTCAAAATAAGTACGATGTCTATAAGACTGGTGGGGATAAATAATGTACAAGCTTATAATATCACCTATCTGGGAGAAACTTCTCTCCAATTTCGTTAATATGTGGATTTTACTTAACTATTGATAAATTTGCATGACATTACTCGCGTACATACACATACTCGTCTGTTGGAGTCTGAAGTCTGAGCCTTGTATGGCTATGAATAGCCTGAATGAATGAATGAACGAACGAACGAATATGAACGAACGAGCGAGTGAATTGAATGCATGAATGAATGAATGAACAAGTTCATATGATTAAATCTACATCTACATTTTATTAAAGTCGGTAAAAATCCTTGCGGACAGCGCGCCAACTGCCGTTCGGTATCAATGAAAGAATAGCCTCAGAGTATGTAACAGCCGAATCGAGCACTCAGTTTGTTGTTGTTTGAGCCAATATTTAACGTATAGAGCAGTTTTCAATTGACTGTCGAAAGTAATTACACAATTGCTTTGGTTTTGCATTGCTACGCTTTGTGATTGGCTAAAAAATCTCGCGCCACTTTCTCGACCAATCAGAAGTAAAACCAAAACCAATCGTGACTTGCTCGCACGCGTTTTCCCGCGCTTGGTGCCCGCGACATGTAATTGCTTCGAGCTCTGATTGGTTCATTGGATTGTTTACGACTGCTGTGATTGGTCAGAGTAATTACTTTGGTTTTGGTTTTACGACACTCAATTGAAAACTGCTCTATATGTTAATGTAGTTATTAATGAATTTCAGATTGATTTCCTGATAAGCCCTACACACTCACGTATATTGTAAAGAAAACACACTTAGAAAAAACGTCTCTTTCTGAAGAACATAAAAGTTAAAATATTTGAAATAACCCCAAAATTTAATTTTGGAATAGACCAACAAATGAACGAACGTTTGGACAGCTTTCATCCACATGCGACGTTATTGATGTTTTAACACTGAAAGATTGTCTAGAGTGTTTTCCTTTATTTCTAGTTTACTAAAGTTAGAAACCACATACCGGTAAGATATGATAATAACCCCTATAAAAAATGTCATAAAAAGGAAGAATCGACGTTAAAAATAGACTTTGTAGATAGGCAACATTGTGACCATGGTTGTAACTTATGCCATTTCGAATATGGGCATTAATCGCGCCCCGCCGTTTTGAATAAAAACAAAATATTTATCCCCCAAGCCTCGCAGTGAAAAAGTTGAAAACGAGGAGTTAAGCCGGGGAAAACAAAGCACTTTATTCGCCGGAGTGTCAACATGGCCGCCCCGTGATTAAGGACCATGTCAGCTCTTGTGAAACCACTCGAATTTTTCTGGTATTCTTATCTCCATTGCTGTCACTGAATACGTCGACTATGACATTTAAGTAAAAATTACCAGCCAAAAAAGCCGCATCTTTAACCTTCGCTATTTTCTTATACAATTTAATATGCTTTAGGTCACGGACGGATATCTTATGCACATTCATCTTATTGGCGGTTAATATAAATAATGCCAAGTTCTTAATGAATATGCTTTATAGCTGGTGCTCTTTAAAATCAATTTAATTGTCGCTTGTTTTCTCCTTGCGATATCTAAATGCGCCATTACTGGTATCTGTTGATTAGCTTCAGGCAGGCGTGCTATTCCAACTGATTTGACTGATCAATATATGAGAGACAAATACCACAGGAAGTTATGAACAGAATCTAAAATCAGTTAAGTCGTAAACAGGTGGCTTTACAAATATTTGATCTGACAGAAAATAAATATAGAAACATATTTCAATATATCGTACATTTTTTTAAACGTCACTATATATGAACGTTGCGTTCTGTCTGACAGAATAAAACTTTAACTTTGCTTAGAAGTACGTATTTGGACAGCACGCTAGAGATGGAGGGTGTCACATTAAATTTCACGAATATTCAATACCATTTTTATCATTTAAATTTCTCCAAGCAATTATTTTAATTATCCCCGCGCGCAGGTGATTATGCGTCAGCAATAGAAAGCACCTCTAGGCGTTTTAATCTAATGTTTTAAGAGTCTGTGGTTGGTTTTCATCATTTTTGGTTCTCCGTTTCACAGTCGGCATGTTACCAACAATTACCGTACCGTGAAAAGAAAGACAGGAAATAGAACGTTTTCAGATGTTCTTGTCTCGCGGAGAGCTAGTGGGCACCGTTAAAGACATGTAATTATGAATCTATTGAGTAGTCATTGTCGTTCAACTGACGTGTGGAAAAGCGAAAGCTAATCTACGACCTGCTAAAAGTTATTGCTTAAAGATGAAAGCGTGCATCAAATTCATCGTGACCATAATTTTAATTCTTGACTCGCTCCGCGGGTCATATTCCTTAAAGTTGTATCCGTTTGGATCAGACGCTGGAGATGCAAGCTTACCTATAAAAGACGACGCAACCTCGAATATGACATTAACAACTCCATTTCTATTCTTCGGAAGGAATTTCACTGCACTATATGTAAGTACTTGGTTGAATAAAAACAATTTAAAAAGCCTGCATGCATGCACGCGCCAATTTACAGCAATGTAAAGGTGATTTATCCCTGTTTGTAGAATCAAATATTGGAATTTATTTAACTTATCTATTAGACAAAATACGACAGCAAATAATGAGCGAAAGCTAAAAGCAGTCCAGTCCTAGACAGTCAATATTCTGAAAGGAAAGCGTGTGACGTCGTCGCGCTCGTTGCAAAGAAAAGAAGTTAAAATCATCGTTTTGTTTCTTATTAAAACACAGTTTCCAACTGTGAGTATAACAAATGTCATGTCTAATGCGGCAACGTATTCTTTTGATTTATTCATTAAAATCGCCAAAAATGATGTATATGCGACGTTCAGTTTTCTTATTAGTTATGCCGAGCAATGAACCGTCCATAATGTGAAAACGTATTCTACAGATAAAGAAACAGACTAACATGAAAGATATTGATGGTATATGATATTTCAGTTTTCACTTCGTCATCTAAGGCATGAATGAAAATATTAATTTTCTTCTCTTTGTCGCATTTTGTATACTGCGTGTTTTATTGACAACTTGGAGAAATCATCCTTTGTTTTAGCATCGATTGAATCTTCTAGAAAATTCGCACGTACCTTTCTGTAATACAGTAGCCCATAAATAATTTAAGGTTATATTTTGAATTGAACCTACTTGTTTCCAACTTTGCCACGGCCGGGTTTTCGATTGTATTTCTGCCAAAACTAACTAAATAAACAAATTAATGAAATATGCCGTTAAAATAAAATAAAGTTTAACATGCATTTTTTTTTCTTGGTCGCTAATTCTGACTCTGGAAGTCGATGTTCATATAGACAGTGATGTAAACAATGGCAGCCCAATACAATTTGTTTCATGATCACGATCGAGCTTAATTTTTACCGTTTTTCTGTTAATCAACATACATGACACTCCCGACGTTACCGTTTCTAGCAACATTTAGGACGTAGAGCCTAGTAAATGACCAAGCTCGCCATGAGTCTTTACAAAGTTCAATATAAAGAACATTTGACCATTGTACTTAGCTCATGACATATGCTGTGTTCATATTAATACCAAAACATGTTATACGAGTTGTTAATTTTAAAACACATTTCACGCCTGGTTCTATAATTTATGCTCTTTTAAGAAACAGGCATAAGGTCGCATACAATCTCTATTATTACACATGAACCGAAATCGGCGAAATTGTTTTATCGTTTAATCTCACTTGTCAAGCACTTTGGGAACGATGCAGTTTTTTTTTTCAAGGAGACGGTGACATTTGTTCTAACGCATTTCGTCTGGCTTAGATAGAAACTACCCCTACCTTAGAATAAATATGCTTCTATCATTATTCGCGCTATGTGCTGACTGATGTGAACAAGTTTTAAAGTGAATGTAAGGGCCAGTTACACTGGGCTACTTTTAAACTTAGGCATAAAACAACACATTCGTCCAAAGTGTCTGTGTATTGCTCTCTGCACGTTTACATCTCTGAACGATTCGAAAATATTATGCCTGAAACACGTTCGCCATTGAAGTCACATGGCTGTCTCCAAAACTACTTCGTATAACAATCACAAAATGAACCTTCCACGTAACTACTTCATATAACAATCACAAAATGAACCTTACACGCTCCCCCCCGAAAGACGATAGGGGAGTCTTTCTAAACTAAACAACAACACTAGATCGCGAAATCGATCTATCAAAGTCTCTATACTCAAAACAGTCTCAAACAATGTTCAATTATCCTTAGTGTCTCCTTAGTGTCTCTTTTAAAACAACATCTACGTCTGTTCATTGCTCGCACGCAGCTTGCTGCACGTCACTGCTCCGGTACGACTCACACTTGTTTCACCTGTTCTTCAATGCAACTTAGTAACTTCTCTTCTAACAAACACAGTTTTCGCACGTCTCTGTGATAAACTCCATCCGCTGTTCTAACGACTTCTCGGCGTACAATGCCTTCGCTGTCTGGAAGTACCTGCTCTACCAATGCTTTTGGCCATTGCCCACGAGGCGTGTTCTTGTCTGCTATCAAGACCAAATCCCCTACTTTAAAGTTGGGCTGTTGGCGTAGCCACTTCTGCCGCTCCTGGAGCGTCGGTAAGTATTCCTTGGTCCATCTGTGCCAAAACTGGTTTGCAAGTAGGTGAACGAATTTCCATCTCGCTTTGAATTGATCTGCTTCATCAAACACATCTGGAGGAGAACATGGATTTCTTCGCAACAGGAGAATATGATTCGGCGTTAGTGCTTCTAAATCTTGCGGGTCACTTGAAACAGGTGTGATCGGCCTATCATTTAGAATCTTCTCCACTTCGACTAGAAATGTTCTTAAGGTTTCATCACTTAGAAGGCGCTCTCCAACCAGCGAGTACAAGATTCTCCTAACAGAACGTATGAGCCTCTCCCACACTCCCCCTTGATGGCTGGCTGCCGGTGGATTGAACTTCCACTCGATACCCCGTTGGGTCAATGTCGCTTGAATCTTCTCCTGATCCCACGCTTGCAACGCTCGGACAACATCCACTTCTGCTCCTCTAAAGTTGCTACCGTTATCACTGTAGATAACTGTTGGTGGGCCTCGTCTACCAACGAAGCGCAGAACTGCGTTTATGAAGCTGTCTGTGGTCAGGTCTTCAGCTACTTCTATGTGTACAGCTCGGTATCTTAAGCATGTGAAGATACATCCGTAACGCTTGTTCAAGGTTGCGTTTTTCCTTGATCTTGTGTTAGGCCCATTCTTAACGTAAAGTGGACCAAAATAGTCAAGTCCTACTGCTGCAAATGGATAGATGATCCTGTGACTGTCCGACGACACTCGAACTACTGGGAGCGGTGCGGTTACTTGTTCTCCTAATTTGGCATTCTGGCGTCTGCAAACATGGCACTTCCTCAGGACATGCTTTACTGAGGAGACTCCACGGACGATCCAAAAGCGTTGTCTTATTTCGGCTAGCACTTGATAACTTCCAACGTGTCCATTCATATGGTGGTAATGACGGATTATCATCTCCGTAACTGGGTGTTTTCCTGGCAGTATCATCGGGTACTTGGCATCGTACTGCAAATCTGAATGCTTCAGTCGTCCTCCAACACGCAAGACTTCTTCATCTTTAAATGGCTTGAGTCGGGCAAGCCGACCAGTCAACTTATCAACCTGGCTGGTGAATGACTGCACTTGCACAAACTTCACGATTCTCTTCTCAGCTTCAGTCACCTCAGATACTGCCAATAGTGTAGGACCGCGGTTTACGTTCCTCTTCAAGTTCCCCTTATCTTCAGTCTGTGGTCGAGGACGCACGAGCATGCGGAAGGCACAGATGACACGGATGAGCCATGCGACTATTCTTCGTAGCCGGTCCCATTCTGAATACCGCTCGAACATGGAGCTCCAGAAGTCCTTCTGTACAACGGCCGCTCCAGTCGTAATCTTCTCCCTTTTTACTCCTTCATCGCTTTCCAGGAGACCATCTAAGACTTCCTCAGGCTGTGGAGGCCACTCTTCCTTGTCCTTCCATAACAACGCTGGACCACTCTTCCATATATCTAGTTTCTTTGTCTCTGAGGCTTTGATTCCTCGAGAGGCATAGTCTGCTGGATTAAGTTCCGATCTAACATGACGCCACTGACTCGGTTCTGATTCTTCGCGAATAGCAGCAACTCTGTTGGCGACAAATGTGACAAATCTTCGCGATTCATTAGCAATGTACTTGAGGACTATCATTGAGTCAGTCCAAAAGGTGATACTGTCGATCTTCAGTCTTCCTTCTAGTTCCTTCCTCGCAACTTTGTTAATCCGGGTCGCTAAGGTGGCTGCCGTCAGTTCTAACTTTGGCACGGTCACTGCACCCTTCAGTGGTCTCACGCGGGATTTACCCATGACAAAACTACAATGGATTTGTCCTTGATCATTGACGAGATGCAAATACGAGGCTGTCCCATAACCATGCTCTTGAGACGCGTCAGCAAAATGATGAAGCTCTACCCGTACAACATCGCCAAAGCTTCCTGGCTTGAAACAACGTGGAATACTGAAGTCCTGTAAGGACATAAGGCCTTCTCTCCATCTTCTCCAACGAACACTTAATTCTTCTGGAAGTTTATCATTCCAGCTAAACTTTAGTTTACACAGTTCCTGATTGATTTCTCTTCCCGGTAGGAGTAACGGACTGGCAAATCCAAGTGGGTCATACACAGTCGCAATCGAGGACAGCACTCCCTTTCGATTCTCTGGCTGTTCTCCTTTATCAAACACGAAGTTGACGGTATCACGTTCCACGTCCCAATGGATACCAAGCGCTCTATCCAGAGGCAAACTGTCGGATTTTAAATCCAAGTCCTTAATGTGCGGAGCTCTTTCTTCAACTGGGAATGCTAACAAGACATCACGGCAGTTCGAATTCCATTTTGTGAGTTGAAAGCCCCCTTTCGCAAGCAGTTCTTGTAGCTGTATGCTGAGGGCCACAGCTTCTCCCGAATCAGCAAATGACTTAAGTAGGTCGTCCACATAGAAATCTCTAAACACAGTATCAACTACCTCTTGTGGGAAATCGTGCTTGTTGTCCTTAGCTGTCTTTCTAAGGGCATATCCTGCTACACTTGGCGAGGACTTCGCACCAAAAATGTGTACAAGCATCTGGTAAGTTTTTGGCTCTCTTGACAGGTCCCCATTCGGCCACCACAAGTAACACAGCGCTCCACTATCTTCCGGTGCCACGTACACCTGGTGGAACATTCTCTTTATATCAGCCGTGACTGCTATGTCCTCCACTCTAAATCTGAGAATTACTCCGATCAGGGTGCTGGTGTTCTCGGGCCCTCGCAGCAGCTGTTCATTCAATGACGTTCCACCACTCTTGGAGGCGCAATCAAAAACTACCCTTGGTTCTTCTGGCTTTCTAGGGTGCCATACTGCGTGGTGAGGGAGATACCAGATTGGATCCAGTTTAGGAACCTCTTCATCTGGCACCTGTCTGGACGAACCCTCGGTTCCGTATTTCTCCACAACACTGCTGTATTTGGCGTGAAAGACTGGATCTCTCTGCATCTTCCTTTTCAACCACGTCAGTCTCTTTTCTGCTGTTGGCAGACTATCAGGAAGGTTTGGAAATTCTTGACGGAACGGGAGTTTAATTTGGTAGTGTCCATTTACTAGGGTCGCAGACTGATCCATGATTCCCTTGGCTTTATGGTCTTCGATTGACATGCCTTCTTCTAAACCTCTGTTTGTGTCACTAAACTCCTCATCGTACATGCGTTCCAACTGTGCATTCAGAATTTCTTGCTCAGTATGGGTGAAGCTTACATGGACTTGATCATCTGCAGAGTTTCCGATCGGTCCATAAACAGTCCATCCAAGGGGTGTTTTCACGGCTGAAGGTTGGCCATGTTCTCCTTCCCTCTTGTCTAGTTGCTTGTCAATTATGTCTGGACGATCACTGCCTATTAAGATTGTCACTTTCCTATCTCCTGTCTCTGGTAGAATGATGTCATCAAGGTGAGACCATTTCTTTATTTCCTCATTAGTTGCCATATGCCTTGGCGTAACTGGAAGACTGCTTGTAGTCAAGACATGGTCAAGTTGGAACTTCACGTCTCCATCAAGAGATTCTAAATTTAGCTGCACCTCATGACCGGTTCTTTTCTCTTCACAATTAACCGTCGTCATCGTAAAGGTGGTTGGCTTCATATCCATCAATTCTAACTCTTCTACCAGACTTTCGACACAAAATGTTGCATCAGACCCACTGTCCAGAAATGCATAGGTGACTATCTCTTTGGCACCGTCCTGAGCACTAATCTTCACCGGGACAACTTTAAAGCATACTCTCGGTCTACCAGCTCTGGTAGTACTGACTGTAACAGGATGACTGGATGATGAAGTGGAACCATGAACTGTCGGAGGGGGAACTGGGTTCACTTTCGCAGTCGTCCTCTCTGACACGTTGAGAGGTTCTGTGCCAGACCTATCTACTACGCCGTTGCTCCTGGCACCTTGTACTGCATTAGCTTGACTTTCATTCTCTTTGCTGTCTCCTTCAGAATGAATCAGATAGTGATGGTCCTTTCGACAACCTGCCTTTCCACAAGTGAAGCCCCTTTTGCAATTTTTCGCACTGTGACCTTCTGAAAGACACACTCTACAAAGTCGGTGCTGTCGCACAGTCTTAAGTCGGTCTCTTAATGAAGAGCTCCTAAATATTCGACACCTCCAGACTCCGTGGGGACCTGAGCACTGCGGACACTTTTGGGGGATCCCTGATGATGTGCCTGAGCTCTGCTGACTGTCCTCACTTTGAGTTGCCAATGTTGTGAATCTGGGTGAACAATCTGATTTTCCTTTTCCAGGTTCCTTTCTTTCTCTGTCATTGGTTGGGGGCAACTTCAGTTCCTGTCCATATCTATTGTTAATGCGCTCTGCGGCTCTCTTAATGAAGCGAACAAAATCTATGTATTCTGCTTGGCCTTTACTCTTGATGAGGTCCCCTGCTCTGTCTGCCTACTTTCTTTTCAGACTTTCATCTGGAAGCTTTCTCATCAACATAACGATCACATCTTCACTGTCCAAGCGATTTGCATAAGTACTCCCCATACTCGTCAAGACTCGTCTCGCATCTTCCAGCCGCCGTGCAAGATCCATGAGAGTTGATGCATCAGCCTTACGCACTTGTATATCTCTTAGCTTCTTCATATGGGCTTCTACGATCATGTGAGACTGGCCAAAATTTTCATGAAGGGTCTTCCACGCTTCAGAGTACTTGTAACCAATTGGCAGATTTACACAGCTCTTAATCGCCTCCTTAGCTTTCCCTGTACACTGCGCAAGCAGGCGTGTGAGTCTCTGCGACTCATCAGATACTTGGCTTTCGATGTTGTCTCTAAAGTTTGTGACGAACTCTGCATACTCCAAGGGGTCGCCGCTGAACTTCATTAACTCAACCTTTGGCAAGGATGGACCTTGCTTAATCGCTTGCGCAATAGTTATCCAAGCATCGGACTGCTGTGATTGGAGGCTGCTACGCTGTTGAGGTGATGACCATGGGTGATGTACCACAGGGAAAGTGGCCTGCTGTGTGGTGTTCCCTGGGTAAAACTCTGTTGACTTTGCATTCAAACACGTAGTCTGTGGACTACAAGACTGCGTAAACGTTCCTGGTGTCGATTGATTCCTTATTGGCGTCAGATCAGCAAAGGTGTACAATGGCCCAGGGGCACTAACAATTTCAGGTGAGGTCTTCTGATGCACGAGGTGAGGCACAGAACTGACAGTCACATTATCCTTAGAACTATTAGGTGGTAGTCCTGCATCAGCCAAATCATCCGAACATGTCTTACTGCTAGCTACTGCAACTATACGAGGCGTTGAGGAGAGGGTGATTATCGGTGGTGGCCTTACAGTTTCTCGGGTCGATGACAAAGGGACTTGAGGCTGAGCAGAAGTAGGTGTCACAAATGATGTTGACATAGCCCCATGACTTTTGACTGGGTGTGATTTTGAGATGGGTGTGGCACTGTTACATCAAGTTGCAATGAAGGATCTTCACGGGTGGGGCCACGAGCATAATGTTCCTTAAGATAATCATTCATCCCATCCCCTCCTTCATCTTCTACACTTTGCTCTATGAACAAGTCAATCTCAGCATGCTTCACTTTCGTTTTGGCATCCAATAACTCTAATTTCCTGCTCAACTCCGCTTTCCCCCTTTCAACCTCTTCTATTTCACGTTGCAGTTCTTGCTTTTCTTGCAGGGCATGCATTTCTAACCTGGTTTCTTCCATCAATCTCTTCTTCTCTTTAACACTATTTCTACTGGCACAACTCTTGTCACTCTTTGCAGATTTAAGACTAAAGCCAGACTCGGATGGGAGTCTGTTCATTCTTTCCTTTTTAGCTCTCCAATTGTTGACTAGGATATCTAACTGCAACTTCATGTCTCTTTGATTATTGTAACTGTCAAGCATGAACTCTTTCTTCTCTTCGTCGTCTTCGTAGAGAAGATAATTATCATGACTACAAACAAAGTTATGAAATGCTGCCTCATACCTTGCAACACTCTCTTCCACTTCTTTCACTTCAACATCTGGACTTGCTAGCAATTCGTGTACTTGATTTCGCCGTTTTCGAAGTTCACCAACATGCCCAGCTCGCTGTCGCTTCGCCTGTACAGCTTTCTCGGCATTCACTTCTTGTTCGTTCCACGTGCTCGGCACTTTCACTCTTGATGGCCTTGATACGCCATTAAGGTCTTGCGGATTTTCGTCAACAAAGGCCATATCCACGTTTCCTTCGGGCAATGATGGCAATAATTCACCGTT
Source organism: Dendrophyllia cribrosa (assembly GCA_024195265.1). Taxonomy (NCBI): domain Eukaryota; kingdom Metazoa; phylum Cnidaria; class Anthozoa; order Scleractinia; family Dendrophylliidae; genus Dendrophyllia; species Dendrophyllia cribrosa. Next base: position 47,886,731 of record JAJLRJ010000001.1, on the reverse strand, counting down.
TCCACCATTCTTGTCGCTCCGAAACGTGTCCATACTCGACGACTTTACCGGTTCGGCCGCTTTTTCTTTTCGCTGAGTCACGTGCGATCTTGCACGATCGGCGCCTTTGGAAGCATTTGTCGCCGATCTCCTCTTCTTCGTCATGATCTTGCAATATTTTCGAATGATGTAAGGGCCAGTTACACTGGGCTACTTTTAAACTTAGGCATAAAACAACACATTCGTCCAAAGTGTCTGTGTATTGCTCTCTGCATGTTTACATCTCTGAACGATTCGAAAATATTATGCCTGAAACACGTTCGCCATTGAAGTCACATGGCGGTCTCCAAAACTACTTCGTATAACAATCACAAAATGAACCTTCCACGTAACTACTTCATATAACAATCACAAAATGAACCTTACAGTGAAACATGTTTCATTCCTGATTACACTAAACATATGTTTCGCCCTAGCGTGAACACAGCAACAGATAGATAGAATATATTATTTTTATGAGCTACTGTATAAGTTAAAACACACAAGGGGGCCAATTAATGCTGTGTTCACATCAGCATCTAAACATGTTTAGAGTAAACATGTTTCAGCGAAACACGTTTCCCGCAAACGTGTTTGCAATTTCATTGTTCACACGTTGTTAATTTCAAAACACCTTTTTACGCCTCCTTCTATAATTTATGCTGTTTTACTAAAGCCTGGTTTCCATATAATCGCAACGATCGCAGCGATCATTATGATCGACGATCGTTGCGATTCTTGCGATCCTTGCGATCCTTGCGATCGCTGAGACCTCAGGTTTCCATATGATCGCAGCGATCGCAAGGAAACGTCGAGTAGGCCTGGACCGATAAACTTTAAGTGCATTATGGGATACAAGGCTTTGGTGTGCAATTCTTTCTGGGACATTTTGGATCGCAAGGAACGCGAGAGTGGTTTTTATATAAAAATCGATCGCAAGGATCGCAAGGATCGCAGAGATAGAAATTTTTCTATCTCTGCGATCGCAATCGCAAGGATCGTAACGATCGCAAGGATCGCAAAGTGTTTGGTTTCCATATGATCGCACTTGAAGGGTCGCACAATACTTTTTTCTGCGATCGCTGCGATCCTTACGATCCTTGCGATTATATGGAAACCAGGCTTAAACAAGCATATTATAATAAAGCTGCATACTAGTGGTTCCTAATGGAAGGCCGGTAAAGTTATAAAGCGTCATATTTCTTAATTGCCCGAAAAAATATTGGGGGGTATTCGATAAAATTGATTGCAGTAAGGAGGAAGGAATGTGTTCATTAGCAGATGCAGGAAGTCTTCGGTGTCTTTTGATTTAAGTATTAAGAGTCGAAATATGTAGGCCAAATAAACTAACGCGTACAAGAAAAAGAACAATGACAACAAAAGCTGAATGTTTGTTTGCGACCACAGTGGGTGGATTGGCACATTGGCCACAGAGCGCATTCTCTCAGTTCCTTTTTCTGCGACCAAAATGGGTCGTTTGACACATTGGCCACCGAGCAGTCGCTCAGTTCAGTTTGTTTGTCACAGATGAGAGCCAATCGGCTCAACTCGTGATCCGGTTTGTAGGTCGTTTTATTTCGCTCATTTACGGAAAGCCAAAAACTTGTCCTACACGAACACGTCAGGCCTGTGGAAAAACTCGCAAAGGGAAAGCACGTGTTTGAGCCAGCGTTGCAATGGTCAGCTGTGCTGTTGAACCACACGAAAGCGAGGCAAAATGTTCTACTAACACACGTCGAGAATCAAACTTTTAAATAAGAGGTACCAGTAATAATACATTCTGCCCGGTTTTTCTGAAAATTAGCAACTTGAGTGCCACCGATAGCATCCCAGACAATACAATAATATGTGAAATATGGTTTAGTTATTGACCTGTAAATGTCGATCAGGCTAGCCTAGGCATAATTTTGGCACGACTTAGACGCAATTTTGGCACGACCTAGGCACAATATTGGCACGACCTTGGCACAATTTTGGCACGACTAAGGCACAATTTTGGCATGAATTATGCATAATTTTGGCACGAACTAGGCACAATTTTGACACGACCTAGCACAATTTTGGCACAACCTAGGCACAATTTTGGTACTACTAGGCATGATTCTAATACAGGTTTGATACATAGATACAGGTTCGATTGATAAAGTTAATTGTCTGTTGTTTTTATTTTTTATTTTTTTTATTTTTACAAGGTCGACGAAAATGGAATCATTTCATTTGGTTCTGCATTAAGTGCAAGGAACCAGGCACCTAAAACATTTCCATTGCCAGAGCAAAAATGCGCAGCTGCGCCATACTGGGCTGATGTTTACACACAACATGGCGGTCGAGTCTGGTACAGAGTAACCAGCGAAAATGTGACAGTTTCTCGTGTAACAAAAGACATTCTAGGGGCATTTCCCCATTTCACAGGATTTATAGCCACATGGGTGGTTATCGCCACGTGGAATGAAGTACCTTTTTACGCAGCCAAAGATATTTACAAGCAAAAGGTATGTCATTCATAGGCTACACTACACAACCATGGGGTGTGTGTAATGGTGTTGAACCTTACCATACTGCTGGCTCCGGGTATGCGAATTCGATTTGTATATGAAACAGTATTTCACTCGATAATGGAGTAAAATTTCCGATTGAAAATAATTCTCATTTTGAGGTTACTTTAATCGAGTTATTCTTAATCTTAATAGAGTTGTTATAACACGAAAAAAGTACTCCACTGAAATTAGCTATCTACAAGGCAGTTATAACTTCTCTTTAGATTAACCCCATTTAAAAAAAACATACATTTTAACTAGTAACTTGAGCTCTTTGTTGTGATTAAGGCATGGCTTAATTAGATCTTATTTTGGTGACCAATTTCTAGTGCAGCAGCTGCAATGCAGGTTCTTTACTAGAAACTATTTCGAAACTAACCCCGTTATATTTGCTGACTGTTTTTTGGAGGGGGTGTTAGCGTCCCCCATCGCATTTGTAAAGGTCTCACGTTTTTAATTCTGGCGGCAGCAGTCGTATTGTGCTTCTAAGGCAAGATATTAAACTGTTCATCTCTATGCTCAAGGAAAACGTAACTAACGAAATTCTCATAAAAGACAAAAATATGGGATAGATTGAGATATATGGGATATATTGCCCCCTTTGAAAGTAAAAATGTAGTTTATAGTACCAGAAATACAAAAGTGGGTTGAAACGTGTAACGCGCATTCACAGCTTCCGAATATGATTTTTTTACTTAATACCATATTTGGATTTTTAAATTAATTTATTTATTTAAAGATCATACATCATATGGTTACAGGTACAACTTAATTTACATAGAAACATAAGGTAACGGAAGCAAGTTGTTCCAGCGAATTGATTTGTTAATATTTTTATCTTGATTTTCCAAATATGGCTGTAACAACGTCTTAGTAAATTGAATAATCGGAAGTTTGTTAAGAGCCGTTGTCAGTAACTATCGAGAATCCGGCGACAACAGAAAAAATTCGAATTTTTTTTTATTTGCCCGAAAAGACCCTTATAGTAAATTATTTTCAGAAATGATATTCAAAAGTTCCAGCGAATTTTTATTTTGGCTAAAAATAAGAAAGTTCGAAATCGGCCTAAGATTGCCCGAAAGCCTGATAAAAATTATGCAAATTAGTACATTTTCAAAACGCTCGTAAAAGAAAACTAAAACGTTCCTTGCATTCATATTTTCACAACTTGTTATACATCCCTTGTACTTGCTTTTCAACTATATTTCATGTCGGTCTAAACTTTTTTGTCTTATATTCACCCGCGTAAAAAATACAATATTTACTATTCCGTTAATCTGACTGAATTTTACCATATTTCAGAAGACCATAACATCGGGGTTATACGAATATCCAGGTAGAAAAAGGACTCGTTTGAACGGGCATTTCTTCTTGTTTATCACATAAAAATATTTAGTTTGGCCCGTTAAAAGCGAGCGCGCTAGATTAAAATTTATGGAGTACATTTTCACAGATTTCGCCATTTTTTTGTTGCACCCCTACTGCAAGTCACGCATTCTATTTAGACAAAAGTCAGGTAAAAATCAACGTATCTGGTCTCTACTATTGCTTTTAAACATTTTACATAGTTGTATTTTAGCTAAAGCGGTTCCCTATCTTAGTAACTTTGTTTTTACTTGAATTTTTTGTGTTTATTTTGTCTTTACGCGAGTTCTAAATAAAGGAACAATGGGAGATGAAAGATCCCTTCTATTTTCATTACATGAAATTACCTTGTGCTTTTACATTCCAAAATACCTTACTACCTTTATAGAGCAGAAAAAGTATAACTGTTGCTGTAAATACGCGAGTTTTAAAGAAAACTGCTATTAATATCTACAGTCACGTACAGTCAACAGATGTTATCAGGTCGACTACAGCTTGTAAACGAATTATGAGTGCTCGCGGTGTTTTTAGTTGCTTTAAAGAACTTTACCACTTTACCACTATCTTTGTAGACTATCTCTTAAAATACATTTGCTTATCAAGCTTAGCTCCGATATATATTTTTTAAGGATGTTAAAAAAAAGAAATTGTACAACACTGGCAGGCGTCAGGCGCCGGGCTCATTCAATTTATAGATCACTTTAAAATAACTGCATAGCCCGACTGAGAAATCAGTGAGTTATTCCCTTGTACTTACTTGATGGTGGTCCATATGTTTGCAGACGATTATATCTGAAGACAACACATCCATCAGTCAAAGCAATACTGAGCTGAAATTTCGTGTGAACCTCTATTAAAATCAGTTTCTACGACTGTTGCGGGTTGCTTGTTACGTGACAAATGAATGCGATAGGGTGGATTTCCACTGTCGCGTAATTTTTACGTGCGTAAATATAATAAGAGACGATGTATGGACAGCTTGCGTAAAAGTTTACGCGAGCTGTTCATACATAGTCTCTTATTTTTATTTACGCACGTAAAAATTACGCGACAGTGGAAATCCACCCATATACTAGCGCCGGAAAAAGACCAGGAAGAGACTATTTCAATATTTGTGGATGTAATGACAGTTTTACGATTTTTTAACGCAAAAAAATCTTTTTGATTTTACTGGATGGACTAAAACTAAAATCACCGTATTTTCCGTAGTGTTTATTTGTAGCTTATAAATTCGAAGTCATAAAAAATCATCTCTGCGCGAATTTTTTATGCACGAGCCGAGTCCGTGATGCTTTTAGGTCTTTTATCGAAAGACGCAGCAAATAAAATAAACCCAGGAGGGAGGGGGCGTCTCTAGGCAAAACATTGGTCGAGTCATCACTGCCAGTGTGACGTCACGTCATAGATCAGTGATTTTCAAAATGGCGGACAAAGTTGTTGTACGTTATCTTCCAAAAAATGTGGAATTTCCTACGGTTTGGACGATTCATTTACTTTATTCGATGTTACTCAGGATTCTAAAAATATAAGAGACTTGTTTGCGATAGTTTCCAGTAGCATAGAGTATTCAAAAGCGTCATATTAGGATTGGAAACCCATTACCAAGTAGCTAATACGTCGGCGGAGTTTGTTCTCCTGTTAGCGTTTTCGGGAGCTTGTGCAGTGATGCGGAGATATTCTGATCCCAGAATAGGACGTTTGGCACATGGCATATTAAGCTTTCTGTGTGCCGAGTTTCAATCCTTCAGTACTCGTGGTTCGTCTCATCAATCCCTTTAAAGTCAATGAAGTTGTATGTGAAGAAGACACCGCTACAAGCTTGTTTATATTACTGCTCCTTGTTGGCACCAGAGGTCATTAGCGGTAAGTGTTGGAATTTTTTTACTTGCATGTAAGTAATAGCAGATACTTTATATAACATTTGTTCCTGAATTACCGTCTGTGAACACTTCTTAAGTCGAAAATCAACAATACTTTTGAAAATTTTAATCTGCTCTACAGCTAGGTCTCAGTGTACAACAGTACTGTACATCATGCATTATGCATCATGTCCATGTGGTTAAGTTTGGTTAATTAAATGGCTGTCTCCTTTATAAAAAAAACTGATGTTCAGTTTAAGATTTGGTCTGTATAGATTATTTTTCACTTTCTGTTGGTTCATCATCATCATTATTATAACTATCTTTATACAGAAAGTCAGCATCACTCATAGGTGGTTTTCACAAGTCACTAAATATAATAAGCTAAAAATAATAATTAATAAAAATCAAGTGTATTTGTTAGCCACAAATCTGTGTTGTTTCTCCTTTTCCAGATAAATCTTGCTTTTGAGCATTGTTTGAATTCAACTGGGTTGTGGAAGTTGAACATTTTTGTTTTTCTTGAAACATATGTTTCAAGATTTTTTGTAGGTCATTGTGTAAATCTGTTTTGTTACCATTTATTTGTTTCATTTAAAAAGTTGCAAGCCACTGAAAACAGGTTATTGAATGTGGTTATATTATGTTTCTTGCAGGGAACATCACTGGTTGGGCAAACTTTATTGTTGCATTGTGAACAAAATATGCTACAATGGATGGTGTTGTCTTCAGAATACCTTGCTGGGCATAACTGTGTGATCTTGAAGAGCCCTCTGGGAGATAAACTGCTGTGATGTTTATCACATACTTTAAGGTTCTTGAGATATTGAAAATCAGATGTTATGACATGAGGAGTACATTTTATTTCATACTGCCTAATCATGCTATCAAATTTACAAGATATGGCCTTATTCTAACACCCCTTCAAACAGCATTGTATATCTCCAATCAACCATCCATACATGAAAACTGTTCCGGTTATTTCCTCCAAAAGTACAAAACCTTGTCATGTAAAGGCTTGCCACAGTATGACAGCCAGAACAAATCACCTGTTGTTTTGAATTTGGTATTTACTGGAGATCTTAAATCTTATAGTGGTTTATGGTTCAAAAGTAAATAGTGGTCAGTGAAACCCAGTTAATACGGACACCGATGGCACTACGGAAACTGTCCGTATTATGGGGATGTCGGTATAAAGCGGGTGTCCATAAAGCTGGGTTTGACTGTACATGTGATTTGCCTGTTATGTAGATGAGCAAGATGAGTTGACCTGATCCCCATGCTAATTAAAAAACCTTGATGGTGTAATTCAACCATTTTTGCACAAGAATAACTAACTGACAATACACCAAAGCAAAGATACAAAACTAGGAAAAAACAGTAGCATGTCTGAGCTATGTAGCATCAAAGTTTTCCCCAATTATTATTACAGTAATTACATATGAACCCACAAGGAATGGATATAGTAGGGCTGATATGGTCAAAACAACAGCAACAGTTACCAAGTAAAGAGGAGCAGAATGAAGCTTGCTGTCCAATACCAAATTATTACCAAATAATTATTACCAATACTAATTATTACCAAATAAGGATCAACAAAATGCCATGAGAAACAAAAAGGCATACTGGTATTTGCCATTAGACTGGAAACGAATTTTAAAACTTTGATGCTATACTCCAAAAATAATGTACTGTCCAGTGAAAATTTATATTGTGGCTGTATATATTTATTAATGTAACAAAATTTTGTAAACTGGATCAAGCAAAGATAAAAATATTCTCAAAATATTAACAGCAGGAAATAACAGTGTCTCCAGCAAACAATTTAATGTTTGTTGTAAACAAATCCTTTACATTACTTTTGAGTAAAACAGAAAAATAAGTGTAATAACAATAGAAACATTCAAGGTTTGACAGGTTAATGTTTTGAATTAGCCATACTTTCAACGGGCGCCTGGAAAACATAGAATCCGGAATCCGGAATCGGAATCGGAACCGGAACCGGAACCGGAATCCAGAATCCGGAAAATTGTTGTTAAGATAAATTATATTAATTCGGAACATTTTCAGCCGAAGCAAACTAGGATGTGTTGAAATATGTAGTAAAATCACCGAGGAAACAAAACTTGGGAAGGAAACATTCGTAGGACTTGTGCACGTAGGTAACATGGGTGTTTCCTTGCCTTAAAATAGGATGAGGAGGCTTTTTTGCTGCTGTAAGAGAGCTTCTGCGCCATAATTTCCACATAATGATTATACGACCGACAATTGATTTAATCTCCAGAATTCAACCTATATTTTTTGGTAATCGAACTCCATGGTGCTGACAAAAAACAAAACAGGTGTTTGCTCAGCCATCGTCCAAGCAAAAAATAGGAGCGATTACCTGCCTCTCGATGCAAATATGGCGCGAATTTATGAGGTGATGTGCTGGATCAAGTTACCTATGATTGGCGTATGTACTCCGCCTTCGTTCTCCGGCGTGAGAACATTTTTGCTCTTTGGTGAGAAACTTGAAAACATGCAAGAGCCAAGGAGTCACGACAGTCCTGACAAGAAAACGTGATTCACAAAAATACATGTTCGAGTTTTATTGTTCTTGCATGGTTAGCGTTTAATAAACGCCGATCTATTTGTTTTCCTAAATGTTTTTGCTTCATTTGTTAGATCTCGTCACGAAGACAAGACGACAAGAACTCGACAAGTTTCCAGCACATGTGAAATTTTTACTGTACTGTGCAATTTTCAAAAAGTTTTAACTGATTCTAGCAAATATCTAAATGTCTTAAGGAGCCTTCAAAGGAAGCGCTAGCGTGTTTAATATTCATGCAGATGGAGAGAAATATTTAACATTTATTTCTACTGTGTCACTACTCTTGAATCCATTTCAAACGTCGGGTAGGTTAAATACATTTTATGCAAGACCGAGTATGGTTAGAAATTGCCAAAACGAGCCTGATACGTTTTTATAAAATCATACATTGTCATTCTGTGTTTTGAAATAGAAATTTGTAGTCGTCACAAAACATTTTGAGCTGGAGGGGGAGGGGGAGGGACTGTTGATCTTCTCTTTGCTCGAATGTTCTTTCCTTTTGCTGTGTTGCTGCATGACTTTTTCTTCCTAAGAATACAAAGCCTCAAGTGGGGCTTACTACATAATTTAACGCATCCTAGTCTGCTTCGGCTGAAAATGTTCCGTATTAATATAATTTATCTTAACAACAATTTTTCCGGATTCCGGTTCCGGTTCCGGTTCCGATTCCGGATTCCGGATTCCGGATTCTATGTTTTCCAGACGCCCACTTTCAACTGTATTAAAAGAGGACAATAAAAGTGACTACCATTTTCAGCACATCCAGATTTTGCATTGTTTGACTTGTCATGCAATACCCCAGGGGTGAGGCATTTGCTTCTCAAAAGATTTAAAGGGAGAATAAAGAGAAAATTGGAGTTTTGAAAGCCTTAGGAAAGATAATGAAAGACTGCTTATACAACATGAGCATACAGGGCAGCCATCACCAGATGCACAATGTAATGAATATGAAAAAGCCAAGTAATACAGCAACAAGGCTGTTACCAAATACATAAACAATAAATTATTTTTATTCATCATTATTTTACACCATAAAATACAATATAAACGCTCAGTCAGTCAACAAGTCAACAGATTTAAACACAGGTAGTCAACAAGCTAACAAATTCAAACAGTCAGTCAACAAGCCAACAAATTTAAACACACTCGGGCAGTTAACAGCCAGCAGGCAGTCAAAACCCAGCAAAACTTTACAGAGGCAGTCACGCCAGAAAAATTCAGAGCAACAAGACAAGACGAGACAACAAAATTTAAACACATGCAGTTAAACTAGTAAAGCTAGTAAAATTTAGACACAGACAGTCAAAAAGCCAACAAAATCTAGACACAGGCAGCCAACAAGCCAACAAAGTGTACACACAGACTCTCAGGGCTCTTAACAAGCCAGCAAAATTGAAACACAGATGAAATCAAAACAACACCTTCGCACTCGAAGGGATTGATGAGCAAAATGGCTGATTTGATTGACAAAAACTAACAACGGCTATAAACGTATATTATCAAAGAATAAAACCTCCTTTTATGAGGTCGATCTGTAGAAAACTTAAAGAGAAAACGGCGATCGTTTTGGATCGACTACACTTGCCCGAAGTCAAGATGGCGGTCCCGCTTCTTGTCCCGAATTATATTCAACAGAATTACAAACAAACGCGCCCACAAAACAATAAACGATTCATACACACAGACAATATGTGCAACAAAGCTTACAAACTTACGATCAATTAGTGAATAAGAGCTAAATAATAGCCTGTATTATCATTCTCTTTGTGTCACTTCAATGGCGTCCCCACTCTAAACTGAGCAAGCCAAGCGAAGTCCTGACTCGTTGCTATGTGACGTCACACTGGTAGTGATGAATCGGTCGCGACAAATAACTGGAAACAATAGAGTCACCCCCTCCCTCCTGAATAAACCCTTGTCAGTCAAACCGAAACACCTAATGAAAAGTCAACAAACCATAGCAGTTTCGAAACTTCAATAAGGTGTTTCTCAATACCTTCTTCATTTTTCCTGGAGGGCTTGAATGTAACTTACCATGGAAGAGAACTTGATCCCGAAATCGTTGTCAAGGAAATGAGACGAGTTAATCTCTGACGGCAAACGTCTCTTCAGGCCATCAGAAGTCTGACAGTGCAACAAATTACGTCGTTTTTCGGTAGGCTTCTTGCGGCAAAATTAAAGTTCGCGAACAGTTAGTCGCAACCGACGAGGATATTAGCGCGGCGGAGGAAGAGCTACACACATTTTCACAATGCAAGAGAAGACATTAAAAATCGATTCATTGGTGAAAATATCCGATTAATATCTGATGTAATTGAAATGTCTGATAAAGAAAATTTACCTGGTATGTTATTATTTTTAGATTTTGAAAAAGCCTTTGATTCTCTTGAATGGACGTAGGCTTATATAAAGTCCTTGAGATAATTATAATGAACTTCGGAGCAATGTTTCAACAATGGATTCACACCTTTTATTCTAATATATCTAGTTGTGTTATTAATAATGGTTATGCATCAGATTTCTTTCTTCTTCAAAGAGGTGTCAGACAAGGGTGTCCCTTATCCGGGCTTCTCTTTGTTTAAGCAATTGAGATCCTTACCCAAGCCATAAGAATGAATAAAAATATTCACGGCTTAAAAGTAAACGGAACCGAATTAAAGCTTAGTTTGTACGCAGATGATATCACGGCCTTCGTTAAAGACGATAAGTCCGCAAACCACTTGTTTAACCTTTTAAACGATTTTAAAGACTGCTCTGGTCTTAAAATTAACATCTGTAAAACAGAAGGAATGTGGCTTGGCAGTCTAAAACGCAATCTTGGCACATACTTTCCTTTCAACATTGCATGGCCTGAAAAATATGTGGTTGCGCTTGGCGTTGCGTTTGCCTACGATCCTCTCATTAGTAATAAAATTAACTTTACGGAAAAGCTTGTCACCTTGAAAAAAATTTTAAATCACTGGACAGCCAGGAACTTAACTCTCATTGGAAGAATCTGTATTGTCAAGTCCCTTGCAATTTCGAAGTTGGTCTATAATACGTCTGTTCTAAAAACACCACGTGACGTTTCTAAAGAAGTAAATAATTCATGTTTTAAGTTTATTTGGAACTTCAAACCAGACAAAGTCAAACGTAATACCCTCATTGGTCCCATTGACAAGGGTGGTCTTAACATGATTGACTTCAACATGATGAACAAAGCTTTGAAAGCATCATGGGTTAAGCGTTTATACAATGCTGCAGACAGTAAATGGTGCTCCCCCTTCTTATCTGTTACATCTCGATATGGAGGCCCTTTCCTCTTTGATTGTAATTTTGATACAAAATATTTGAACTTAGATCAATACGTGCCATCATTTTACATTGAAGTACGTACTGCTTGGCAAGACTTACATTCAAAAACCCCTTCCACTGCTTACGAATACGAAAATGAAATCATCTGGAATAATCGCTTTATCAAAATTGATGGAAAACCGGTCTTCTATTCCTCATGGTATAAAAAAGGTATAACTAAAATACGTCACCTTTTAAAAGAGAACAAAACGTTTCTTACCTGTTCAGAATTCCAATTAAAATATGAACTGTCAGTAAATTTTTTAACGTATAATGGACTCCTAGCCGCAATTCCTTACGATTGGAAAAAAAAAAAACAATTTTAAATTCTACACAGAATAACTGTATTATGATCGACAGTAATGACGTTACTCCTACTAACGTTACTGCTAAAGTTGCACGCAAACTGCTTGTTCTCAATTCAGTAGAATCTCCAAACGTGGAAATGACAATAATGCAAGAAAGTATGTCTCCTAAAGCTATTAACGAACTGCCTTTTAAGGTAACCATAGAAAACAAACTTAGATGTTTCCAATTCAAGGTAATAAATAATATTATCCCAACGAATAATAGACTCTTTAAAATGAAATTGAAAAATTCTCCCAACTGTAACTGTTGCAACTTCCCCAATGAAACCCTATTCCATCTACTTCATGACTGTCCTGTAATACAAACTTTCTGGCAATCGGTTATTTCTTGGTGGAATGATAAGCGATCAGAAAATGTCTTCCTAAATACTTTAGACATTGTCTATGGATATAAACCAGAATCTAGTCATTATTATGCTTTGAACCACTTTATAATTATTGCCAAATATTATATTTTTTTGTGCTGGTTAAATAATACTTTTCCATGCCTCGAAATGTTCTGTCTGTTAGTAAATGATAAGATTAGTTCTGAACGAACGATTGCTTTTAAAAATAATACCTTAAAGAAATTTGAATCAAAATGGACAACACTTTGCACATAAACTCCCACAAATGTACTGCCGCGCAAGGGTGTGCCACTCTTTGTTTTTTAATTTCTTTTTTCAATTTCATTTACCTTTGTTTCTATGTAAATTAAGTTGTACCTGTAACTAATGTATGATCTTTAAATAAATAAATAAATAAATAAATAAATAAATAAAAAAAAGAAAAAGAAAGAAAGTTAGTAACGACATATTAAACCGGGCGATAAAAGCAACAATATAAAACCACGCACACGGTTTGTTTGCAAGGGATTTGATAACATAATTGACATAATTATTTAGTACGCAATTCCTCTTTCCTGCGGCAACTTTAATTTCTAATTTATGTAACCTATCATTTTTAAATTGAACTCGCATATTTTTAGCAACATTCATACCTTATTTGCTCTAACGTAATGAGAGTAGGATAGCTTTTTAAAGTAGAATATAGGCGACAGGACAATTTCAAGTTATCAAAACAATAAATCGTCGACAGCTAGAAGAAGGGATCTTTCATCACACCTTGTTCATGGGAGTGCCGGTTTATTTAGAACTGACATAAAACAAACTCCAAGAAACGTAACGTAGAAGAATCGTTCGGTCTTTAGTCAAATTTTGTCTGTTTGAATGAATAGACCTTTCCCGCATTCCTGTGAACAAAGGCACCAACTCGAGGCTGGGGTGGACAAAATACAGTGATTTGTATGAAATTGTCCACCCAAGCCTCGACCTTGTTTCATTGTGTGTGCTCACTGGAGGGGAATGCGGGAAAGGTCTATAAAAGCAGTAGAAGAGACCAAGAACGTCGAGTTTGCGCAAAAATATTGTGTGACTTGCAACATCTTGAAATAGGAGTACAATACAACGAAGAAAATGGCGAAATCTGGCAAAAGTGCACGCCATATATTTTCGTCTGGCGTGCTTGATTTTCACGGGCCAAACAAAATATTTTTATATGATAAACAAGAACAATTGTTCGTTCAAAAGCATCCTTTTATTACCTGGATATTCGTATAACCCCGATGTTATGGTCTTCTGAAATATGGTAAAATTCAGTGTATTAACCGAATAGCAAATATTGCATTTTTTTACTGGGGTGAATATAAAGGAAAGAAAGTTTCGACCGACATAAAATTTAGTTGCAAAGCATGTCAAAGGGATGTATAACAAGTTGTGAAAATAAGAATGCAAGAAACGTTTTTGTTTTCTTTAACGAGCGTTTTGAAAATGTACTAATTTGCATAATTTTTATCGGGTTTTCGGGCAATCTTAGGCCGATTTCGAACTTTCCTATTTTTAGCCAAAATAAAAATTCGCTGGAACTTTTGAATATCATTTCTGAAAATAGTTTACTATAAGGGTCTTTTCGGGCAAATAAAAAAAAATTCGAATTTTTTCTGTTGTCGCCGGATTCTCGATAGTTACTGACAACGGCTCTTAAGAAGCGTACAAGAGACAGACGTTTCAACCCAGTTATGGGTTTCTGATAGTACTTAGTAGTGTGAATCTGATGTACCCGGGTGCTTAATATAAACTATAATTAGTTTAAGCGTCTTAAATAAATATCAGTTATTTTTTTACAATTTTAGAGAAATACGTTTCAAGTTCTTATAGCAAGTAACGGAAATATGTCATTTGTGGGATATTTGTACGATAAACTGTCATGGACAACTGGTACATTAGATGGAGGAGATGAGCGCGGTCTAGGAGGACGACCAACGGTAAAGAGCTTCTTATGTTGACGAGGTGTTTGGAAATGTTCTGCTCTCTCTCTCTCTCTCTCTCTCTCTCTCTCTCTCTCTCTCTCTCTCTCTCTCTCTCTCTCTCTCTCTCTCTCTCTCTCTCTCTCTCTCTCTCTCTCTCTCTCTCTCTCTCTCTCGCCAATATACAGGGTCCAGACCACAAAATCCCTTGGGGTAATGATTGATCAACGTTTAGTTTGGGATGAACATGTCGACAGCCTATGTAAACGCGTCTCATCTGGACTAGCCGCTTTAAAACAAGCTCGTCGGTATGTTCCCCAAACCACTCTCATAACTATATACAAGTCACTCATTAAACCCCTTTTTGACTACTGTGATGTAGTTTGGGGCAATTTAAATAAAACACTAACCTCAAGACTACAAAAACTACAAAATCGAGCGGCCAGAATTATAACCCGTAAGGGTTATGATGTAAGATCAACCAATATTCGAAAAGAATTAGGATGGGATGACCTGGAGACTATTAGAAGAAAGCATATAGCGATCCTGATGTATAAAATTATGAATAGAAGAGCCCCAGGTTATCTTATTGATCTTTTCGAAAAGAGTTATAGTGTTTATACACTTCGTGAGAGCGGAAGTCGATTACTCCTACCTAAATATAATACTGAATTTGCAAAAGGTAGTAGTTTTTCTTTTGTTGGAGCAAAAATATGGAATTCTATTCCATTTAACATCAGATCTGCAAACTCTCTCTCCGCTTTTAAAACACAGATGAACAATCTCGCTGTCTTCTAGTTAGTGTAATATAGTTAGTGATCATTATTGTATAATTGGAATAGTAAATTTTTTAGTACACGGCTTTTCTGTAAAGCAGTTAATTCAGTTACTGACGTGTTGAAATAAAGTTTATTCATTCATTCATTCATTCATTCTCTCTCTCTCTCTCTCTCTCTCTCTCTCTCTCCCTCTCTCTCTCTCTCTCTCTCTCTCTCTCTCTCTCTCTCTCTCTCTCTCTCTCTCTCTCTCTCTCTCTCTCTCTCTCTCTCTCTCTCTCTCTCTTTTTACACGATAAACTATTGCCTTTGACTCTGTTAAGCAGCCTCGCCCAAAATAGAATGTTGAAGTCACCAAGATATATATAAAAAAATTACTTAAAGGGATCACTGAACCGGAAAACATGGTCCACTTTTGTGATAAATTAACCACATAATGCACCAAAACTATCGATGAGTGTCCCTATTCACAGATTACTTGAAAAACTTTAGCCTAATTTTTTTCTAGTTGTTAACTTTCGTCTCGAAATGGGAAAGAACAGACCATAATTTGTTCATCTTTCAAGAATTAGTTGATTTCACTCGCTTGGTGTTTAGTATTATTTTGAAAATAAGTAAAGGTATTGTAGCATGGTTTTCACCAAGAAAGTTCAAAACGCCCGTGATTCTTCCCCTTTAATAAATACTTTTACCATTTATTTTAGAACAACACAATACATTAACCTGTCGCCCTATTTAAAAGCAAATGATATTGTAACTTAAGGGGCTTCAGTTCAGGACAAAACAGGTGATGTGTATCAGCTTTTGTCTAGTTCCAAGGGGTTGTTGAAGGGAACAATAATACTTAAGAACATAAACAGTGTCTTTAACCTTACAAAAGACAATGTAGCTGCAAACAGAGATTGAATAAGAGTCACTTCACTTAATTAACCCTAGAAAATAAGAGAGAGAAATATGAACATATTAATATTATTTTTCCCTTTTGTAAAAAGGTTGGATTCAGCTACGGACTTAGCTACGAAATAAAGGCTCCTGGAACCATCTTAAACCTCGTTAATACGAGTAATTGTGGCAGGCCAGGCGTATGGGTTTTCAGAGTCGATCAAATTGAAAATGTTGACAGAAAGAGATGCGAAACCAAGGGTTAGTTGTTCTTAACTTTTGAATTAATATTTTTATTTCCATCAACAAACGGATTTTTACTGGTATCAATTCAAAGACATATCCCCACTGTGGTACTGGGGGAACAAGGTTTTCTAAGAATTGTTCATTTATCCTATTACAGTTTTTCACTGAAGAAAAATTCGATTTTTTATTTTTCATTCCACGTGCTTCTATTTATGCTGTCTTTACGTTGGGGATTTTTAGCAAGGTCTCAAAAGTATCGGTACTTTTGGCTAGGCGTTTCTTTAGTGGGGGGAGGGGGAGGGGGAAGATACTTTCAGAATTTTAAGGTATATCTCTCTGAAGGTTAACCGGCCTTCCTAAATATATTTGTCCTTGATCCTAATAATTAAGACCCTGATGAAGAACGGCCGTGCTGTTCGAAATTATTCGGTTGAAAAATATATATATATTCCTTTACTGTACGATCAGCCTTTCTTTTCATTTGCTTATCTCTTGTTTGTTTTGTTTCCAATTTGTTTTTCCCCAGGAAATGTACTTTTTTATCCGAAGGGTGGAAATATACAAAGTGGTGCCAATATTTTTATAACTGGTCTCTGTTACCGCCCTAGCTCCGAGCTTCTTTGTGATTTTGGCGAGGCAGGAACTGTAAAAGGATATACATTTGGCGAAACAAATGCTGTTTGTTCTGTACCTTTTATCACAACAAAAACGGAGGTCGAATTTTCTGTTTATCCGACGGGAGTTGATAAATTGAATTTCGCGGAAGTTTTCATGTTAGGTACGTGTCTAAACATACACTTAATACTTGTCTCCCGGGAGAGCGGGGGGGGGGGGGGGGGGGTGTGGGGGGGTGGGGGAGGGTTGGGGTGACTCCCATATAAAAATGATGAGGGTGCTCGCCATGAATTTGATGGTTGTGGTTCAAATGGATTTTTATCCCTATTAGAGATACCAAATCGAAAAAGTTTCTGTCTTATTTATTCTGCTCAATACTCCAGAAGGTACAGCGATAATTCAAACGGTTTTCATTTTAGATTTTAGCACCCTAAGCGGTACCAATCTACAATTTTTGATCCCTAAAAGGTACACCCTCGTCATTTTAATATGGGAATCCCCCTCCCGGGATATAAATCTGTACTAAATCCATATGGTGTTTTTATGCCAGTTGAAATTTTCAAGTTTACTTATTGACTAACATAATGCTGCGGTGCTGAGTCACTGGGGAACTAAAATACGAAAATTTGTTTTATCAACGGAGTAGATCATGTAAACTAGCCTGCAAAACGATTCTGATTAAAAAGTTAACGTTTCGAGTGCTAGCCAGTTCGTCAGAGCGAATCAAGAAATTGTTGGTTGTGCAAATAATTGTCAGTCTCTCCACACGGTTAACGAACAACATAAAAAGAAGACTGATTTTTTTTATAATTACATTGAATTTTCAGAGCCAGTTCATTTATACAATACAAATGTTAAACTGCGAGGTGATTCCACATCCTGGATTTCAGGGAGGCGAGTTGACATTTCGTGGAATCCAAAAGAGCTGACTGATCATCACACTGTGACTGTAGAGATCATCACTCTGGTTGATGTTCGTGGAACAATCCGAGTTCACAGTAATATTACTGTTGTCATGGAGCAACCGAATACAGGAAAAGCCGAGTTTAATCTACCGGTATTGAAGAATATAAGGTAGCTTATCAGCTGCACTCGTCTTAAACAAGAAAAACATTAGATGTTAAAAATATGGCGAGAAAGCTATGTTATCATGCAGTGCCCAACAACAATAAAGTAAAATAAAGTAATAACCAATCCACGGGCGCTAAGGACGCTTAAAACCAGCTGATTGCCATTCAGTTCAGTCTGTATGTTTGCCAGTCGCCGGAGTGACTAAGCTTTCTAGCCAAGTAGTGCGTTATTTACCAGGTCAAGCCCAGTGACAGTCCGTCAGTTGGTCAATCAGTCAGTCATTCTGTCAGTTAGTCGGTCGGTCGGTCAGTCTGTCAGTTAGTCAGTCAGCCAGTCAGTTAGTCAACCAGTCAGTCAGCCAGTCAGTTAGTCGGTCGGTCGGTCAGTCGGTTGGTCAGTCAGTCAATCATTAATTAATCAAATCAATAAATCATTAAAGCAGTCATCAGACATTTATCATTTCTTCAAAGTTAAACTTCTTTAACGTTTGTTATACGTCAGCAAGGACTTCAAGGAACCAAAACAACTACACATGATTCGAGTCCAAAGTATACAAAAGAATGGCTACAGTAAATACGTAGCTAAGCAATGGGTCATGAGTGGTCTATTTCTTTCCACCAATCATCTCTTGGCGCATAACAGCTGCTCAGAATGGTTACATCGGAAATCAGAGAGTCTTTCACACAGGAAAAGTGAGTGAATTATAATTAACAATTATAGTAACATTTAGCAACGACATCATAAAAAATGGTATCCTTTTGTAAAAAATAAATGTATATAATACATCGTCGTACTGATGACGAATGGGGGAAGGGTTTGTTTGGCGTGGGAGGAGGGTGATGGTAATTACTCGCAACAAAAGACGCACGGAGATAATTTCCCTGCCTTTTTATGATGATTGATCGTAACAATGATGATAGGAGAGGTAGAAATGCAAAGCACAATATGAGCAAATTTACAAGCAGTGGGTATTCCACAATTCCCACGACAATTATCGATATGACCCAATCACGGGAGAACTGGTCTAATCAAAGGCTCCTAAGAGCCAACTCGTGAATAAGAAATACGTAACGCGTAACGCAATATTGCGGTAAGCTTATGTTTTTAAAATGACATGGTTCAATATTTTTTTCAAATTCAACGTAAGGATTTTGACAAACGCAAAAAGAAAAATTCAGTACATCACTTTCATAATGTTCAGTCCAAAGAACTGAACTAATTAGTTATTGTTATCGCTGGATTCACGCTGTTCTTGTTACGGAACGCATTGGTAACAAAGCATTACGTCACTAAGTTTACAGCTGATGGAAGGAGTGAGTGAGCGTATTCACGGGTTAAAATGAAGGCAAGGCCTTGATCTTTATCCGCTGGTTAGTCCCTGTACTAACACGTTTGGAGCTAGTTATATAAAGAACACATGAACATGATTGGCAACCTCTGCAAAATTGAATTTACAGCCAGTCGATCAGAGTTTAGGCATGGCTTATGCATGTAAGCATCCCCTCCAGGTACTTTATCAATGTGCAAGAAAGGAAAAACGAATATCCCATGGGACGAGATTGCGCACAATTAAACTAATCATCCTCATTTGTTTTGTAGGTTATCAAGCTTTAATATTTTGTCCAAAGACTGAAAGGCAGGTGAAGGCGGATATAGGGCGCTTTGTGGCTTGCGATTTGTGTGACATTCAGAACATGCCACTTTGTGAAATGCATTTCTCGAGAGTGAACAGTTGTTATGTTACCAGAACACTAAGGTAAAATCCGAATTGCTAATGACGTATTTTATTTACCAAATTAGCTGGCAATTTTGAAGTAAAGTTTCTGTACGTGAATACGCGACGGTCGAGCAGATGATGACTTGCCAGTCATGTCCTATTTTAGCGATGCATGTTACCCAAAACGGATCCAAACTGATAGATATTGCAAATTGCAAGTGATTTCTGTGACGAGATCTTGAAGTTGATCTGCAATCATGGTCTTACTTAGTGTTTTTCGCATAAAGAAACGTGCAGTTTTGACAAAGCTGGCGATCGATTTATTATTCTCTTTTATGCATGTAAATTATCCTTGTTGGCCTCATTTCCGAGTGACAAATGTTGGAATTGTGCACATTGCAAACGAGACCAAGAGGGCACATATCAATCATATATTAATAAAAGAACAGTAAACATTTTTTAATATGGTCCATGGTTTAATATTGACAGAAAATGTTTTCTCTCCCTTTCGGACACAAATTTAAAGTTGAATAATTACGCACATTATACACAGACATTAAACTGAATATACAATCCGGTCTGTGTTCTTATAAAAAATAGTGTACAGATTCATTTTACGCGAACGATAAAGCATATATTTTTTTAAGTTTTCTTACCATTGTTATTTATAAGAGCTCACCTCCATTCATCTTTTTTATCCTCTTCTCTTGTAGCAATCTAGGATTAGGACGAAGATGTTACTATGACAAGAAAGGAGAGTTAACTCCTGGCCCACCCAGTGTCATCACTAACCAAACCCTTGAAGCAGACGCGTCAGAATTCTTATTCTTTTGGGAGGAGATCCTGCCTTATCAAGAATGCTGCATATTTTCAGACAATTGCTTGAAATACCAAGATCTAGGGATATTTGGAAACGAGGCAAGATATATCCCTCCAAATATTGGTACGTGTGATCGATTCAGTGGCTAAAAAAAAATAACACAATCGAATTTTGAAAACAAGGCAGAAATATATAGAAGTGCCGGAAGTAGAAGAATATAGATTTATATAGAAGTTCCCCTCCCTTCAACAACGTGATAAATATAAAAGCTATGATAATAAACCTAGGAGGGTTAATAGTACGCCGTCATACTATATCTAAGATAATTAAGGTAGATCAGTTTACGTAATAACGTTATATGACGTAGAAATTAAGCCATGACGATCCGCCACCTTAGATTTCCATCATGTTAGAAAGACGCTAATCAAAATCTATAGAAAGATGCTAAAATGATCCTAAATTGTAAAATTTACTAAAAGAAATGTACAATTTTCTCGTTTAAATGTTAGATAATTTAGTAGAAAATTGAAAATTTTACACATGTCAAAAACAAAAATGTCGTCCCATCAAAATGTTTCAAGATAAAGTTTAGAAAAAGTTACCAAGTTGAGTGGGAAATAGCTAAATGCTTTTAAAGTTATAAACGTTGAAAATCAGAAAGTCCTCCTCTTCGCTTTCCTCTTTGTCAAAATAGGGTTAATCTAAGAAGCACAAATCAAATTCCACCGAAATCAAATTCAAACCCCTTCCTTGCTTGGTCAAACTAAGTCAAAACATTGTATAAAATGTAGTGCTTACCGGATAGATCTTTCTCTAGGCAGCTCACTGAAATTGGATTAACGTTTCCTATTTTTGGTATTAGGAGCGTCGTTTGGTGATCCTCATATTATAACGTTAGATAACGTGGAATATACGTTCAATGGATTTGGGGAGTACACAGTTCTGGATGTCAATAATACTGAGTTCATTCTTCAAGGAAGAATGCAGCCTTTGAATGGTCGACAAACTGGAAAATCATCGGCTACAGTTTTTACTGCATTTGCGATGAGGCAGAAAGGCGGAAGCTCAATACAAGTGAGTTTTTTCATTTCTACGTACTCGTAAGTTATAACGTAACTGCTTGGGCAAACCCGATTTGTTTTTTAACGCAAAATAGGTTTAAAAGATACCATTTGCTCCCCAAATATTGTAAAAAATAAATTTTAAATACATTTTATTTCGTGGTTGTTATATATATACAGCAGTTTGCAAAAATTTTGAACCCCCCAAAATATATCATTATATCCAAATATATATAGCATTGTTAGGGAGCAGGGATATAATGATATATTTTGGGGGGTTCAAAATTTTTGCAAACTGCTGTTTTTAAATTTTTGAGTAGAATGGATAACGTAGAGCGCTCAACTATAGAGGAGTCACGAATGAAGACGAACCAACACTTTTTTGTTTGACACCTATATTTCGACCACATTTAGTGGTCTTCTTCAGGGTGTCAGTATATGGCAAATCCTTTACAAGCAGTTTATTGCTTGGGTTACATGAAGAACTTATTGCAATCCCACTGTTGTAGCATGTACGTAAACCATAATTCTATCTTTAAATATATAATATAAAATGTTACTTAGAAGGACTTAAGATTATAAATGCCTTCAGTTATCTTTTTTCTGGTATGTAAATAACAATGGAAAATACATTAGTTAATTATTTTACGAACGTTATAGGTTCAAAGGGAGGATATAGATCTTATGATGTTGCTCGTTGACGGCAAAAGAGTAACGATTGATTTTGGCCAGGAACTACAATTCACAGGGGTTTTTATTAGAAACACCTCTCGAGAAAAGTATTCAAGAGTCGTACTTGCATTCACCTCTGGCATCACCGTCTATGTGGAAAATGCTGTAGTTCTGCAACTGGCGGTATCTGTTCCTGTAGAGTTTAAAGGTAAAACTATTGATCGGCTGATTACTTTTAATCCTGTTCTCTTTTTTGACATGGGTTCGGGGCCAAGAATTAAAATTTTACCTGTTTGATAATTCAGTGAGGCTGCCATGACCGAATGTTTTGGTT
Source organism: Dendrophyllia cribrosa (assembly GCA_024195265.1). Taxonomy (NCBI): domain Eukaryota; kingdom Metazoa; phylum Cnidaria; class Anthozoa; order Scleractinia; family Dendrophylliidae; genus Dendrophyllia; species Dendrophyllia cribrosa. The sequence goes on along the minus strand of JAJLRJ010000001.1, from coordinate 47,864,180 downwards.
TGTAAACAATTATGTGATTAAAGTGTTGTTGTATATGTTGTAGTTAATTTTTTATCTCAGTTAATTTTTGTTTGTCCATTGTTTTTGGGTATGGTAATATATGCTAATGAATTTGAAACAAAGGAAAAGCAAAAATTAACTGAGATAAAAAAGTAACTACAACATATACTTCGAAGTGGCATATCCAGATAAAACTCTACACATACGACTTTAGGTTTGCATTAGCTTACACAGTCCTTGCCACTAATTGGGTCACGTGATTTGAATTTTCTAACCCAAGGAAGCTCCCAGATGCAGAGCTCCCAAATGTACAAAACACTATACTCGGTCGCTTTTAATCTTCCCTTGATGGATATATTTCTTCAATTATGGCTGCGGTGCATGAATATATTTGATTACAATGGAGGGACGTGGCATTCTCAATGTTTTGTTTGTATAGTAGAAGATAAAAGCAAAATATAGTTCACTTTGGTTGTTTTTGTTTGTTTGTTGTTTATTAGTTGCATAACAAAATGTGCGTTAGGCTTTCTTTTTCCTTGTGACTTATGTCCTTCTCCCCAGGTGGGAATGGGGCCTATACTACAACAAATAATAATCGTTTCATTTACTTAGGAAAAACAAGTGGCCTTCTTGGTTATTGGAATGATAACAGTGACGAAGAGTATCTTTTACCAAATAAACAGTTTCCAAGCCCAGGCTCTACAATGACCATGGCTGAAATACATCATAACTTTGGTCAAAAATGTAAGTGATCACACTTATTATTATCATGTGAAGCGTTATAATAATTTGAAGAGTACGATTAATTAGAAAGGAAACTCGATGGAAAGCGAGTTGTCAGACCAAAGCGAGAGATCTTACTAGTAAATGCAGAAATAATATCAAGCGCTTTTTTAATTGGACGAGAATGTGCCATGTGCTACGCACTCAAAGCAGTATAATTTCGACTCGCGTCACGTGGTTAGTTCTCGTCCAGCCAAAACACACTCCCTAGGGTAGCAGAACCGTTATACTTCCCAGCTTGGGAAACCACAACTAAATTTTTGATGCGACTAACTTTGTAACGCTATGACTTGGAGGGCATATAGTACGTCCAAACTGTTTCCTTTGAGGTCCGCAAAATGGGACGATGACGTCAAATGACGTGGGAATTACGTCGTCAGTTCCTTATTGCCGCCATCTTGGATTTCGAATATTTGAATATTGATCTGTGAATTTGATATTAGATCTGGTTGACTGTTAGTGGTTAGTGTAAGTATTTATCTTCGTGTAAGAACGCATGTTAGTATTAGAATAGTATTGTTATATGTACTACAATTTGTGCAAATTATTTTGATAAGCAATAAAAATCTGTTAAAAAAAATCTTGGATTTCGAATTCTCGATTTCTCGATAACCTTTTTTTATCGTTGCACTTGCGGTTGAGCTTATACTTAAGCTTGTTTCTGAGTCAGTTTGCTTGATTTTAAAAACTAGCCTTAAAGGTATACTTATTGCGTTGTCGTTATTTTCTCCATGTTCTCGCATGCAGGGGCAACAAAATTGAACGATTCGCTGTTTACCTATGGGCCAGGGAAGCAACATGCAGACTATTTTGACTCTTCTTACGTACCGACATTCATGGAAGGCTTTGATCCTATCATCGCAAAGCTGAATGATGGTATCAGAAAAAGAGCGCTTGCGACGTGCGAGCATTCATTTCAATGCGTATTTGACATTGCGGTCACTGGGAGAGAGGAGATTGGCCAGGCTACTAAGGAGTTCCAAGAATGGCTTCACAACATGAAAAGGGACCTCCATGATGAAGGTTTTGTAACATTAAGTTGCACTAGTGGTAAAATAGATTTACTGAAGTAAGGGGAGAAGCAAATGTCAGTGTGGTATAGATTGTCAAATTGTTTTAGTTTGTAGTTGTATGGTGGAACAAGGTGCAGTATACATGTACGATGTTTTCAGTCAAGATAAAGCACTGTCGCATTGTAGCAGTGCTCTTTCAAACTTATATGTAGATATGGAAAGCCAATGACAGGCATATACATATGTGTAAAGTTGTTAACCTCCTCCCCCCCCCCCCCCCCCCCCCCCCCCCCCCCAAAAAAAAATAAATAAATAAATAAATAAAATAAAGTAAAATGAAACATTGCCGAGTTTGGAGAGACTGCCAATTCAGAAATGGTGGTGGATTGGTTGCATCAGCGAAAGCCTTCCCTTCAAGAAAACCGAATAGATAATCGCGTGCTTGACTTTAGAATTCACAAGGTAGCCTGAAGACAAGCTTACATTACACTGTTTTTCAGTCATCGATTCAAACAGACATTCTGGTAAAAAAATGCTAATTTTTATTGGCAATCATTTCTCCGCAAAAAAGCAAAAAGAGTATGCGTGTGTTAGTGTAAAGTCAGAAGTAGACCTAAATGGGTGTTTGTTATTATTCTTGGAAAGTCACAGAAGTTTTATTATGAAAACTTTATACAAGTTTACATTTTCATTGCGGTATTGGTTTCATTCTGAAACGGAATGGTTAAAACGAGTGATTTGAAAGGAATATATGATAATACGACATCCGGCTAGAGTAAGAATCTCATTCTGGAACAGCAACGCGGATACCGATATGACCCGTACTCGTATGTCACACTATATACATGCAAACACTCCTGACCAGTTGTTTACATTATTAAAACAAGGTGAAATTGAGCCGTACCATTTTATTTGCGACTCTGATTACCATATTTGACTATTTCTCAGTGATCTCAAGGTGACTCCATAGGGTATTTTGGTCGCGCGAGAACTGGGTACGAATGGCGCAAGCTTTAAACGTCAACAAATCAAAACAAACATGGTGGCTTAATGCGAGTTTGCGATTTGGGAACAATAATCGAGGAAAGATAGAATAAAATATATGTTGTGGTTCAATTTTACCCTTGGTTCAAATTTTATTTTTCTTTGTTTTGGGCTATGGTAATGTATGGTAATGAGTTTTAAACAAACGAAAATAAAATTTGAACCAAGGATAAAATTGAACCACAACATATACACCCCCTTAGGAAAATGACATATGTGCTTGCTTCAACACCTGAAACGACAAAACATAAAGACCGCGGTGCGTCCGGGCGCTTCCGGAAAGCGGAAAGGACTCACTGCATCGCTCAAACCTCGCGCGTGGTTTCGAAAGTTTACGCATGCTCAAACAGCGATCATGGCAAATTCCTATTCTGATGACGTAATTGTTGTGGGAGACAACAATAGAAACTTTCCTCTGGCATATCTTGAAATTCATTCAGTGACATTCCGTAAATTTGGCGTAGAGATAACATATTGTTAGTTTTCTTTACTGCCCGTTTATCGTAAAATTTTATAAGGCCAATTTTTAAACAGGGACAATTGCAAAGTACACAAATTGGCAAGTAGCGAAGAAACTGCCTTTGTAACCCCTACTTTTTTCGTCAGAGGAAGTTTCATCTGGACAGGCTCTACATGATGCGAAATTTTAGGAGGATTTCACCTAAGGAAATTGAAGAAAATCGAAATTAAAGCCGCATAAACACTGTAAAGCGTCCTTGTTTGGGCAGTTGTAATTTCATAGTTCAAGTCATTATCTTAACAGCGATGGTTGTAGAACACATTTTGGTCATTGCTCATTACAGTTTGTTAGCTTTGAGTGAACTGGAAAAATCGGTTATCGAAAAGTAACGCTCGCGCACCATGTTATCAGCAATAACCCTATGGAGCCACCTTAAAGTGCCTATCACCCCAAGAAAGTTATTTTCAGAATCAACTCTATGTACATTGAATAGTTGAATGGTAAAATATTTCTTGTTTTGAACGTTGCGTTTGTGAGTTATAGTGATTTGTATTTACAAAATGCTAATTAGATGACGTCAACCCGGGAATTCGCCATTATTTCTACGCCAATTTACAATGCGCAGTTTACAGCTTGAGGATAATTAATTTGATAAATGCTAAAAATAAACTGTGGATAGTCAATTAATTCGTAAAAAATATTACTCGGAGATGAAAACAAGTAGTTGTATAATAAATGATTCCCGGGTTGACGTCATCTAATTAGCATTTTGTAAATTCGAATCTCTATAACTCACTAACACGACGTTCAAAACAAGAAATATTTTACCATTCAACTATTCAATGTACATAGAATTGATTCTGAAAATAACTTCCTAGGGGTGATTGGCACTTTAAGGTGTTGTCATTAGCTTAAAAGTTATTCCTTCTCAACCGCCTCAGTTCTGCTGCCCTTTATTAGCCATTTGTATCAGAATGGCTGTTTGCGACCATTTTCTACCGTCCACAATTATTTCGTTTAATAGCTGATTTTGTGTGACTTTTTCGTCAGGATGCAGTGCTGTTCTTTTGCTAGAAGGAGGAAGCGTGCAAACAAAAGTCGCTGGTGACCTTACTTCACACTATTTTGAATGTAACGATGGTTACGTGATATTTGGAAAGGACAAAATTTCGTGTCGAGCTGGAGTCTGGAATGGATCAAAACCAAAGTGCTACAGAGGTCAGTAAAAGTGCCATTATTCTTATTATCGTCGTCATTATCCTCAAACACGGTAGAATATATACACTCTATTTTTGCATTAAGGTGGAGTTACATCTCAATTTAAATGAAATTGTAAGAGTTTTAAAGAAGGAATATTTAGAAAAAAGAAAATTATTTTTGAAATACCAACAAATAGTCATATCCACTCCAGAGCGCCCATGTTGATGGCGGACTGTTTTGGTGTCCATCTGCAATTATTAATTTCATGTTCTAATTTTAAAACGTCAACAAGTCTGAAATACTTCCTATTTTTCTACGTTTCGCAAAACCTTCCCCCCCCCCCCCCCCCCCCCCCCCCCACCCCCCTCACGCACTCATAAAAATCACCAAAACAATTCACAAAACAGATAACTTTCATCTACAAACATACGATGACAATTTTGGATCGCTTCAAACGTTAACGAGATAATTACATTAAAAGAAACATCTCAAGTATGGAAAAATGGAATTAAGACGTAACGTGTCCATAATTGGATGTGTATATACTAAAAAGGTTTCCACAAAAAACGTCAGGAAAAAATCGTCCATTTCATCACGAACGCATTTTAAAATTAATATATATAAATTCAGGTCTCGTTCATGTTCACGTCCAATGGATGAATATATCATACAATCAACTCTTCACAAGAACTTTAACAACGTGAGCTAACTACTAATTTTCATTATTTGTAATTACAGCAGAATCTATCGCGTGTAAACCACTGTCTATTTTAATTCCTGACGGACAATTTTATGGACAAGGTCACCAGCTTGGTGATCGATACACATTCAAGTGTGATTCACCATTCACGCTCATTGGAAATAACGAAGTCGTTTGCGGCAAAGATGGCTTATGGAGTGGACAAGTGCCCTTCTGTCAAAGAAGTGAGTATGAATCTTATAAGAAATGCAAGCCCAACTTTGGTGTTAAATTTTCGTTAGCTTTATAACCCGTTGTTGGACTATGGAACAAATTTGCATACGATGTGTGTGCGAAAATAAATTCATGCGAACTACGGAGAAGAAATTGAAGAGAATTTGACTATCGCAGTTAAACAGGGACTGAAGGACATGAAATTAGAACCTGAAAAACATTATCAGTCTCGACGGGAATTGATTCGAAAACACTCTACCACTGATCTACAAGTCCACAGGGAGCTCGATCAATTGTGTTGCTCCCATCTGGAATAATTTGTTACTAACATAATTATATATATATATATATATATATATATATATATATATATATATATATATATATATATACTTATAAACTTGTCACAAGCATCCACTTGTCCAGTCTTTCATAAAAATGATATAAATTTGTCACAAATGAAGACGAACCAATACTTTTTTCTGACACCAGAAAAAAAGAAAAAAAGAAAAAGAAAAAAAAAAGTATTGGTTCGTCTTCATTTGTGACAAATTTATATATATATATATATACTGAATAAATGTTTGAAAGAAAATTTGCCCTGAGTGGGATTTGAACCCACGTCCCCCTGCACACTAGTCAGGTGTGATAACCACTACACCATCAGGACAACCATGCTGGCAACATGGCAATCGAAGAGGTGATTTATGTGATTCCAGACGTGGGCCTCCCGGGATTTTATATATATATATATATACTTGAATTGTGGAGAAGTCAGCGAACAATGCCAACCACAAAGTCCTAAAATGAAGGATCACTGGAAGCGATCGTGGAGACTTGAATAATGTTGAAATAAACTAAATGTAAAGGTCAAGAAACCAACTTCATAAAGGTCTTTAGCTGTATTTGCTCTACGTTTCGGCCGTCGCGGCCTTCCTCAGGAGCGTACACTAGTTTGACAATAACGGTAACGGTTAGGTCAATATGAATTCAAATAATGCACTTACACCAAACGGTTAACTATGACGAAATAGCGATAACTTGACAAGTTCAAATAGATAAAAGGCGCGCGCGCGCGTGTAAATTTAGAGTAGGTCACGGTAATAATACAAGATCACAACTACAAGGAACTTAACATGATTACAGTAAATTATTAATCGCGGGCTTCAATTTGTTAATCCAAAAGCTTTCTCTAGCTCTTCTGATTGCAACGTTACTATTACTATCACTATTACTACAAGAGGCACCCTATCGTTGCGCTTTTTCTCGATATCCGTTCGTAAAGCTAGTTCTGACTCTGGAGACTTGTCGTGCTTTGCTGATTGAGTCTTTAATCAGCTTGTCCTTGTAACCACGATCAAGGAGGATGTTGTGTATTTGTTCGGTTCGCTTTTCGAGGAAATCTTCCGTGGAACAGATGCGGCGAAGTCTTAAGTATAGTCTTAAGTGACTATAAGTCCTCTTGTAGTCACGTATAACCCAGCTCTAGTAGACCTCCGCAGAATCGTTAAAGTCCACCAGCCAATCCTTCACACGTCACAAAGATGTACTGATGTTTTTAATCAGCCCCCAATAATTGCCTATAGGAAAGGGAGGAACCTAACCCAAATACTCACAAGCAAGCGACTAACACCTCTTAACAGCGCAGAATCTGAGCAAGCTAACAACCGCTTATCCCAACTTCCAATCAATACCCCAAACCCAACTCAAACTGATTGCGTAATCTGTCACCGCTCCTTCAATAGTAACAAAAATCTGAAGATTCATTTTACCCACAGACACAAGCAACGTCCAGTCGAATCCAATACACAACCAGGATTCTGGCCTTGTAACAATGACACCAGATGTGCCTGTTGTAAGACCTATGGTTTATTTACGCAAATCATCGTAAGCACTACTACCGGAGAAAGAGTATCATTAAGGGAGAACACTACGTGTCAAACGTCCAACGTTGTTTATCTAGTGAACTGCGAGAAATGCAAGGAACAATATGTTGGAGAAACCGGGAACTGTATACGTTTGCGTGCAAACCAACACCGTTCGGATATTTCAACCGGTCAGAAGAATATTCCCACAGTCAGACATTTTAGGGCCTGTGGCCTTAAATATTTTAAATTAACTGTGCTAGAGAGGGTACGAAATAGTAACGTTGCAATCAGAAGAGCTAGAGAAAGCTTTTGGATTAACAAATTGAAGCCCGCAATTAATAATTTACTGTAATCATGTTAAGTTCCTTGTAGTTGTGATCTTGTATTATTACCGTGACCTACTCTAAATTTACACGCGCGCGCGCGCCTTTTATCTATTAGGGTTTTCCGATTTAGCGGAAGATCCGCGGAAGTGGAATATGCCGATTTCAACTGAAATCAATTTCTGGACTTGAAAATCATTTAACCTACTAGTTATGAGTAAATTAGTTGTTTATGCTCTTTTTAGGGCGCTTTCTTTAGGACTAGCAAAGTACTTAACGAACGCATCTGCAGCGCTCAATTTTTGTTTTTCATTCTGGAAAATATTAAAGTTTCGGCGCAACGAAGGATTCGTTGGCCACTGATATTGTTAATCATCCGCCAGCAGCGTGCGAAACAAAATAGACCAATTCCGATATATTAAAATTCATACTTGGCAACGAGGCTTAGGGGAATAAAACAAAAGAAATAAATTATTCATAACTGAACCTCGATGTGATTTCTTTTGTTTTATTCCCCTAAGCCTCGGAGCCAAGTATGAATTTTAATATATCGGAATTGGTCTATTGATGTACTTGAATCGGGATGAGTGCGCGGTTCAAACAATTCACCGTCAGAGAAAATCCAGCTGAGGACCCGGACAGTCTTTGCTTACAATGTCGATACTAGTTTGTTCCGAATGAAGGACATTCGACGTGAAAGGCCGTTATATCAAACAATTTTATGTAATTTAATGATTTTAGTGTCGGAAAGTGAATGATTAAGTTGCATAATTTGTGTGCCCAACTCGAGCACATAGAAAAACTACTAGTCACGACCAGTGTTTTAGGTATCCGATCCACATCACTAGCGATCTTCCTCTGGGTTTTCATTGTGTATCAAAAAAGCAAAGTTCACGTAGTGACCAAACACGTTTTCCCCAATGGCTAATAGTCGCATGTATAAATGATTTGAGAATGCAGTCTGACCAACTAATTACAGCTACGTCTCGATACAGAACAAAAGCGTGAGTGACTGAGTTAAAAACAAAGTTATCATAATTGAGTCCAATCCACAGAGATTCAATTAGTGCGGAAAATAGGTGCGAAATTCCGCGAAATTCCGCTAAATCGGAAAACCCTATTTGAACTTGTCAAGTTATCGCTATTTCGTCATAGTTAACCGTTTGTTGTAAGTGCATTATTTGAATTCATATTGACCTAACCGTTACCGTTATTGTCAAACTAGTGAACGCTCCTGAGGAAGGCCGCGACGGCCGAAACGTAGAGCAAATACAACTAAAGACCTTTATGAAGTTGGTTTCTTGACCTTTACATTTAGTTTATATATATATATATATATATATATATATATATATATATATATATATTATAATTTTTTTCCAACAGGACAATGCTCTCAAGTAATTGTAAACAACTCACAAGTACTTCTTGGAAATGATGGGCAACGTTTTGTCAGATGCAATAAGGGGTACACCCTGATTGGCGCAAGTAAAATAAGATGCTTAAATAACGGACTATTGAATGGAACACTACCATCGTGTGTCAGAGGTACAGTTATCCATGCAATTGAACCTATGATCTACATAACACGAGACAATGGATTGCATGATTAATATATATAAATTGGCAATAATTATAATGTCACTTAAATAATCTCATTCTTTTTAAGTCCAAGGATTGTGTACCAAAATGCATGATTGTCCAAATTATCAAGCGTTCCAACTTTCCTCGTCACTTCATAAATCATGCATTCCAGCCTTCCTCGGCATTTATTTAAGAATGCTTGAAGCTCTTCTTCGTAAATAATTACACACACATTCAAATTTTGTCTACAATTAATTTTCAATTATCTGTTTAATTTATATTCGAAATGAAAAAACGTCATTATACATTATCAAACCTTTCTGTCATAATTCAATGAATCAATCATTCGGATGTGTCGCGCCATTCTGGGCGATGTAACTGGTGAATACATTGTACTGAATAAATTTTGTTTTCTCAAATAAGATTATTGGTCAACCGGAGTATATATTTTTTTGTCAACAATCTTAAGGTCCGGACACACGGGACAACTTTTCTTACACGTAGAATCGAGTTCTACTTTTGCGACGCTGCGCGCAACAAATTGCATGGTGTGACGTCACCCCCCAAAAAATCGTGTTGCGCACAACGTTGCGAGAAAAGTTAGACCGTGTGTCCGGGCATTTAGCATTTCTTCAGGTTAGAGGATGCTCTTTTATACTTTTGCAGAACAATCCAGGACGGCTCCCATCCGTCAGACAAATATCATACCCGTTGTCATCATTGGTGTGGTGGTTGTTGTTATCGCTATAATTATTGTTGTGGTTACAACATACCTGGTGCGTAGGCATCACAGGCGGAAACCCAAGGAAAAGCCAGAGGAGGTAACAGTTTAAGTTCCCTCTGGCGACATGACTACCACTTGGATTGTTGTTTATCGAAGGAATTAACAAGACGAACATTACTGAATATACCGTATCATTGCTTATTCCTATAACATCAACATATCAATATTCTCTTACCTACATTGATATCTTTTAAAATACAATAATGATGGTGATGATGATGATATCATCACTTAGACATTGCTGTAGTTGAAACTTTGCCACTATTGAAACAGCGACTCTTTATTCATTGCAATGTTTTTAGTATGAGAACTATTAGGCTGAAATAGGGTTCGTCGCCTGAAAACGTTCAACAACTGTGAGGGAGGGCGATCTAACCTATTATGCCACCGAATGTCGTATACACCATAGGGGAATAGCCTGAAAAATCATGAAACATTTTTAAGTAGGATTATCAGAAAGGAATTATCTTGGATGTAGCTATTAAAAAGTCATCATAAAGAAAACATCTTAAAGAAAATTGAATAATTAATAAAAAATGAATATATGAATGCTCTATTTCAGAATCAAAAAACTATAAAAACTATTCCAACTGTGAAAACATGTCCTCTCTAGTGAGTGTGTTTTATTTATGCATCGTGCGGACTTTTGCATTCAAACGTTTTATGGAAAATGTACATTTTTATAACGCGTAAAGAATTTCATTAAACAATAATTATAAATAATAGATTCTGTAAAATTATAGACTACGAGCAGTCTCTCGATCTACGAGCGATAAGATTCAAAACTACACGGTGACAAGCCCGCGCCCTCGTTCTCGTTTCTGACGGCTCGTGGCTTTGCCGTTCATCACTCGTAGATGACGCCCTCGCAATACTCCGGCGCTGTCTATGAAAACTGTAATATTTTATATTCATATATAGGCAAGTTCCGTTTATTAATTGTGGACACCTGAAAGTGTTAAATGTAGAAAAATATTATAATAATAAACTCAGTATAAGCACAATTTATATTCTTATTCAGGGTTAGATAATCAATAAACGATTTTTTGTCCTTTCGTTTCGATTTTGTCTTGTCTTCACGCCATTTTTATCTTGGTTTAGCTTACGTCAATAAGCTTTTTAACAATCGGTAACCAGAGAAACAAGCGAAATGCCGAGGAGTTCAGTCCTGGTAACAAGTACTCATTAATTCGCGCCAAAAAAACATTAAGAAAGCAGGAGGAAAAAGCCTGGATACTAGGTATTGATTGGAGGATTTTACTGACAGACAAAGGACTGTTGGTACAATTTTACGATTTCTTTAACCAGATGGTTTCGAGATGTTTCTTAACAAGCGGCTTGACACTACTTCCATCAACTGAGAAAATTATGTGGACGACGTGATGTTTGGGTTTTCACATAATTGTAATGGGTATGATCGCTGCGACCGCTGTGATGGTAGCAATCATATGGAAACCACTCAACCGGTCAACACGACGATCGCTCAACGTTTATTGCAGTAATCGTAGCGATCGTAGCGATCACAGCCATCGTAATGTTCATATAGACACCAGGCTTTATTACCGCTACGTTTATAGTTCACTTTCAGTGAATTTGCGGTTCAGTAGATAATGAATTTAATAGCGATCTGGTGTTTGACACGCAATCGACTGTTGTTAAGTTCAGTTTACTTAGATAGCTCTTAATTTGTGTTAATTAATTTCATAGATAGCGTTTCAAATCACCACGATTAGCTATGATTATTAACTGAATATTTCAGTTTCTGAATTAACACGCAAAAACCACTCAATTTGAAAGATAATAATATATTTGTGGCGCCAGCAAAATTCTGCTCAGTCAGTGAGGTTTTGCTTGACCCCTTGTCAATTTTCAAACATTTTTGAAGCGCATCAAATCAAGCGTATGAAAAAACACACACCTCACGATAATGGACGACTTTAAGGTGGTACTGGCAGCTAAAGAGACTTTTTTGGACTGCAGCGATTTTTTTACAGGTCAAAGATCATTTTTAAAAAAATGCGTACACCAAATTTTAGGCCAGGATAACCAAACCCTTTTGAGATATGGACAAGCAAAGTTTCGTTTCTGAGACTGTTTTCGCGGTAAAAATACGAACATGCGTTAAATGCAGTTGCGTCCTGCTGCGGATCTCCCCAAGGATGGCCTTGTTGACAGCTCCATCAAATAAAACCGTGTAATTTGATCAAAGAATCGACAACATTTAGAACAACAGGTCTGTTATATCTTTATTTTGATCTAAAAGGAAAAATCTCTCAGGCACGTACTTGGGGTAGACTTATTCTAAATCTGGGATAAAACGCTTTTAGGGACGAGCAGGATTTGTGCTAGGCCTGTCACCTTTTAGAACAACTTAAGTCAGAGTCCTCGGAGAGGAAAGCATCTGCCTGTGATTTCACTTCTTGGCGCGGACTCCGGCGCGGGCTTACATTTGTATGTGTTACCACAGGGCGCCCAGACAATCTGTTTGTGTAACATGACCGTTTGTAATTTTATAGGAAATGTATGAGATTTACCTAAATTTCATATTATAGCGACATATCGCCAAATGTATGTACTGATCAACGCGCTAAATAAACGTCAAATTACCTTATTTGTTGTGTGTTGTCGTCCTTTTGCCGTAAAAGTGGTTTTTGAGCGATTTTGAAAGATTCTGAGTTCGCCGTTGACTGTACATGTACGTCTAAAAGAAGGACAAGGGTGGAAAGAGATTTTTAAACAGCTCCAGTGCCTATGGCTCCCCACCCTCGGTAACAATAATCGATTCAAAATTCGTACCGAGGGTGGGGAGCCATAGGCGTTTCCGTACCGTATTCGTTCAAATGTAAACAAATCTATGGTGGCCCATTAGCGCCATAGCATTTTTCGTATAAATTTGTCTTTTTTTTCCCGATTTATTTATTTTTTCCGTATAAAATAAGACATTTTCTTTTATTTTTTCCTTTTTCTCTATTTTTTTCAATTTTATTTATTTTTTTATATTCTATAATTTTTTTATATTCTTTAATTTTATTTTCATTTTTTTTCAATTTTCAAAATTTATTGTGAATTTTGTATTTCCTTCTGATTCAATATTTTATTATGTTTTCTTTTTTTTTTTGTTTTGTTTTCTTTTATTTTTTAATTTATGATACAGTTTTGTTTCGAAATTAAAAATAAAATAAAAAACAGTGTCGTGGCCCAGCATCGCCATAGACCACAATGCATCGCGAGCGTTATCGTAGTGTGGTTACTTAGCTGGTTTGCCTCGTGCGATTTTTTCCTGGCTGATCGATTCTGATTTCGCTGGGCCACGACGCCTGTTTTTTATTTTATTTTTAATTATTTCGAAAAGCTGTTTCGAAAATTAATATATTATATATATATATAAAAAAAAGAAAACATAATAAAATATCGAATCAGAAGGAAATACAAAATTCACAATAAATTTTGAAAATTGAAAAAAAAATGAAAATAAAATTAAAGAATATAAAAAATAATGAAAATTTAATACTAAAATATAAACAAAATAAATAAAAGTAAAAAATAAAAGAAAAAAATAAAAGAAAATGTATTATTTTATACGGAAAAAATAAGTAAATCGGGAAAAAAAAGACAAATTTATACGAAAAATGCTATGGCGCTAATGGGCCACCATACAAATCGCCAGGCTCCCGACCCTCGGTACGAATTTTGAATCGGTTAATTGTTTAATGGCGACCAATCAGAAAGAGGCAAATCAGCAGGACGGTTTCTGGCTGGCACAACCAAGTCTTGATACGCATATCGATCGCTTGCAAAGTGTGGGAATTTGATTTTCTTCGAGGGCTAGCTCCGGACCGTTTGGACGGATTTTCGATCGAGAGGTACGAGAAGAAGCGTGAATCTTTCGGCGTTTCTGTCGCGTGGTTTGAAAGCCGAGCGATGCGATTTTATATGGAAAACTCGTCTCGGCGCTGGAGCTGTTCAAAAATCTCTTTCCACCCTTGTCCTTCTCTTAGACGTACAGTCAACGGCGAACTCAGAATCTTTCAAATTCGCTCAAAAATCACTTTTACGGCAAAAGGACGACAACACACAACAAATAAGGTAATTTAACGTTTATTTAGCGCGTTGATCAGTACATACATTTGGCGATACGTCGCTATAATATGAAATTTAGGTAAATCCCAAACATTTCCTATAAAATTACAAACGGTCATGTTACACAAACAAATTGTCTGGGCTCCCTGTGGTGTTACTTGAAATCTCTCGAAGATCCCTTCATCTCTCAGTTCCCGCTCTACATCATTAGCACTTTTAACTGTTTTTCCACCAGGGTTTATGTAGCGAAAGTAAACCTTCACTCCCGATAAAGACGATCGTTTGACCTGTGTTATTGTCTAGCCAGCTTCCTTCGACTTATCAAAATCTAGCACTATTCTCGACTGCGATCCTGAACCACGAGTCTCGTTACCCTTTTCTGACTTCTCCTTCGTCATGTGCAACCGCTTTTTCGGTGGCATCACTTCAACTTTTTCCTTTTTTAAACTATTCGCTCTCATCTACGCGCATTTTCTTCGATCACACGTTTGTTCTGTTTGATTTCTCGCATTTCATGCCATCACACTGTTGGGGTTCTGTTGCGGGTTCCGTTGCTATGCAGAGTTGTCATTGTTTACAATCGCCTCTTCTGATTGGTTTCGCGGGAAAAATAGCACCCCGTAAAAGGAAAGAAGGGCCCAAAATTGGGTCATTTTCGACGTTTTACCGCTGGAAAATATTATTGAAGACACCAACAATATGGCTGCCATTGAAAACAGTTGGATGTGAACCTTCAGAGCGATTTCTTTGCAGTTTTATAGCTTGCTTTTGTGCAAAATTGGACGGATTCCCAGCATGCATGAGACGAAAATCAAGATATTTCCAAGAGCTTTAACACAAAGCTGCTGAAATTTCGCAGACTTAACAAACACAAATGGAGCTATCTTTCCTGACTTAGCCGACATGTATCGCTACTTCAGATCGATATTACGGTATGTCACGTGAATGGTTTAGAGAAGTTCAATTATTTCTTGCAGGATTTACATTTTGACGTCGGCTAAGTCACAGAAGATTCCTTTTATTATAAGTATTCAACAGCAAAAAGAAGAAAGCTTTTAATAGAAAGGCAAGGGAGAAAATAAAATAATTATTGATTTGAGTGACAGTTTTAGGTGCTAATTTTCACACCTTTTTGACAGGAAATTGAAAATTTTTATTTCAAAATCGGATTCTACGGTAAAATCAGTAAAATTAACTTAGGGAAAGTGCAATCAGGAATTGAAATTAAGTCGATAAAATATTTAAAAAAGGGCCCATTTAGGACGTATCTGACTGGTAAATACCACCTTAAATGTCTTGCAACTGAGAAATCAAGTCTTACTCGAGTCTTGGTTTGTTCTCTTTTCGTACAGAAACGTGATGTATTTTATTTAAAAAAAAAATGCTTCCTTCTCCCCAATGTTTCTAGGTAGTAATTCAATTAATATGGATTGCGGAAATGCTCGCTAGTTTAACATCTGTCAGGGGCGTTATACATAGCATGGGAATAGATTGATTCACAGGCGAGCCAGGCCAGCTACGTACAATAATTATGTTCTGTGAAATGCGAAAATGGTCATGGGATTTATAAATTTCTAAAAATCGCTTATTAAGATGAACAATCGAGACGTAGTTTTCTTTTCCTATTCTTTAAATTCAAAGGACCTAGGGGCGATTGCGCAACCGTTGTCATTCGACTCAAAGCAATTTACTGTACAATTACTCACGGTAGTCTTTTCGCAGTTACACATGAACTTGAGTCGGGGCTTAAATTATTCCATAAGTTTTGGGGGAACGTCGGCTTCGCTGAGATATAAGCAATATAAATTACAGTATCAAAGGAAAACATCGTGCGAGTGTTTTACCTGACAACTGTTGTTTTTACACGGTTGAGTAACTAAAGAATTGCATTAATCACCCCGTGGTAATGCACAGTATGACTTTACGACTTTTTCGGAGTCGAATCAGGGGCGGATCTAGGGTAGGGGTGCAGGGGGTGCGCCCCACCCCCCCCCCCCCCCCCCCCCCACTGAGATGACCTGCATCTTTCTGCGTGGTTCGCTTTTAAAATTTGTTTACGTCAGCTTTCAGTTACGTCATTCCTTTTATACAAAATATATGAGAGAAACGATCAGGAATGACACAAAGCTACTAAATGTAAGGAATGTATTTTTTTTTTTTTTTTTTGAAATAATACTTTATTTAGTCGAAATACATTTTTTATAGCCCAAGCTCCTGGTAGACCACGACTTGTTGAAAAAGGAGTTTATTCGAGTATGTAATTAAAAATGATTTCTTGACCACCGCGGTATTGGTAAACTCGCTGAAACATGGAGTAATAGGGTACGTGTGACAATTGGAAGCAAATCGATCAATCGAACCAGCCCGCTTACATCATTTGTGATGGAAATTGATAGATTTTAGTTCTGGTTCACAGATGGGTGACCCCTTACTCAGTTAGTTACACCTTGTTCTTCCACAAAACACAATCACCTTAGCATATATATTCAAGGTGAGAAGATGAGACGTCAGCGTGGATTTCTCCTGTCGTTGGCTATCATCGCTGTCGCTTGTACAGCAGTTACCTTTGGTTCCAAATGGATTGAAAGTGGTATGTATGATTATTTAAAATGCATGCGAGATGCGAATTCGAAGATTGCATGATAATCTTACCGAGTGAATGCTTCGAGAATTTTAGTGCAATCGGCTTGTCTTGGGTAAATTTACTTCATCTCATACTTCACAAATGGGTTGTTTTTTTTGCTCATCTCGTAGGTTATACTGCGCTTATGATCATATAAACAGTGCATCTAAGGATATTTCACATTTATGATTTGTATGGCCACATAAGCTGATGTTCATAGATAATGATCCTTCTAAGCCATATACTTATTATAAACTGGTTTTTCGTACTACCCCCGTATAAGTTCAACAGCAATGCTAGCAACTCAGTATTTTCCTTTCTTTTTTTCGACGCAGGGATTCGCGTGGCAAATATATTGTGAAGAGCTTGTGTATTATAAACTGGATGGGTTAGCACATGATTCATATCCAACGGCATCTTTGCTGGAAATTGGTAGGGATCTTCTCTTATTTTCCGCCCTCGTATTGAGTTATGAAGTTACGCCGTTTTTTTCTCGCGTTTTTTTTTTCTAGCAACAATAATTTATAATATACTTAACTGCGTAAGAATACAGCCTCGGTAGTGAATACACGTGGATACAAAGAACGGGAAATAAATGATATTGCGCGTCGATTCTTTACAATGACGGGGGATTGAATTGCAATACGAAATTTTAAATCTAGAATTTGATTACGTACAGCAATGACTAGTATACCATGATGAATTACCGGGACGTTCGTTGCGATTTTTGAGAGCGATGTCCAAAAAACCTTGCCTTCCATATTCTTATAAGCTTAACAACGCATTTTGTATGTTCATGGTTGTATGTTTAATTTATCCCGCCTAATTTTTCCCACCCTGGATCCAGGGTCCGTTCTCTAAATATCATGAGTGAAATTAACTGCATAAACGGTTAGAAGAAGCTAGCTTCGCCACTCAAACTTGCTGGTTTCCACTAAAAAAAAAACTCTGGCACCCAGGTTAAATTTATCCACACAACAACAACAACAATTCATTCAACAAACAACAAACAGTTCATTGTATCGGAGCTTTTACCGGAAATTGACTGCTTTGAAATTTCTGAAATAATTATTAAAAGAACCAGGGTTCATTTTTCCCGGCTCGCTCCCGCAAGCTGTGCATTTTTACAATAGGTTTCTCGATTGAAATGTTTGTCGTTGGGCGCTTCAGGGGCTTTTGAAAACTCAAACACAGATTTTATTTTTTGAACGTTTCTTGGATTGGTCTGTAGGATTGGAGTTTATTTGTCCATTTTGTAAAATATGTATTTTTTGGTAAAATAACCTATCATTCTCAAAAAGGAGTAAGTACTGTTGATTACATTATAGTAAGTCATGATATTTTAAATTTAATTGAAAGTTTTATAGTTAAAAAACCAAACATCTTCTCAGACCACTCTCAACTTATTTGTTGGACGAAAATTACCGTATCCAATCTCACTCCATTAGTTAAAGTTCAACAGCATAAAAAAGTTAATCTCCCAAAGCAATATATTTGGGATGAATTCTCTAAAGAAAAGTTCTCTGACACTTTTCAACTAAATGAAATTCAATCACAAATATTACTTTTTGAAAATTCAGTTTTTGAAGAAAATGACAAAGGCATCGATCATGCAACTACACAGTTCACTCAAATTCTAGATGAAGTATCAAAACGTTCTCTTAAACTGTCTTGCCAAAAGAATTCTAAAAACAATCATACATCAAAGAAATGGTTTGATCAAGAATGTAGAACTTTTCGAAAATATCTTAAACAAATCTCAAACAAAAAACACAAACACCCTCATGACACTAATCTAAGAAACGATTATCATCAACAGAATAAGACTTTTAAGAAATTACTTAGAAATAAGAAGCAGAAATTTCTTGACTCTAAAATTGATGAATTGATCAGTAACAAAGATAGTCATAACTTTTGGAACACTTTAAAATCAATGAATCAAAACAAACTTAATCAAAACGAAAACAAAAATGAAGTACCATCGGATATTCTATATGACCACTTCAAAAAATTACATTCTGCGCCTGAAAATACTTCTTTTTCAGCAACACATTTGAACATATTAGAAAACAAACATACATTGGAACAAAACAAACACCTTTATAATAATTTGGACAACCCGATTTCTCTGAATGAAATTGAAATAGCAGTTAAAAATCTTAAAAATAAAAAAGCACCTGGACCAGACAGAATACGAAATGAAATGTTGAAATCTAGTATAAAATTTTTAAATACATCATTATGTCATCTGTTTAATCTTATACTCAAATCTGGTACTTTCCCAACAACTTGGTGCGATGGCATTATAACAGCTATACATAAATCTGGAAAAATCAATGACCCATCAAATTATAGAGGAATTTGTATAAATAGCTGTTTAGGAAAACTATTCTGTTATATACTTAATAACAGATTACATAATTATACAGAAGAACAAAACATTCTACATCCTGCTCAAATTGGCTTCTTACCGAATCATCGCACATCTGATCATATTTTTACTCTTCGGACATTAATCGATAAACATGTAATTCATAAAACCAAAGGTAAACTATATACTTGTTTTGTTGACTTCAAAAAAGCCTTTGATTCCATTTGGCACCAAGGACTTTTGTACAAGCTACTAAAGTATAATATTGGAGGAAAATTTTATGATCTCATTAATAGCATGTATTTAAAATCGAAATGCTGCGTACGATGCGGTTATCAAAGATCAAAATTTTTTGATTATAATAAAGGAGTAAGACAAGGCTGTATACTTTCACCGATGCTCTTTAACCTATACTTAAACGATTTACCTCATGTGCTTAATAATAGTGACACAGATCCCATTTTATTGCCGGATGGCTCTCGCCTTAATTGCTTACTTTATGCTGATGATTTATTATTGATTTCTCATTCAGCTGAAGGTTTACAGAATGCTATTAATAAACTTTCCAAATATTGTCAAGAATGGATTCTTAATATTAATCCAAAGAAAACAAAAATTGTTATCTTTCAAAAGAAAAATAGAAAATCAACAGCTGATAAGCATAGCTTTAATTTTATTGATGAAAACATAGAAATTGTCAACAATTACACATATCTGGGAGTAAATGTTTCTGCAAATGGAAGCTTTAACAATAATAAAGAAACATTAAAAGAAAAAACAAGAAGATCTATTTTTGCAACAAGACGTAATCTTGACTTCTCTAGTTTACCAATTGATATCAATAATAAACTTTTTGACACCTTATTTCTTCCTATCTTATTATATTGTTCTGAAATATGGGGTATCTATGATAATAATGATTATAAATCCTGGGAAAAAGACATAATTGAAAGAACGCACGTGTATTTTTGTAAAATGTACTTGGGTGTAAACAAAATATCCCCAAATGCAGCATCCAGAAACGAACTTGGTAGATTACCTCTAAAATCCCACATCGAACTTAATATTCTTAAATTTTGGATACATCTAGAAAATCAACCAGATGATAGCATCGCAAAACTCTGCTTAAACATCTCTAAAGAAATGGCAGATACTTTACAAACAGGTTTAATAAATAAGGTAAACCATCTTTGTACAAAACACAACATTGATATTTCTTATTTAGACTTTGATAACCCTTCCAATATACTTTCACAAGCAAAACAGAATATTAAGACTAGTCTCATGAATCACCAAATCAACCTATTAAATTCAAATAAAAAACTCAAATTTTATACAATTTTCAAAAATGATACAAAACATTCTGTTTTCCTTAACTATATAAAAAATCAAAAACACAAGAAGGCTGTTACTAAATTTAAGATAGGGAACCACAAATTGAGAATAGAAACTGGAAGATATTCAATACCAAAAACTCCAGAAAATTTAAGGATATGCACTCACTGCAATTCAGATTCTGTTGAAAATGAAATACATTTCCTTTTTCACTGTGACTTATACGCTAATCTCAGAAGTACCTTCTATGATGAAATAGATAAAAGAAATAGACACTTCAAAAACCTAGATAATACATGCAAAAGTATGTTTCTGTTTAACAGTGTTGATCCTTTTATTTGTAGAGCAACGGCTGCTTTTATATTTAATGCAATGAATAAGAGAAATGAAGATATGTTTTAAAACTACACATAAGAAATAATTCCATATTATACACAATACTGTTACTTCCTCTATTTACTTTATTTGTAATTAACCTTGATACAGTAATGTACAATGAACTTCTTTTTGTAATTTTTATTATCTGGTAATACCATGTATAGAAATGGGAATACCTGAATAAATTGTTGTTGTTGTTGTTGTAAAGCCGGCATACATACATCTGATTCATGACGACACGTGACAGCCAAAACAACCGCAGAACAGAAACCGCCTTGGTACGCACCAACTCATCCGCTTCAAGTATTTGTAAAAGCACACGGTAATTGTTCTTACTGTATGAGTATTTTACCAGGGTATTAAATCATCGGGTTATTTTTCTCTGGTTTGTAGCCTGAGAGCCGGAATAAGATAATTTAACATTTGCATATTTTTTAGACTGACTTGTCGAGTCTTCCAAATTATGAGGATTATGCGGAAAAGAAAGTTTGCTGAATTAACTTTTTACACATAAACTGGCGCTAAAAGCAATTTTACCGGAAATTGACTTCGTTGAAAGACTGAAATTATAAACTGTATAAAACCGTTGGCCGGTCCAGGGCGCTTAAGTCGCTTAACTTAGCGCAGCTCGCTTTTGGTTTTGCACATTTCTAATCTTAAAATTTATCTTCTGATAATTTTCCTGGATGATTTATCATCTTCCTGATTTGTCTATGGGATTGGTCTGTCAATTTTCTAAAATATGTCATGATGCCCGGAAACGTGAAAGCTATTGAACAAAGTAAATTAAAAGTGAACTTGTAAGAAAACAGTTGATCTGTCTCATGTTTTTTTTTTTGCTGATCAACCGAGTTATTTGACGAACGTAAACGAAACAAAACTACTGAAACTCCCGCCTGAAACTAAACCGTTGTTCACTTCTGATGCTGATCATGTAAAGAAAAGTGACATAGAACCGAGTGAAGTGATAATATTATAATTGGCGTATGAAATTTTAAAAATCCTATGTGGAAAATTTACCTGACCTCATTCGCTGTTTCGAGAAAAATATGATTTCCGCTTCAAGTTTAATAAAGTATTCATATGAGCACACGGTAATTGGCATTAAAATGTTCTAACTGTGTGAGTACAGTATTTCACCAGGGTATCATCGGCTTATTTTTCTCTGGTTTGTAGCCTGTGAGCCGGGATGATATCTCTCCTGCTGATCTCAGCTAAAACAGTTAAAACAGTTTTCCAGCAAACCGAGAGGAGGTAAATCTCACGTTCGTTCAAACATTCGTTTATGATTGTTTAGACTGACTTGTCGAGTCGTCCAAATTATGCGGAAAAGAAAGTTTGCTTACTTTAATAGTGATGCCTGGAATTCATCTGAAAATTAATGATCTTTCACGTGGACAGATGTCACAGATCAGGCGGAATAAACTTAACAAACGACCCTGACATAAAAAAATGTGTTGTTAAGTTTATAAGAATTTCGAAGGCAATATTTTTTGGACATTGCTTTTGGAAATCGCACCGGTTACAAAGATGGTCATCAAATCAAAACAAAATCTAGAAGACAATGAATTAACTTTTTACACCGCATAAACTGGCGCTAAAAGCTTTTCCGGAAATTGACTTCCGTGAAAGACCTTGAAATTATAAACTGCATAAAGCCGATGCGTGGTTCAGGGCGCCTAACTTCAGCGCACCTCGTTTTGGATTTGCACATTTTCTAATCTTAAAATTTATCTTTTGACAATTTTGCTAGATATTGATCATCTTTCTGTATTGGTCTATGGGATTGATCTGTCAATTTTCTAAAATAGGTCATATTATGTCCGGGGGGGCCGTTTCTCGAAAGTCCGATAACTTTTCGGGCCCGGAAAGCCGTTTTATGTGCGTATATTCGAATTTTGTTGGCATAGAAATCTCGCAATAAAATTCTAACTTGACAAAACTAGTCAGGCTTGTTTGCGGGCTAAAACTTACGCCACCATTCTAAATATTCTGATTTTTAAATAAAGCTCCGGGCCTGATAAGTTATCGGGACTGTTGAGAAACGGGCCCCCGGAAACGTAAAAGCCGAAACAACCAAGTCAATCACTTGATTGACAAAAGTAAATTAAAAGTGAACTCGCAAGAAAACAGTTCAATCTGTCACGTGTTTCTTTTGTCGATCAACTGAGTTATTTGACGAACGTAAACGAAACAAAACGAAACCGGTGTTCATTTCTGATGCTGTTCATATAAAGAAAAGTGACATAGAAACGAGTGTAGTGATATAATTGGCGTATGAAATTAACTCCAATGTGGAAAATTTACTTCACCACACTCGATTTCACTGTTTCAAGAAAAATATGATTTCCGCTTCAAGATTTCAAGATTGTTTTAAAAAATATTTATATAAGCACACATTAATTGGCATTGAAAAGTTCTACCTGCGTAAGTACAGTATTTCACCAGGGCATTAATCCTCGGACGTATACGAAAACATCCTGGTACGGGGGGGGGGGGGGGGGGGGGGGGGGGGGGGGGGGGGGGGGGGGGGGGGGGGGGGGGGGGGTGGGGGGGAAGGGTGTTGGCTGTTGGTTCACAAATAATATGTTGCATGTCACATTGTTTACCTAATATACTTTGAGGTTCACCGGCTGAAAATGAAAATATCCTAAGCAGCTTTTTCATTTCCACAAATGTTTAGAAATTACAACCACCAATTGCAAGCTATCAGTAAGTTCCCGTATCACTTTTCATGATAAAGATGTATACCGTTACTTTTAGGTTCACACGATGAATGTACGATTACAAATTCGACTGCCACCAAGTGACCAGTAAGTTCCCGTATCACTTTACAAGTTAAAGATGTATACCGTTACTTTGTGGTTCACATGGTGAAGACAAAAATGTCATAAGCAGCTTTTAATTGGCATGAACGATTACAAAATGCTACCACCAAGTGACCAGTAAGTTCCCGTATCACTTTTCATGTTAAAGATGTATACCGTTACTTTGAGGTTCACATGGTGAAGACAAAAAATATCACAATCTGAGCTTTTAATGAGCATGAACGATTGCAAATTGCTACCACCAAGTGACCAGTAAGTTCCCGTATCACTTTTAATGTTAAAGATGTATACCGTTACTTTGAGGTTCACATGGTGAAGACAAAAATGTCACAAGCAGCTTTTAATTGGCATGAACGATTGCAAAATGCTACCACCAAGTGACCAGTAAGTTCCCGTATCACTTTTCATGTTAAAGATGTATACCGTTACTTTGAGGTTCACATGGTGAAGACAAAAATGTCACAAGCAGCTTTTAATTGGTACGAACGATTACAAAATGCTACCACCAAGTGACCAGTAAGTTCCCGTATCACTTTTCATGTTAAAGATGTATACCGTTACTTTGAGGTTCACACTGTGAGGTCTGACAAAAATAGCACAACATGACCAGTAAAGTTTTCAGTAAGTTTCCGTCTTCAAAGAATGAAGTTGTTATACTGTTACTTTGAATTTGAAATGTTCCTTCTCAAATAACAGCAGTGTCACAATGTGTTCTTTTGTGCTTATTGCAAGTTGTTGCGTTGTCCATCTGCCGGGTTGCCATAAAAAGGTATGTCTTTATATACATAGCTGTTAAAAAGTGTGTAGGTGTAGCTGACTGCATTGTATCTTAAGAAGTGCTCCTTAGTGCTAATAATATATGCAATACCGTTAAATATAATGAATTGCAGTTTATCCTGCAGTTTATACTGAATTACCAAGCTTTATAACGAAATGTACATATAATAATGTGTATATTATTGTTGCAAATGATAACAATGGATAATCCTTCCTAGTGAGGAACTCCATAACGGTTGAAATACACAACAGTTGTACAGTCGAGTGGATTACAAAGAGCTATAAGACCTACCGGATTTTTCAACATCAAGAAAATGACCGCCGATGTTCGCAAGCCGCAATGCATATTGGGTCTTTAAAAAAAGCAGCTTTACTTATCTGAATATCACACATCAAGAGAATCCAACTGTCTACATCAATACGAAGTGAAACAATGACTTGTACTTGAATCCGATAGTATTCATTCAATTGCCAATCATCTGATCAAGAGAAGATAACTCAGGTTGGGAGAGCATACTGTCACCAATAGAAGCAGCAAACTTTGCGATAACGTGAATTTTTTTAGCGTGACGTAATGGCAACTTGTACCTCTACAACTTTGAAACATGAGGATCAGGTCCGTTGTTTCTAGCAGGGTTTTGTTTATCTTATAACCTGGTTTAAACGTTATTGGTGTACCCTTGGCAGTTTTTGCATTTAAAGAATAGTCTACAATCATCAAAATCTAACCTTTTCAGTCATACAAAAAATAGTTCATAATACTTTATTTGAACTTCTGTGAACTTTTATGGTAAACCGATTAGGGTTTTACGAACCTGATAATCAGGCGCAAATGGTCACCCGAACAGTTTTCAATGTGGGCTCCTTGCCTCGAAAGTACCTCTGCTCAGCAAACTTATTTAAGCGCGTGTTTAGTCACGTCGAGCACGTCATCATCTTACAGCTACTACAGTGGAATCCCGATATAACGAAGTGCCAAGGGACTTACGTTTCGAGCGGTCGAGTGATCGTTGGAGTTTAGAATTATAAGGATTTTTATGAGCATTGTTACAACTGGAAATATTTAGCCGTATTTAAGTAGAACTATAAAATAAATTTATTTTTGCTATTGGTTGAATTCCGTCTCCATCTTGATTCCTCTGGCGGTGTTTTAGGCGATTTTTGTATCCCTGGTACTTTAGGTCTGACAGAGCGTATAATTTACGCCCCCTAACGTTTTCGAATGAATCGGTTTTACGCCTATAATATTCGGATGAGCATTTATATTGCCTAGTATTTTCGCTAAATTACCATACGCACACGTATAAAAAAAAATGTCCCCTAAAATTTTCTAATGAAAGAATGGCTACTCCGTATCCTCGAGCTTTCGACAAGATCCATCAGGATAGCTAAAACTTTCGGATGAGACAAAAAAGCCACCTAGAACTTTCGAAACGACCAAAGTTCCCCTAAGATATCCGAACAGATAAATATTTTTTAGGGCAGCTTCAAATTAACCAAACAGCCTTCTAAAGCATAGAGAAATCCATTTTAGACCCTTCTGACTTATTTGGAAACATTCGGTCGTTGGGTGCCCCTGAAATCTGACAACTGTTTACTTTTTTATATAATATCACAGATTATTCCTTGTTAAAACTTCAGGAGAAAAACATGATTTAAAAACCTAATGGAAATAAAGCAGTGATTAACATACATTTTTGCATCTGAACAAGAACCATCCTTCTAGAAAGAAATCCAATTCTGGCCATAAAGACCTGGTAGAAAATTGTGATTAGAAGGACCTCAGGCAAAAAGGAAGTCAAACTCCTGGGCTTGAAAATGAAAATGCAGGGTGTTTTGGCACTCTACTCTGAGTTTGTGGCAAAACAATTCAAGGTACTAAGGAACCATTTTTTTCTTTGGGCCCTCTTACTTGGAATGTGATTTGAGCAAAACAATCAGGACTGTGCACATGAGAACAACTAAATTAAATGTTCTTTCACTTGAGCACACGTCTTAGGTAATTTATAACAAATGTGCAATTGCCTATGTCATAAGCAACCAGGAATTGCAAAGGTGGTTGTTTAGGAAGGATGGTTGATTATGAGAGTCAAACTACAACAATAGAGAATGGTTGCTGAAAGGGAGCAAACTGTAGTTCCAAAAATTTTAACTAACAACTTTCCTAACAGACATAATTCTTAATGAGGTAATTTTTTCTTTGGGCCCTCTTACTTGGAATGTGATTAGAGCACAACAATCAGGACTGTGCACATGAGAACAACTAATGTTCTTTCACTTGAGCACAAGTTTTAGGTAATTTATAACAAATGTGCAATTGCCTATGTCATAAGCAACCAGGAATTGCAAAGGTGGTTGCTTGGGAAGGATGGTTGCTTATGAGAGTCAAAGTACAACAATAGAGAATGGTTGCTGAAAGGGAGCAAACTGTAGTTCCAAAAATTTCAACTAACAACTTTCCTAACAGACAGATAATTCTTAATGAGGTATTTATGTAAACCATTACACAATTACCTCAAAATTTAAATACCAATTAGTGGTGGAGCAAGGAAAGAAGTGTTGAAATGTTTCTATTTTGAAGCAGAACTATTTTCACTACAAGATCCCCCATATACTTCATGCTTTTATTGAGTAATTAAAAAAGTAAATGAAGCCTTTTGAGAAGTCGGTACAGAAATGGGAAACAGAAATTTCACCTGCTAGCCCCCCCCCCCCCCCCCCCCCCCCCCCCCCCCCCCCCCTTCACCCTTGCCATCCTTGATAATCAAGGAATACCCAGGGGCATAGCTAGGGGAGTTCTGGGGTACCCATGACCCCCACTTTGCGAAATAATTTTAGTAAAACACAGCGTGGATGTCGACATGACAATCTGGTAAGTACCCTGGGTGTGACACAGTGTGAAACCCCCTTTGAAAAATCCTAGCTACGCCTTTGCACACCATAGTTTAATGGAGTTGATCAGGAGCCCATTGATATTATAATAGAAAACAATTAATAGTAATCAAAATAATTATAGCAATTCATAAGTGATACAAAAGCTCCAACAAATATCCAGTGAGCCAAAATTTCCCCCAACTATGAAGGTTATTTGAGATTTTCTTTGTGGGTGTGCCAGGATTTCTGAAGGCAACCAGACCAAATTCAAAGACAACCCGATCTATTCCGAAGATGTCCAAAGATGTTCAGAAAAATTCAGAAGTTTCTATGGACCTCAGTCCTGCGTTTAATAATACCCAGCTGTAATCATAATGTTCAGAATGACAAAAAACCTACAAAAAGTGCTAAATTTCCATTAACATAACTATATTTTTAATCGGATCATTGTGATCAGTTAAGGCTGATAGCTCAAATCTGTAAGTCAGGAGTGAGAAATTGCTCCATAGGCATGAGTTGGTATGAGATTGGAGTTTTGGACTCGCAGGCATGAGACAATTATTATTTATCTTAGGAATAAACAAAGAAATATATTTAACATGTACAGACTGATGAAATCATTGATGCATTGTCTATACAAGTTTATAATTTTATTTATATAATAACACCTTATTGATAATTATCTGCTTAAATATGAAACAACTGACATAATGACAATAATGAATGACAATAATTCACAGTTCTCAATCCAATATTTGTGGGTCTCAAGAGCTTTGGAGTTTTGCTAAAAGCTGGGCTTTATATATATAATGACAGACCAAAACCCTCACTGCCATGCCTCAAGCCTCAATATTTTGGGCCAAGCATTAAAAATGTAATTCTTGTTTGGCTGCTATTTTCAGGAAAAAGAGCAGACTGAAGGGCTCCACATTTTCCAACGAGTTCTTCCCTTGACCACTCTGATGATTTGGGCGTTTCTGGTTCCTTCGGAAGAAGAAAATTAAAATTAAAAATGCCTCCTACATTCAAATACTCAAATATACATTCCAGTGTGGCACTTACTGGTGCATTACTGAATAATGTCTTCCGAGAAGAACCGCTTCTTGAAGTCTTGTTCGATGGTTTTCCAGGGGTATTTCCTGTTGGGCCACCGTGCTTTCGTTTTTCTCTTCGATCAGACATACCTGCAAGAAAATGACTTGATGTTTAAGCTCAAAAAAAGCAAAATCGTAGACAATAGCCGTCTAAATTTTCTTGACATTCTGCTTACGAACACTCGTGATAACCTACACAAATGACCGAACTTTAATCGCAAATAACAGAAAATCGGTGAGAGGTCCGACCGGGTCCGACGTCCTAAATTAAAAGAATAACTATTTCTACAAAAGATGGTGCGATTTTCATGGCTAGAACCCACGCGATATAGCGTCAAGAAACGAACGCGTTGGTTGACTACACAACGTGGACGAAAGCCGCCATATTGGACCGGCTTGCGAGGAAGCCGAATAATAACTAATTCTACTGAAAAAAAATGCGATATAAACAAGTAAATAGAAAAAGTAGCAACATACCTTTCATGAAAACTCCTTTACGGGTAAAAACGGACTACATTTTCGAAGAAAACCACAATAAAAAACCATGGAATGTTTCGTGGAGAAATTCTCGCAGAAAAGACTGTGAATGAATACGATGATCTGATTGGTCGACCACTCCTACCAGGATACCTTTCGGCCCGTGTCCAACCTCCTCTGTTCCACATCTTTAACCACTTTAAAGTACTCCACTTACGTCGCTTCCATTCCGGATATCCCAAAACCAGCAGAAGAACCGAACACCAAAGCGGACGAGCGCACGAACAATTCATACTTTGTTTACTTTATAGATTATGATGTTGAGAAAAAAATTTTGTTGTTGGCGTTAGTCTTATTTTTGTTACATTTAATGAACTGTTCTAACATTGAAAGTCTAGCTTACATTGCTTGCATTTTGCAGCAGCTTCTGCAAACACCACTTGCAGTTTTAATAGAAATCTACTTTGAGGTAATGAGAACACTTTTAGCGTTAGTGGTAACTATTCTGTACACACTGTACACCGTTGCGTGCGTCCAGATCCAGTTGCAGTGGTCGTTTTTTAGTAATCTATCCGAAACTTTACCGACGACGGTATAAACATTTTAATATTATCCCCGTTCGGTGTTATTCCGAGCGATATGAAGTACTGAGCTGTTCATGTTATATTGTAAATTAATCAATTTCGAATCACCGTAACAATAAAGATTTTAGTTAATTGAAATGTGTTAATATCTCTCACAATTGCTCCGCTAGTAAAGGATCAGTTAAAGGGTGAAATTCTTCCACCGAACAAAATCGAACCAATCGCCTCGATTGGGTTCGATTGGATTCGGTAATCGAACTTAATCGAACTCACCCAAAAGTTCCAGTTCGATTATGTTCGATTGCCGAACCAATCGAACTCCAATCGAACGATTTAGTTCGATTGGGTTCGATTGGTTTTTGGTTCGGATTCGTTCGATTAGCTACGCCGGGTCAATGACAATGTAATTTTTCTCAAACTTGCTGCCCAAAAACGTGTGATTCTATAACGAATTTACGAACAGTTTTGGCGATTGAAATTGAAGCGGCCGGCATAGCGAAGCGAAATTCGCAAGCTCTAAGATTTTATCGCTGAAAGTCCAGCTTTAGAAGTTGAATGAATATGCTTATATATGCGGGGAAAGGATTCTACTTATGCTTGAATTTACTTTCAGTTAAAATTATATTTAGTTAGGCGTTTTAATTCGTACTTTGAACACTTAATAGATTGTTATTGTTGTTGTTCAAAATACAGAAAATGTACGGCATTTCAAAAGTTGTAAGATTCGTTCAGAAATCATCTCTTGGTCCCAACAAAGAAAAATAAAGTCAATGTTCTTTTGAAAAATGTCATTCAGTTCTCAGAAACCTAAATAAAAGAACCTTAGAGAGGCTTCCAACTTCTTAGCCGTCGATACCATTTCGCAAACAACTTCGCATTTCATTGTTCCTCGAGCGCTCACGGACGTACTCTCTCCAGTCCCCTTTGTCACGGTAGCCGTAGTAGCGTCTTCCGTAGTGATTTGCTTAAAGTCCCTAATGTCAAGCTGATTGAAACTTCTGTTAAAACCCATACGATTGTTTAGGCTAAGCTATGGATGAATTCAGGGCCACGTCTTTGCGTTGACACTTAAGAAAAATATTACCTGCGACTAGCACTGTATACGTTCTGAGTTTCTTCTCATGCAATCAGCTTCACTAGACGACATTATAAGATTTTCCTCATTCGCAACACGTTTCATTTTAAATCTCCCTCCGCTCCGATCAGCTGCCGTGTTGTTTTGAATTTTGAACGGTTGGCGTAACTTCCGTTTTATTGACGGCATGTCACTTTCGGAGTTTTTACTTCCGTCACCAGTATGTTGCGGTCCACATCCAACGAATCACGTGGTACTATGTCTTTTTCTTCTCGGCACTTCGTGCCAGCTCGGAAAGCTTACGCTTTCCGGAAAGCACCGATTACGCTTTCCGGAAAGCGCCGATTACGCTTGGGGTCCCGCTGGGGGAAAAACTCGAAAACAACAGATCGAATAACGTAAGACACAGCGCGCGTATAAAGCTCAAAGATCGAACGCGTATTAGGTCAAATTTGGCTCCTCTGCTCCCTGTGGTAGCCTTGGAAACTTCAGTGAGACGTAATGAAATAGGCGCGTCGTATCAGTTACAAAGCGGCAGACAAGATAATATTTGCAACTTGCAAGGTCAACGATCTTCGCTCTGATTCAAATCGCTTCCAAAACGACTCAAAAAGACACAGGAACATAGGTAAATAACAATATTTTTATTAAATGATTATGTTATAGCTAATAAAGCGTTTGGGTTCCCTGTGGCTATTCTTAGCGCGGCACCCCGGCCCACTCCCCGGGGCCCACTCTGTCTCCAAAGTGACAGATTCTGGCAGATTATGTTCCGCGCCAAATACTTTAAACGTGTGGTAAGTTTAAAGGAACTAGGGAATTTTCTGGGTTATGGGAATACTGCCAAATAAAGCGTCGTTTCAGATTTCTTTATTGCACAGTTTTGAGTTTTGGTCAGAGCAGCACATAGACATGTACAGTGAAACCTGTTATTGAGCGGACACCTTCGCGAGTATAAAATATGGGACGAAAACTTAGGGCGCTTAATACAGGGGGTCCGCTTTATAAGGGGTCGGCTTAATACAGGTTTCACTGTAGCAAAACTATTTCTCCCAGAGCGTAAATGTGTCTAATATGCATTGTAGCGGCATTAAAGATGCAACAGAAGTGTTGAGTGGCCGAGTATTCTGCAGTTAATCCACTCCCACTTGTGGACCTGCTGATTTCCGCTAAGAATATTGTAGAAAATTCCTGCACTTTAATAGATTTCGCGTAGAACAGCGCACCGCAGGAATTGCGTAATATGTAAATCAAATCGCGATTGAGCTGGTAAAAATCCTGGTAGTATCTTCCGTGACTTGAAGATTTCAGCGGTAATTAAGTTAACAGACACAAAACCTCATATAACCGCCAAGTGATATATATATAACATGACATCGATTAAGCAATAAGACAGAAGGTAGTTTGATCATAAAAACTATTGAGTCGTGTACTGACTCTGTGCCAAAACCAACCAAAGCCTGCCCTGGAAGAAGTCGGCGCTATCTACGATTTCGGCCACAACTCTCCCGTTTAAAACATATCGACCAAGATGAATAGTAATTTCATGGTTTTGCTGTTATTGGCTGTTTCGATTCACTTGAGTCACCAAGGTAAGATCTAGCTATGTGTCAATATTAAAACAGTTTATAGAGCCCGACGCACGATAGAGATTTCTAACATTTTTTAATTGACAGCGCGTACTCTTGGAACGACCTCCTTTTGAGCTCTCGCGTTTAAACAGGCTCTCATAGAAAAC
Source organism: Dendrophyllia cribrosa (assembly GCA_024195265.1). Lineage (NCBI taxonomy): Eukaryota > Metazoa > Cnidaria > Anthozoa > Scleractinia > Dendrophylliidae > Dendrophyllia > Dendrophyllia cribrosa. Next base: position 47,831,974 of record JAJLRJ010000001.1, on the reverse strand, counting down.
TTCACAATTGCTGCCAAATACTATTCTAATGAACTTTGCAAGTTATCGTTAACTAAATTAACTTTAACAGAACGGTTCTGTTCATTCCTTTTATTGAAAGTGAAAAACTGATCAAAACACATTAAGACGTCAGTTTCCTATTTCACTGCAGTTCCATGCATGCAGTTCACTTAATATATTTGTTTTCGCGCGGTCAATTAATATGGCGCTCGCCCAAAGATAAAATATTAAATTATCCCAGTATCGACACGCATTTACAAAGGAGAAAGACTCGAAAAATAGTCTATCCTAGATACGCGCACTCATTTCAAACCGACTGAGACTTTTTAGTGCACGCACAAGTCTTATCACCTACCGGAGGTCAAGAAACGTTTTCAAAAGTCTTTTTGAGAGAAGCCCTGGGACTTCTCAGAACAAACTCCTCAAAGGAAACGTTCGAGGAAAACATAAAAAAAAATCAAGCAAAACCTACGGCTAAGAGGTCTCCCAAACAATCTAATTGATAAAGTGCTCACAGAAGTCAAATTCTCTGACAGAAAGTCAGCCCTCCAAGACAAAGGACCACAAAGCAAAAGTGCCCAATGAAGGGGTATAGTCAGATTAGAATGGTCTATCAGAAATGATGCGTCTCGGAATTTGAAATTGGAGTCTCGGACTTGCTATAATTTTCGAAGTCTCGAATTTTGATAATTTCAGTGGATCTCGGAGTCTCGTAAATGTTTCTCTTAAATCTCAGTTTCCGTTGGAGATTTCAGTTACGTTTTAAGCTGTTTTAGTACTATCGGCCCGACATTTTCCATGCAGCAATTGGAGACCATTGGCGTCTCGAGCTCGGGTTTTTTAGAGGTAAAGTCTCGGGCTCGGATTTGATAGAAACACTGAAGTCTCGGTCTCGAATTTTTAAACAAGGGTCTCGCAGTCTCGCAAAGTCTCGAATTTACCATTCTATACCCTTGTAACACAATACAACTCATGTGCGTCTAACTTAAAAACAAATATAATTTAATTCTTGGTCAGTGCACTTACGTCATATTCTTGACCTGATAACCCTGTCTAGGATTGTTTATGTTATTTTTTGCTGCAGAGGTAACTATTATTGTGTTGTTGACAAATTTTGAAAAGAGTTATTGAACCCTGATATTTCGAACACTTGAAGACAGACAAAAACAAAACTAAACGTCACACGATTCCACTCAGTCCACCCACAAACATATATATATAACCCAGCACTTCCTCACATTTCTAATATCATACGTAAACACTTTAACTTAACATCTTACTTTCCTCTGACCGCTGCAAATCCATCTTCAAATAATTATCCACCTTTCGTTGCTTATAGACGCAGCTCTAACCTTCGTGACCTTTTAGTTAATCTAAAACACATCTAATGAATCTGTGTTTCTACAGATGGATGCGGAAACTGTGCGCATATGATTTGGGGATGCAATTGTGACGACGTGAAAATATGCCGCCGGAAGCAATGCACTGTTAAGCCAGCGTGCTTGACGCAATGTAAGTCTTGCGGTGGAATATGAATAGAGACTTTCCGATTATGAGAGGATGAACAGCCAATGACGTAAATGAGATTCAAAAGGGGCATTAAAAAACACAGTAGTACACCAACAAATATTCGTGTACATGTAACAGCACTACAAGACTATATACATAAACGTCTGCGATCGGTTCTCTGTTCACATTTTAGAACGAAAGATGAAGAAAACATAAAATATTTTTCGTTTCGATTGGCGCATTTTCTGCGACTCATAATTTCAGTCTTACAGGGCCCTTTTCCTGCCTAGACTATTATCAGTCCCACATTTTCTCGTGTGTTTGTCCAGTTCCAATTTGTGTAGCAGCCATATTGAATATGAATGTCATATATATTGAATGTCACGGTGGGCTAAAAACTTGGAAGAGTACTGTACACGACGTAAAATGATCCCCTACGCAAAATGATCCCCGAACGCGAAAGCAAAATGATCCCCAAATAGAACTAAACACGACGCAAAATGATCCCGACGCAAAATGATCCCCAAATAAACTAAACACGACGCAAAATGATCCCCAACGAATTATTGGAATGGAATGGGGATAAAATCCCAAGCTGGGATAAAATTTCACAGATCTTGGCTCCTTTACGGTCTTCCCTAATGGGTTGCCGAAAAATTGTCACAGAACTGGAACGCTTCACAGTTTCGGACACCAGAATCTGCAAATGCTTTCTTTTGAGCAGTTGGTGTATGTTCGCAGAACCAGGACATTTTACACCTTCGCCGGTGGTCAGTTTGGCTCTCGCACCATATGGGGCCAAAATAGGCCGTTTTGCTTTATGATTGGTTGGTGATTTGGGGGTGTGTATGGGGGCGGAAGGGCACAAACAATGGTGTGCATACAGGCGTTATTTTTTCGCGCCCCTCCCATCGCGCGACTCGCGCTCCGCGCTCGCCTTTTGCTCCGCGCGCCCGCCTCAAAAACGCAAAAAATTACGCCTGTTCTGCAGACTACTGGGAAGAGTACAAAAACTTCTCGGAATGCAGGTAAAAAAGAAAATACACAAGCCTCTCCCTCCCCCATCCTTGCCACCTGATCATTTCTTTTTACTCTCCCCAGTATTAAGAACGCTATGATTTTCTGGAAGATAGGGGACTGTGAATAGTCTATTTCTTGCCCGGGTTTCTTAGCAACTGATTAAAGCATCGATTTCATTTTAAATGCGCTGGTACTTCCCATTTGACGGTTTACTCTGGTAAAAAACACCTTTTTATGCATCCCAATGATACTGAATCCGACCCAGTTTAACCCTTTAAGCGCAATAGTGATCAGTATCACATTTCTCCTTATAGTATCAATGATTATTAAGTAGAGAGGTGATTATTCTTGATCTTCTAATATTTTTTTCTAATTTCTGTTATACGCAATATATAGAAGCAGTAAGGAGTACAAGGTGGTTTATACTTTTGTGTCTTTGTTTGAAATCCCACTGTGGACCATATAAATGATACGTTTACTGAACAGTACTTTCGTGTGTTGCTGATGCTGTCCAACGGTTGTTCTAACTTTTTAGCGTGTGGATAGAGTACGAAACTCCGTGTGACCACTGAAATTAAAACTCTTGAGCCACACTTTCCTGTGGTTCATCTTATTATGCTGTACGATGTGGTGCCATTAAGCATTTCACCTCAATTTTTGCATGTTTGATCCTTTTAACTGACTGAACTTTAGTATTATCTCTGGATTTATACGTTAATTTCAGAGTTATTTTTTCGTTTTAGGTGGTGTGAAAGAAGAAGGGGAAGTTGAAACCAAGACGAAGCAGCCAACAGTGACTGAGAATATAGTTGCAGAGACTGTTCCACTGACTACAGTTGGAACTAATTTTCCTGTAGTCAGTACCACGACCAAGAGATCGGGTGCAGGTAAGTCAGAATTGGTTGTAGTCTAACTTCTGATTGGCCATTCTGTAAAATGACGCGAATTTTCGCAACCTATCACAAAGCTTAGAAATTCAAAACAAAGCAAACGCGACTCTTCTCTGCGACAATCAAATGATAATACGTTTATCGCAAAAGTAGTTACCGTTTGTAACCTTCCTGGCGATTACCCTCTTATCCTTTCTTGGGTCCATCTTTATTAACTATACAGGTCTAGTAGCAAAAAAACTATACTTATATCGCTTATATATTTCTTAAAGAATTATAGACTGTAAAAACTTCAGAACATAAACTCGCGCATTATTACACATAACCTAAAGTTTGGCTATGATTGTTACATTAAACTCCATTATTAACTCAAATGTTTAGCTAGTTCTATCTCAAGCGTCGTTCTCCTGACTTTAATTTGTGATTATACATTTATTTCCAATCCTGGTTGTTGCCAGTGAGGAACTAAGAAAAATTAGATCCTTTCATAACTTCTACAAATCAAAAGATGATACGGATATTCTGGAGACAAAGGTCTTCTAGTAAGAAATTGGGCCTTGCATCTGAATACATGTGAGATGTACTTAGCCATTAATATCATAGTCTCTGTGTTTCTACAGATCGATGCGGAAACTGTGCGTTTATGATTTGGGGATGCAATTGTGCCGACGTGAAATTATGCCGCCGGAAGCAATGCACTGTTAAGCCAAAGTGCTTGACGCAATGTAAGTCTTGAGGTGGAAATAGAAATTTATGACTGTAAGCAATTGCGTATTAGAGGACTTTCCGATTATCAGAGGCTTTAGTTAATACCAGTTTGGATCAACAACCAATGACCTAAATGTGATTCAAAACGGGCGTTATAAAATACAGTAATACACCAACAAATATCCGTATAACAGCACTACTCTATAGACTATAGCAAAAACGTCTGCTATTAGTTCTCTGTTCACATTTAAGAACGAAAGATGAAGAAAAAAGTAAACAAAAACAGAAAATGTTTTTCGTTTCGATTTGCGAGTTTTCTGCGACTCATAATTTCAGTCTTACAGGGCCCTTTTCCTGCCTTGACTATTCACAGTCCCACATTTTCTCTTGTGTTTGTCCAGTTCCAGTTTGTGTAGCATCCATATTGAATGTAACAAAAAGCTAAAAACTGGGAAGAGTACAAAAACCTGTCAGAATGCGGGTGAACGTAAAGATACCCAAACCTCTCCTTCCCGTATCCCGCCACCTGATCACTTTTTTTTTACTCTCCCCAGTATTAAGAACGCTATGATTTTCTGGAAGATAGGGGACTGTGAAAAGTCTATTTCTTGCCAGGGTTTCTTCATCATCATCATCATGTCGAGCGCACTCGGATTCCAGAAATGACCCTCTTCCAACCATTGGTGTCCTCCATCACTTCGGGGAGCGCCTCTCTCGCTAGTCCTGAATCATCCTCTAGCTGGTCAATATAGGTCTTGGCTGGACGTCCCCTAGATCTCTTACCATGTGATGGCTCCCAGAATAGCAGTTGGGAAACTACCTCTTTCTTACTCCTCCAACAATGTCCGCTAAATCTCAGCCTTCTCATGCGTAGTGTAGTCGATACAGGTGGAATATCGCCATAGAGCTTTCTTAGCCACAGGGTTTCTTAGCAACTGGTTAAAGCATCCATTTTTATTTTAAATGTGCTGGTACTTCCCATTTGACTGTTTACTCGGGTAAACAACACCTTTTTATGCGTCCCAATCATACTGAATCCGACCCAGTTTAAGCCTTTAAGCCCAATAGTGATCAGTATCGCATTTCGCCTTATAGTATCAATGATTATTAAGTAGAGAGGTGATATGCGATTATTCTTGATCTTCTAAAAAATTCTCGTAATTTCTGTTATAAGAATGGCCCATGGCCTGTTTGGAGGGTCATGTGGTATCATTGTTCCTATTTATATTCACGACAAACAAACAAACAGCTCGAACTATGGGCCCGAGTGTTTAATGCCGTCCTCGTCAAGTACATTTTTCAGACATATAAAACTGAAACACTACTGGGACAACAAGCCAGTGCGCCGCCTGGTACGAAAACCCAAAAATCCAGTGGGAAAAATGGGAACGTACTCCCCAACCAAATGCAGGTGCACGAGCCATTGGGGGTTAAAGGTAAAAAACAAAGAAAACAAAGTGTATAAAATAAAATGAAAAGTTCGAGAGCTGAGATGAATACATTACGACCAACAAACTAACTTATATAAATTTCAACAATAAAGTCAATTCACGCTATAGCGGCTCACGTGAGTTCATACCAATAAGAAATTATTTACATTCCTTGTTACTGCCCCTTACAGACTGAAGTTCCGCCGAATGTAAATACATGTTCTTTGGCTTGCTGTCTCTGTGACTGCATGTATAGCACTTGGCTGCTTTGTCTTCAATTTGCGTCGACAGTCCAGGCCAGAACAGCACGTATCTCACTCGCTGTTTGCACTTGACAACATCCAAGTGTCCCTCGTGTATCTTGTCTAACATTTCTGACTGCAGGGTGAGGCACTATCACTTTTGGCCCTTTAAACAGCAGTGCATTAATTACCGAGATTTCGTCTTTGTACGCCCAGTACTGTCGGAGGTCTGGGGAGAGCTTTGATGGCCAGATCCCACTAGTACTAGTACTGTGTCAGTTAGGAACTGCAATACTGGGTCTGCTGCTGCAGCTAGTTGAAGCTCTAGATACTTTACCTGTAAGATGAGAAGATAAGCTGTGAGGCTCACCTCACTGACTTCTGAGTCCTCCACGAGCGTTTCTTTGTTTTCTGGCAAGTAGTAGCGGCTAAGGGTGTCTGCTAGTTGCATTTCCTCCCCAGGCTTGTATGTTACCTTGAGGTCATACCTTTGTAAGCTCATCATCATCTTCTGCAATCGTAGAAGTGCCCGATGGAGGTTCTGTGCTAGTATACTCTCCAGCGGTTTGTGGTCAGACTCAACCTCCACTGCCCGTCCATAAACGTACTGATGAAACTTCTGACAGGCGTAAACTATCGCAAGTAACTCCTTCTCAATCTGTGCATACTTCTGCTGCGCAACCGTCAAAGCTCTAGAAGCATATGCAATCGGCTTGTTATCTTGTAACGAACCTGTGCGAAGTCCATTAGCACTGGCGTCAACGTTGAGGGTGACAGGCTTGCTTGGGTTGTAGTAACCCAGTACTGGAGATTTGGTTACCATCTGCTTGAGTGTTTGGAAACTTTGCTGTTCTTTGTTCCAATGCCAGTCTACTTCTTTCTCCAATAGTCGTCTGAGAGGCGCACTTTCATCAGCTAGATTTGGCAGAAATTTTCCAAGGCATTGGATAAAACCTAGAAATGTTCTGAGCCCTTTAACATTCTGTGGCGGTTGCATCGCCTCAACTGCTCTGACCTTCTCTGGGTCCGGTATCAAACCCTCACTGGTTAGAAGATGTCCTACATAGGGGACTTGGTCTTTCCTCGCCTGGCACTTCCTACTATTTAACTTGAGACCAAACTCTCTTGCTCTGTCTAGGACTTGCCTCAGTCTTGTATCGTGCTGGTCAGTACTGCTGCCCCAGATCAGTATGACTGTCATCTACAATGGCTCCTGCAAATGGCTCTGCTCCAGGTATGCAACCTAGCATCTCTGTCATGTATCTTTGGAATACCTCAGGTGTCGATTTGATTCCGAAAGGGCGCCTTTTAAATCGATACCTCCCGAAAGGGAGTGTTGAACGTGCACAGCTTCGAGCTTTCTTATCTAGCTCTATTTGCCAGAATCCTGAAGTTGCATCCAACACCGAGAAAACCGTGACTTTGGCATCTGGCATGTCTGCGACTATCTCTTCAATCGTCTTCATAGAAGAATGTTCTCGTTTAACAGCTAGGTTAAAATCTCTGGGATCTAAACAGATGTGAATCTTATTAGGCTTGACTCCTGTAACCATACCATAACCATAGTGATTTTTTCGTTTTAGGCGGTATGAAAGAAGAAGGGGAAGTTGATACCAAGACGAAGCAGCCAACAGTGACTGAGAAAATAGTTGCAGTGACTGTTCCACTGTCTACAGTTGGAACTAATTTTCCTGTAGCCAGTGCCACGACCAAGAGACCGGGTGCAGGTAAGTCAGTATTGGTTTTAGTCTAACTTCTGATTGTCCTTTCTGGAAAATGACGCGAATTTTCGTAACCAATCACAAAGCAAGAAATTCAAAACAAAGCAAACGCGACTCTTATCTGCGAGACTTCAAATGATAATGAGTTTATCGAAAAGTAGTTACCGTTTGTAAACTTCCTTCTGATTACCCTCTTATCCTTACTTAGGTCCACCTTTATTAACTATTCTGGTCTAGTAGCAAATAAGCCATACTTATTGCGTTTATATATCTGTCAAAGAATTATATACTGTAAAAACTTCAGAACATAATCTCGCGCACTATTACACGTCAACTAAAGTTTGGCTATGACTGTTTTATTAAACTCCATTATTAACCCAAATGTTTAGCTAGTTCTATCTTAAGCGCCGTTCTCCTGGCTTTAATTTGTGATTATACATCCATTTCAATTTCTGTTAGTTCCGCTTTCTGTGTGCCTATGAGGAACTAAGAAAAATTAGATCCCTTTTTAACCGCTACAAATCAAAAGATGACACGGATATTCTGGAGACGGAGGTGTTCTAGTAAGAAATTGGGCCTTGCATCTAAATACATGTGAAATGTACGTAGCCATTAATATCATAGTCTCTGTGTTTCTACAGATCGATGCGGAAACTGTGCGCATATGATTTGGGGATGCAATTGTGACGACGTGAAAATATGCCGCCGGAAGCAATGCACTGTTAAGCCACAGTGCTTGGCGCAATGTAAGTCTTGCGGTGGAAATAGTAATTTATGACTGTAAGCAATTGCGTATTAGATCACTTTCCGAATATCAGCGACTTTAGTTAATACCACTTTGGATCAACATCTAATGAGCGCATTTGATCATATGTAAATGTTAATTTGCGCGTTAGTTAATACCATAGTGAATGTCACGGTGGGCTAATTAAAAACTGGAAAGAGTACAGAAACTTCTCAGAATGCGGATAAAAGTGAAGATAGCCTCTCCCTCCCCCATCCCCGCCACCTGATCAGTTTTTCCTTTTTTTTACTCTCCCCAGTTTTAAGAACGCTGTGATTTTCAGGAACATAGGGAACTGTGAATAGTCTATTTCTTGCCCGGGATTCTTAGCAACTGGTTAAAGCTTCAATTTAATTTTAAGTGCGCTGGTACTTCCCATTAGACGGTTTACTCTGCCGGGAAAAAAACACTTTTTTATGCATCTCAATAATATTGAATCCGACCCAGCTTAACTCTTTAAGCCCAATAGTGATCAGTATCCATTTCACCTTATAGTATCAATGATTATTAAGTATAGACAGAAACCCATAAGTGGGTTGAAACGTGCAACTGTCTCTTGTACGCTTCAAAACAAGCTTCCGATTATTCAATTTGCTAAGAAGTTGTTACAGCCATATTTGGAAAATCAAGATAAAAATATTAACCAATCAATTCGCTAGAACAACTTGCTTCCAATCTCGAGGGACCGAGGGGTTTACAAATACGGTACTAAGCAAAAAATGAATATTCGGAAGCTGTGAATGCGCGTTACACGTTTCAACCCACTTATGGGTTTCTGGTAAAGAGAGGTGATTATCCTTGATCCTTTAACAATGACTTCTAATTTGTGTAATAAGAAATAATGGGGAGAAGTTGGAGAACAAGGTGGTTTACACTTTTGTGTCTTTGTTTGAAATCCTACAGTGTGACCATTCCAATCAAATATAAGTATACTGAGCAGTAGTTTCGTGTGGTGCTGTTTATTATGCACTCCATGGTTGTCCTAACTTTTAAGCCTGTGGATAGAAAAAGAAGGTGTGACTATTGAAATTAAAGCTCTTGAACCGCACTTTCCGCACGTTCATCTTATTATGTTGTACGATGTGATGCCATTGAGGCATTTCACCTCAATTCCTGTATGTTTGATACTTATAACTCACTGAACTTCAGAATTATCTCTGGATTTATACGTTAATTTCGAAGTGACTTTTTCGTTTTAGGTGTTGTGAAAGAAGAAGGGGAAGTTGAAACCAATACCAAACAGCCAACAGTGACTGAGAAAACAGTTGTAGTGACTGTTCCACAGAATACAGTTGGAACTAATTTTCCTGTAGCCAGTGCCACGACCAAGAGACCGAGTGCAGGTAAATCAGAATTAGATTTAGTCTAACTTCTGATTGGTCTTTCTGGAAAATGACGCGAATTTTCGTAACCAATCACAAAGCTTAGAAATTCAAAACAAAGCAAACGCGAATCTTACCTACGACACTCAAATGATAATAAGTTTATCGCAAAAGTAGTTACCGTTTTAAACTTCCAGCCGTTTACCCTCTTATCCTTTCTTAGGTCCACCTTTATTAACTATACTAGTCTAGAAGCAAATAAGCTATACTTATATCGCTTATATATCTCTAAAAAATTATATACTTAAAAAACTTCAAAACATAATCTCGCGCACTATTACATACTACCTAAAGTTTGGCTATGATAATTTTATTAAACTCCATTATTAACCCCAATTTTCAAGTAGTTTTATCTCAAGCGTCTTTCTCCTGACTTTGTGATTATACATCCATTTCCATTCGTGTTTGTTCTTCCTTCTGTGTGCCAGTGAGGAACTAACAAAAATTAGATTATTTTTTAACCGCTACAAATCAAAAGATGACACGGATATTCTGGAGAGAGAGGTCTTCTAGTAAAAAATTTGGCCTTGCATCGAAAAACATGTGAGAAGTACTTAGCCATTAATATCATAGTCTCTGTGTTTCTACAGATCGATGCGGAAACTGTGCGTTTATGATTTGGGGATGCAATTGTGACGACGTGAAAATATGCCGCCGGAAGCAATGCACTGTTAAGCCAAAGTGCTTGACGCAATGTAAGTCTTGAGGTGGAAATAGAAATTTACGACTGTAAGCAATTGCGTTCATCTTATTATGTTGTACGATGTGATGCCATTGAGGCATTTCTCCTCAATTCCTGTATGTTTGATACTTATAACTCACTGAACTTCAGAATTATCTCTGGATTTATACGTTAATTTCGGAGTTTTTTTTTTCGTTTTAGGTGGTGTGAAAGAAGAAGGGGAAGTTGAAACCAATACGAAACAGCCAACAGTGACTGAGAAAATAGTTGCAGTGACTGTTCCACAGAATACAATTGGAACTAATTTTCCTGAAGCCAGTGCCACGACCAAGAGACCGGGTGCAGGTAAGTCAGAATTGGTTTTAGTCTAACTTCTGATTGGCCTTTCTGGAAAATGACGCGAATTTCCGTAACCAATCACAAAGCTTAGAAATTCAAAACAAAGCAAACGCGAATCTTACCTACGACACTCAAATGATAATAAGGGACGGACCATTAGAAAAGTGATGGGGGGGGGGGGGGGGGGGTGGGGAAAAAAACAAAAAAAAATTCGTGCAAGGGAAAATGCCAGGAAAAAAAATTCGTGCAAAGTTCAAGGCAAAGAAAAAAAATTCATGCAGAAGGAGAAGTCCTATTGTAGTTGTTATTTAATATATTGTTATTATTGTTGTTATTATTGTTATTGTTGTTGTTATTATGGTTGTTATTATTGTTATATTGTTGTTATTTAATATATAAAAGCTGCCAAAGTGCCTATTGAAAATAGCGCTCTTGGCGTTTCAAAAATTCAAAACATTCTTGGGGCCTTCCTATACTATTATTTATAAATAGTATTTTTAAGGTGACAGGCCAAACACGACTCCCGCTAGTCGCAAAATGTGTAAAGAAGCCTTTTGAAATGCTTTCCCAAGAATGTCTACGAGATATTTGTTCCCTTTAGATCACCAATATATAATTGTGACTAGTCACTATTATCTCTGTCTCAGTTTTGCATGCTCGATATGTATTGTATGACTCTTTGATGATCTTTGGGATAAAAATCTCTTAAGTGACAGGAGATTTTCATGCTGTGTAGCCATTTATGGAATTATTGTTTCTCTATGCCCTATGGCATATGTTAGGGCTTCTTTGGCTAACTTTTGTTGCAAGATATGTAGTGATCGGCTGCAGTTTTTGTTATTGTTATGAATATGCTAGGATCAGTCAATCTCTCAGCCCGTGCAAGGGCGTAGCTACCTGTACGCACGTACGCACGTGCGTACCTGAAAAAGTCGGGAAAAAAGAAAGATTTGGGACTCGAGGGTGGGGGAGGAGGTAGGGGGAGTGTTTGGAAATTGATTGTGCGTACCTCTGAAAAATTCCTGGCTACGCCCCTGCCGTGATTTAGTGTCAAAGTCTGCGGTGTGCAAGACTTGTGAGAAAGTGGATCTTTATCACGGATGTAGGCGTCTAAGATCAAAGTCTGAAGCTGCCGTGTCTCTATTGGAATCATGATTTCTTGCAGTTTATGTTTTACAGTGGCGGATCCAGGGGGAGGGTCGGGGGGGTCCGGACCCCCCTTTCAGACCTGTGTCTCCCTTGTGGTTCATCAAAATAATAGAATAAAATTGTTTTATACGTAGTTGTTTCACCTCCACCAATTGACTGCTTGTCATTTTTTTGACTTAACAAACGCTTTTCGAGTTTCAGGGGTGCTGTAAATGGCGTTTCAGAGGGTAAAATTGGAAAAATTTCCGGGCAGGCATGAACCCGGACCCCCCTTTCAGAAATCCCTGGATCCGCCTCTGTTTTAGCTCCTTGTTTTATATATAGTTCTGTTTCTGAGAAGTGTTTCTTGGAGCTTGAAGAACCTCCGTTGTTTCATCATCTGGCGTTATTGCATCCCGACATGGCTTGAACAGATATGGTGATCTGTATTGAAAATCTCACGGACGCTAGTGAATTCTTACGTTTTTCTTCTTAAGCAAGACTCGAGTTTCGGTTCTTAGGTGAACCTCATCAGTTGCTCCCATAAGTAACTGTCTCGCGGAATAATATGAAATTATTCCGTTGTACATGAAATGTTTGCCGCTTTTGTACTCTTGGGAAGGATCGAATGTTCCGTTTTCTCATTGGCTCGTTTAATTGAACCAATAGCATTGGTGTAGTTTCGATCCGACGTTATAATTTCATAGCATGTATGATATTTTCTGACACAAAGAACAGTTCTTTTAGTGTTGTAGAGAGGAGGTCTCGTGTATGTCTCGATGAATTCAAGATACACTGCATATTTTTTCTACAACAGGCGTGTAATTCTTGTGTCAAGTTGTGTTTGCTTCATGCGTTCCATAATAGGATATAGTCTTGTGCAACGTAGCAGACTATTCCTAATATATATTTTTCAAATATACGTAATGGTCAAAAATGGTTTTTAAGTATTACACCTTTTTTTAATTAGTAAATGAAAAACAAAGCAATATTTGTCTGAAAAAAAAAATTCGTGCAGAGGGTTTCACCCGCAAAAAAAAAAATCCTGCACAAGCAATGGGCGAAAAAAAAAATTCGTGCAAGCTGAAAATCCCCCACCCCCCCCCCCCCCCCATCACTTTTCTAATGGTCCGTCCCTAAGTTTATCGCAAAAGTAGTTACCGTTTTAAACTTCCAACCGTTTACCCTCTTATCCTTTCTGAGGTCCACCTTTATTGACTATACTGGTCTAGAAGCAAATAAGCTATACTTATATCGCTTATATATCTCTAAAAATATATATATACTTAAAAAACTTCAGAACATAATCTCGCGCACTATTACATACTACCTAAAGTTTGGCTATGATAATTTTATTAAACTCCATTATTAACCCCAATTTTCAAGTAGTTTTATCTCAAGCGTCTTTCTCCTGACTTTGTGATTATACATCCATTTCCATTCGTGTTTGTTCTTCCTTCTGTGTGCCTTGAGTGAGGAACTAAGAAAAATTAGATTATTTTTTAACCGTTACAAATCAAAAGATCACAAGGATATTCTGGAGACAGAGGTCTTCTAGTAAAACATTTGGCCTTGCATCTAAATACATGTGAAATGTACTTAGCCATTAATATCATAGCCTCTGTGTTTCTATAGATCGATGCGGAAACTGTGCGTTTATGATTTGGGGATGCAATTGTGACGATGTGAAAATATGCCGCCGGAAGCAATGCACTGTTAAGCCAAAGTGCTTGACGCAATGTAAGTCTTGAGGTGGAAATAGAAATTTATGACTGTTTTTTGTAAGCAATTGCGTATTAGATCACTTTCCGATTATCAGCGGCTTTAGTTAATACCACTTTGGATCAACAGCCAATGAGCGCATTTGATCATATGTAAATGCTAATTTGCGCTATAGAATTACTAAACATTATTTTTATTGTTATTATTATTAATGACGTAAATGTGATTCAAAAGGGGCATTAAAAAATACAGCAGTACACCAACAAATATACGTTTAACAGCACTACTATATAGACAATAGACATAAACGTCTGCTATTGGTTCTCTGTTCTCATTTAAGAACGAAAAATGAAGGAAAAATTAAACAAAAACAGAAAACGTTTTTCGTTTCGATTTGCGCGTTTTCATCAGTCTGCGACTCATAATTTCAGTCTTATTGGGCCCTTTTCACGCCTAGACTATTCACAGTCCCACGTTTTCACGTGTGTTTGTCCAGTTCCAGTTTATGTAGCAGCCATACTGAATGTCACGGTGGGCTAAAAAACTGGGAAGAGTACAAAAACTTCTCAGAGTGCGGGTAAAAGTAAAGATACCGTAGCCTCTCCCTCCCGCATCCCCGCCAACAGATCAGTTTTTTATTACTATCCCCAGTATTAAGAACGCTGTGATTTTCTGGAAGATAGGGGACTGTGAATAGTCTATTTCTTACCCGGGTTTCTTAGCAACTGGTTAAAGCATCGAATTCATTTTTAAATGCGCTGGTACGTCCCATTTGACGGTTTACTCGGGTAAAAAACACCCTTTTATGCGTCCCAATAATATTGAATCCGACCCAGTTTAACCCTTTGAGCCCAATAGTGATCAGTATCACATCTCTCCTTATAGTATCAATGATTATTAAGTAGAGAGGTGATTATTCTTGATCTTCTAACAATTTCTCCTAATGTGTGTTATAAGAAATATATGAGAGCAGTAAGGAGTACAAGGTGGTTTACACTTTTGTGTCTTTGTTTGAAATCCTACAGTGTGACCATTCAAATAAAATACACGTTTACTGAACAGTAGTTTCGTGTGGTGCTGTTTATTATGCTGTCCAAGCTTGTTCTAACTTTTAAGCCTGTGGATAGCATACATGTATGAAAGTGTGACCATTGAAATTAAGCTCTTGAACCGCACTTTCCTGTGGTTCATCTTATTATGCTGTACGATGATGAGATGCCATTGAGCATTTCACCTCAATTCCTGTATGTTTCATCCTTTTAACTGACTGAACTTCAGTATTATCTCTGGATTTATACATTAATTTCGGAGTTCTTTTTTCGTTTTAGGTGGTGTGAAAGAAGAAGGGGAAGTTGAAACCAAGACGAAACAGCCATCAGTGACTGAGAAAATAGTTGCAGTGACTGTTCCCCCAGCACAGAATACAATTGGGACTAATTTTCCTGTAGCCAGTGCCACGACCAAGAGACCGGGTGCAGGTAAGTTAGAATTTGTTTTAGTTTAACTTCTGATTGGCCTTTCTGGAAAATGACGCGAATTTCCGTAACCAATCACAAAGCTTAGAAATTCAAAACAAAGCAAACGCGAATCTTACCTAGGCCACGACACTCAAATAATAATAAGTTTATCGCAAAAGTAGTTACCGTTTTAAACTTCCAACCGTTTACCCTCTTATCCTTTCTGAGGTCCACACCTTTATTAACTATACTGGTCTAAAAAAAAATAAATTATACTTATATCGCTTATATATCTCTAAAAAATATATATACTTAAAAAACTTCAGAACATAATCTCGCGTACTATTACATACTACCTAAAGTTTGGCTATGATAATTTTATTAAACTCCATTATTAACCCCAATTTTCAAGTAGTTTTATCTCAAGCGTCTTTCTCCTGACTTTGTGATTATACATCCATTTCCATTCGTGTTTTTTCTTCCTTCTGTGTGCCTTGAGTGAGGAACTAAGAAAAATTAGTTTTTTTTTTAACCGTTACAAATCAAAAGATCACAAGGATATTCTGGAGACAGAGGTCTTCTAGTAAAAAATTTGGCCTTGCATCTAAATACATGTGAAATATACTTAGCCATTAATATCATAGCCTCTGTGTTTCTATAGATCGATGCGGAAACTGTGCGTTTATGATTTGGGGATGCAATTGTGACGACGTGAAAATATGCCGCCGGAAGCAATGCGCTGTTAATCCAGCGTGCTTGACGCAATGTAAGTCTTGAGGTGGAAACAGTAGTTTCGTGTGGTGCTGTTTATTATGCTATCCAAGGTTGTTCTAACTTTTAAGCCTGTGGATAGCATATGAAAGTGTGACTATTGCAATTAAGCTCTTGAACCGCACTTTCCTGTGGTTCATCTTATAATGCTGTACGATGTGACGCCATTGATCATTTCATCTCAATTCCTACATGTTTCATCCTTTTAACTGACTGAACTTCAGTATTATCTCTGGATTTATACGTTAATTTCGGAGTTATTTTTTCGTTTTAGGTGGTGTGAAAGAAGAAGGGAAAGTTGAAACCAAGACGAAACAGCCAACAGTGACTGAGAAAATAGTTGCAGTGACTGTTCCACAGAATACAATTAGAACTAATTTTCCTGTAGCCAGTGCCACGACCAGGAGACCGGGTGCAGGTAAGTCAGAATTGGTTGTAGTCTAACTTCTGATTGGCCTTTCTGGAAAATGACGCCAATTTCCGTAACCAAAAACAAACGCGAATCTTACCTACGACACTCAAATGGCAATAAGTTAATCGCAAAAGCAGTTACCGTTTTAAACTTCCAGCCGTTTACCCTTTTATCCTTTATGAGGTCCACCTTTATTAACTATACTGGTCTAGAAGCAAATAAGCTAGACTTATTTCGCTTATATATCGCTAAAAAAATATGTATACTTGAAAAACTTCAGAACATAATATCGCGCACTATTACTTACTACCTAAAGTTTGCCTATGATTATTTTATTAAACTCCATTTTTAACCCAAATTTTCAACTAGTTTTATCTTAAGCGTCTTTCTCCTGACTTTGTGATTATACATCCATTTCCATTCGTGTTTGTTCTTCCTTCTGTGTGCCAGTGATAAACTAAGAAAAAATAGATTATTTTTTAACCGCTACAAATCAAAAGATCACAAGGGTATTCTGGAGACAGAGGTCTTCTAGTAAAAATTTGGCCTTGCATCTAAGTACATTTGAAATGTACTTAGCCATTAATATCATAGTCTGTGTTTCTACAGATCGATGTGGAAACTGTGCGTTTATGATTTGGGGATGCAACTGTGACGACGTGAAAATATGCCGCCGGAAGCAATGCACTGTTAAGCCAAAGTGCTTGACGCAATGTAAGTCTTGAGGTGGAAAAGAAATGTATGACTGTAAGCAATTGCGTATTAGATCACATTCCGATTATCAGCGGCTTTAGTTAATACCACTTTGGATCAACAGCCAATGAGCGCATTTAATCATAAGTAAATGTTAATTTGCGCTACAGAAATATTAAACATTACTGTTATTATTATTATTATCATTATTATTATTATTATTATTATTATTATTAATTACGTAAATGTGATTCAAAAGGGGCATTAAAAAACACAGTAGTACACCAACAAATATACGTTTAACGGCAATACTATACAGACAATAGACATAAACGTCTGGCATTGCTTCTCTGTTCTCATTTAAGAACGGAAGATGAAGAAAAAATTAAACAAAAGCAGAATACATTTTTCGTTTCGATTTGCGCGTTTTCTGCGACTCATAATTTCAGTCTTTCAGGGCCCTTTTCACGTGTGTTTGTCCAGTTTCAGTTTATGTAGCAGCCATATATGAATGTCACGGTGGGCTTAAAACTGGGAAGAGTACAAAAACTTCTCAGAGTGCGGGTAAAAGTAAAGACACCGTAGCCTCTCCCTCCCGCATCCCCGCCAACTGATCAGTTTTTTTTTACTCTCCCCAGTTTTACAGTGCGGCGCCCAAAAGTGTGACCACTTTTAATTAATTCGCATTCTTTCGTGCCGATTATCCAATCATGCGAGAGTACTTTTAATTAATTCGTATCCTTTCGTGCCGATTATCCAATCATGCGAGAGTACTTTTAATTAATTGGCATTCTTTCGTGCCGATTATCCAATCATGCGAGAGTACTTTTAATTTATTCGCATTCTTTCGTGCCGGTTATCCAATCAGAAGGCGAAGATAGTTACAGCCAACCGCAAGAACAAAATCAAGGCAGCATGTTACATGATGTTACGAAGACAAAATTGCTCTTTCATGAATACCATTTTTGGAGGCTTTTCCAGCTGAACTTTGGCGTTTTTGGCCTCGAAAATAACACCGAAATGCAAAATGTTCAAGGTCAAATTTTGGCAAATCGACATCGGCTTACCTGCTGTAGTAAACGGTAAACGTTCGGCCAGGCGACGTATCAATTTAATCGGCTGTAAGAACACATTTTCTACGGCCAGAAGAACATAATTGCTAATATTTATTTCTCCTACAAGTATCATTGGTGTAATAATTCAAAACTATCCTGAGGTAATTGTCTATTTATGTTCCGTATGTTTGGCTATTTTTCTCTATAGTAACGCGAAACCGCCGCGCGATCTCGGCGGAGTTACTGAGCCACTGAATTAGAGCTGATTCATAACACTCGGTGTTTCGCTATTCGAAAACAATGTTCTTCAAATTCTACGTCAAATAAAAAGAAACTTTTTTCATCTTTCATTGAGGACCATGCTGTTGAAGAATTTGCAAAATGCCCATTTGCGACCAGATCTCACATCTTTAAAAAGCTATCCACAAACACAACTCCACACCTGATACTTCGCCAGGTTTTACAGACCTGGGCATGGATCATATATCTTTTCATGTTCGGAAGTTACAAATGCTATCTGTCACGACTAAAGCAAAATTTATAAGCCCTCTGAAAACTGCGAACTTGATGATTTCAATAGCTATTGTCGAATTAGTAGAATCAGCAGAATCAGATTCTCGGGAAATGCCCTGAACTTATTGTTCACTCGTGCTGAGTTGGAATAGGTTTGTACGTAACAATTATCCACCACTGAGACTCACCGAATATCGACTAGACTGGGTACACTGAGGTAAGGTTTGTATTTCGTTTAGGGATTTTGTTCAGGGAAAAACACTTTATATTTTGAGCGACAATTTGTAGTCGCTGCAGTGACCCGCGTCTGTTAGCACGCTCAATTGTGTCACTTCTATAAACGGCAATCTTGCCTAAATTTCATGTGGAAATAAGCAAAGACATCGTTATATCGGCTGTAGGACTTACTTTATTCAGCTTTATCGTCGACCGTCTGATTTGAGCAGTGGCATGAAATTCTTTATAACAAAATCGCGGTGAGCGGATGTCGAAGCGCACGATTTTCCCGCAACAATTCCCATTTTGGAGTTACAAATTTAGTCTAGCGTAGAATTTCAAAGTTAGAAACGGAAAACTTGACTTGAAAGATCGTTGAAGGTAAAGGCCCTGAAGCATTCTTGAAACAGATGTCTTTTACGTTCCCGCATCATCGCTTGTACCGGGCGACTGGACCAAAGGCCTAATTGTCAAGATCCCCAAGAAAGGCAACCTCCGGGATTGCGACAACTGGCGGGGCATCACACTGCTCTCAATTCCATCAAAGGTTTTCTGCAGGATTCTTCTTGCTAGAATTGATGCAGCCATTGACACTGTACTGAGACAGGAACAGGCAGGATTTAGAAGAGGTCGGGGGTGCATAGATCAGATTTTTGCTCTGAGAAACATCATCGAGCAGTGCATCGAGTGGAACACCCCTCTCTACATTAACTTTATAGACTTCAGGAAAGCTTTCGACAGTGTGCACCACGACACCCTATGGAAGATCTTGAAAACATATGGTGTCCCTCCAAAGATGGTTACACTCATGGGTTTGTTCTACCACCAGTTCGAGTGCAGTGTCATCATAGATAACAACCTGTCAGAATGGTTCTTTGTGGAGTCAGGTGTACGTCAGGGATGTATCATCTCTCCCATCCTCTTCCTGCTTGCCATTGACTGGATCATGCGCAGAACAACGGCTGACAGACCCCGGGGCATTCAGTGGACACTCTTTTCCCAACTTGAAGATCTTGATTTTGCGGATGACCTTGCTGCTCTCTCCACAACACGTTGCCACCTACAGGAGAAAACCGACAGGCTCAGTAAGTTTGCCAAGCAGGCAGGCTTGAACATTAACACCTTTAAGACCAAGGTAATGTGCATCAATGCCACTCCCGATGCACCAATTACAGCAGAGGGTGAACAACTTGACTTTGTCGAGGAATTCACCTACCTAGGTAGTCTCGTCGCCAAGGATAATGCAGCACATAAGGACATTAAGGCAAGACTTGGGAAAGCTCGCGGTGCTTTTGCACGACTCCAGCCTGTCTGGAAATCGAAGCAATACAGCCTTGGAACGAAGCTGAGACTCTACAACAGTATCGTCAAGCCAGTTCTGCTATATGGCGCCGAGTGCTGGAGAGTGATAAAGAGTGACATGAACAAGATCAACGCCTTCCACAACGGATGCCTCAGGAGAATATGTCGCATCTTCTGGCCCAACAAGATCTCAAACAAAGAACTCTATAAGAAGACAAAGAGCCAGAGTGTGATACTTGAGATCAAGCGCCGCCGGATCCGATGGCTCGGGCATGTCCTCAGAATGGACCTAGATCGTATCCCCAAGATCGCCCTTAGATGGACACCACCTGGAAAAAGGAGGCGAGGGCGACCCAAGACAACTTGGAGACGTACTGTGATGGCCGAGCTGAGCGAGATGGGCTTGTCATGGGGCGAGGCACAGCATGCAGCAAAGGACCGGTCCAGATGGAAACAGATCATTGACGCCTTATGTCCCGCACGGGATGAAGAGGACTAACTAACTATCATCGCTTGTTCATTTGAGTTGTTTTGGTTCAGTCTTCTTCGCCTTCTGAATTCTTATTGGCTATTGCACGAAAGAATGCGCATAAATTAAAAGTGCTCTCATTTGATTGGATAATTGCACGAACGAATGCGAATTAATTAAAAGTGGTCACACTTTTGGGCGCCGCACTGTGGGAGAGGCTGTACCTTTCCAAACGAGCTCAGTGATTGGTTAACGAAACAATAGGTTAAACAACAGAAACAATAGCCCTAGACCTAAACACAATAGAAGCTACAGTACTACGGGGCCAATAAAAATAGGGGTTTACCTCGGTGTAAGAACCTGTGACTTTTTCCTTTGTTTTTTACCTTTGTAGAATCGCATTCCCAGTTGACTCTATTCTTTTATGCCTTTTGTTTTCTTTGTTTTACGTCACTCGTGAGTTTCACAGGTTCTTACACCGAGGATGAGCCAAAAATAGAGGTCTGGAAGAGCTACAGTACTACTCCGCACTGTAAAGCTCTTGAACCGCACTTTCCTGTGGTTCATTTTATTATGCTGCACAATGTGATGGCATTAAGCATTTCACGTCAATTCCTGCATGTTTGATCCTTTTAACTGACTGAACTTCAGTAATATCTCTGGATTTATACATTAATTTCGGAGTTCTTTTTCCGTTTTAGGTGGTGTGAAAGAAGAAGGGGAAGTTGAAACCAAGACGAAACAGCCAACAGTGACTGAGAAAATAGTTGCAGTGACTGTTCCACAGAATACAATTGGGACTAATTTTCCTGTAGCCAGTGCCACGACCAAGAGACCGGGTGCAGGTAAGTCAGAATTGGTTTTAGTCTAACTTCTGATTGGCCTTTCTGGAAAATGACACGAATTTTCGCAACCAATCACAAAGCTTAGAAATTCAAAACAAAGCAAACGCGACTCTTACCTACGACAATCAAATGATAATAAGTTTATCGCAAAAGTAGTTATTGTTTGTAAACTTCCTGCCTATTACCCTCTTATCCACTGGACCTAAAGTTTGGCTATGATTGCTTAATTAAACTCCAATATTAACTCAAATGTTTAGCTAGTTCTATTTCAAGCGTTGTTCTCCTGACTTTGTGATTAGACTTCCGTTCGTGTTTGTTAACCTTTTTTCTCTGTTCCATCGAGGAACTAAGAACAAGTGAATTTGTTCCTTTTTTAACCATTACAAATCAAAAGATCACAATGATATTCCAAAGATAGAGGTCTTCTAATAGAAAATTAGTCCTTGCAACAAAATGCATGTGTGATATACTTATATAGCCATTGATATCATAGTCGCTGTGTTTCTACAGATCGATGCGGAAACTGCGCGTATATGATTTGGGGATGCAATTGTGCCGACGTGGAAATATGCCGCAAGAAGCAATGCACTGTTAAGCCACGGTGCTTGACGCAATGTAAGTCTTGAGGTGGAAATTGAAATTTATGACTAAGCAATTGCTTATTAGAAGACTAGCTGATTGGGAAAGATTTTAGTTAACTCTTTAACTCCGAAGAGTACAAAGATCAAAATTCAAGAAAAATCCCAAATTTTATTTTGTAAAATATTGAAAAACAATTAATGGTACCATGTAAAAGTACTGCTGTAGAGGTATCGTTTGAATGGTCACACCATAGGATTTCATCGACAGACTCAAAAGGTAGGCTGTGTCTGCATACAGGCAACGAATCACCCAAACAACGTTTGAGGGAATGCCATAATGTCTTAGGATTCTCCAGATAGTTTCTCTGTCTACCATTTCAAAAGCCTTCCTGAAGTCTATGAAGCTCACTTTAAAAAGCGATTGTTATGAGAAGCGTTGATATTGGTCTATACGTGATCTTCCCGTCCTGAGCCCGACTTGTTCCTCTCTTAGCTTCGAGTCCACAGCAGACTTGATCCTTGAACTACTCTCCCTTAGTTCTGGTAGGTTTTCTACTGGCGTGCCATTAAGCAGGTCGCTCCAGTGCTCTTTCCACCTGATGAGCTTGTGTGGGTCTTTCTACCCGACAAGAGACGTGTAATGTTGTAAAGGCTTTTTATGTTATTCTTCTCTGCAGCTTTCTGATCATCTATTGCCAATCCATCAACAAATTTGCGTTTGTTTTACCTTGTGCTTTTCCGATCTTCTTGGTTCTTTCTGCTATATTCATGGCAGAGACGTTGCGTTTGCACTCTTGTCCTTTTGCCTGACCAATTTTCAGATTAACTTCTCGTCTTGGCTTCGATCTTTTTTATTGATTTTTCCGACAGGCAGGTCCTGAAGCACCTTTATCTAAAACCCATAATGTCCTTACATGGTGACGAAAATGTAGCTCTAACTCTGCTCATTTATTTTCTATTGAGCCATCATCCTGTTCACAGTCCCCAATTTTCCAGTGTGTTTGTCCATTTCCAGTTCGTTTAGCTTTCATCTTGAATGTCACGATGCACTACAAACGTTAACTGGGAAGAGTACAATAACTGCTCAGGTGGTGTGGTTTATTACGCTGTACAAGACTATTCCAGGTTATTCTCACTTTTAAGTCTGTGGATACGTAACGTGACCATTCAAATCTAAGTTCTTGAGCCGAACTTTTTCTGTAGTTTTTCTTGTTATACTCTACTCCAGCATAATAATAGCATCGCATCGTAGCACGATGTGATGTCATTAACTATTTCAACTCAATTCCTACATGTTTGATTATTTTTTAACTAACTAAACTTCAGGATTACCTCTGGATTTATACGTTAATTTCGGAGTGATCATTTCGTTTTAGGTGCAACCAAGACGAAGCAACCACCAGTGACTAAGAAAATAGTTCCAGTGACTGAGAAGATAGTTCCAGTGACTGCAAAAGCAGTTAGACGTAAAAGTCGAGTTGGTAAGAAACGGATCAAATGTGCTTTTACATTTACAGCTGTTTTAATTTAGTGTTTAGAGCGCTTTTCAGTTTAGTGTCCAAAGCAATCACGTTTGCTTTCGTTTTGCATTACCATGTTTTGTAATTCGTGCCTTTTTTTTAACCAATAAAAACCAAATGGTGACTTTTTTTGCGCACGTTTTCCCGCGCTTGGCGCCGCGCTTTTTCCCGCGCTTGGCGCAGGCTCTTTGTATTTGCTTCCAGTTCTGATTGTTTCATTAAATAATTTGTTCCAGTTGAGATTGGTCAGAGGTCACATTTTCGATTTAGTTTTACAACGCTCAAATGAAAACCGCTCTAAAAACAAAACCAAAGTAATTACATACGCCAGTATATATATATAGACGCAGAGTGACGCAGAAAATCCAAAGAACTAATCAGAGTAAATACATAAATGCATGTAGCCAGTGTCACGCGCGGAAAACCGCGTGCGAGTAAGTCAAGATATATACATACATACATACATACATACTTTATTGACTTTCCTCAATGAGGCTTTTCAAAGACAATGGTTATTTACAACAGTAAACCGGACTATAAAATTACTACCGTAAAAACTACTTTAACCCTATTCGGCCTGGGGGGGGGCACAAAGTGCCCGCGCTAACTTTTGACATTCATAACTTCTTTAATATGTATTCAAACGCCATCAAACTTTGTGACTTCTCCTAAAATTTATCTGGCAACAATTTCATATGACAATTTTTGATCAGGTGACTTGACGTTTCCATGGCAACAAGATTTTGACAGCCATGTTTTTGGAAATTTGCATATTTATACCTTTGAATGAAGAAAAACAATGTTTATTGGTATAACTTTTGTATTTTTACGTCACTTAGCGTTTATTTATTGGTTTTAATTAATTTTGCGTCAATTTGGACGGTTTTTAAGAGGTTTTAAAAAAAATTCAGAAATCCAAGTTGGCGGATCCAAGATAGCGGCCGTATAACTAATTACCTAATAACTACGTCATATGACGTCATCGTTCCATTGTGCGGACCGCAAAGGAGACAGGTTTGGAAGTATTATGTACCCTCCAGGTTTCATTGTCATAGCCTTAATATTCTTGAAGTTACGAAGGGGGAGCACATTCCAGGCTCAGGAACTCAAAAAAAGCCCAGGCCGAATAGGGTTAAGAACGATGCAAGCTGATACAGCAAATATCAACAGTAATTACTTAAAATATTCATTTACACTTATATTTAGTAACGAAAAGAAACGAAAATCCTCAAGGATCTATAAAATCTTTGATAAGTTTACGTTTTAGACTGGATTTAAAGGCGAATACGGTGTTAAGGGTTTTAAAATAACTTTCCATCGAGTTCGATATGCTTACTATACTATAATAGAACGTTCTCTGACCGCTAGCAGTCTTGAAAAGTGGAATGTTAAGTAACTGTGAACTTCTCGTGGCACGCCTGCTTATTTCTCATCGCTTTATGAACTGGGATGAAAGGTACTCTGGCACGCGGAATGTTAGGCACTTAATTAAAGGCCATGATAGCGTTCCTAAAATATTGGGTTTGGGCTTTTTTCTGATTTGTCTATTTCGAAAATGAGGCGAGTCTTCTTAACCAATCACAAAGCGTAGGAACTCTCACACGCGACACGCAATTAATAATCGGTTCATTATAAGAGTAGTTAGTGTATGTAAACTCCCTTCTCTTAAAGGTCAACCTTTATTAATTATACTGCTCTAGTAGCAAATAAGCTATACTTAAATAACTCTTTTTCTCTTAAATAAATTTATATTTTAAAAACTTGAGAACATAATCACGCTCACTGTCGCATTATCACCAAACCTTTGACGATTATTGCTTTATTTATTTCCGTTATTAACTCAAATTGTTAGCTAGTTTATCTCAAGCGTCACTCTCGAGTTCCCAGTCTTCCTGTCTTACATCCTTTTGTGTTTCTTCTAGTTCTTTCAGTGTACTGCCAGTGAACAGCTAAATACAACTAGATCCTTTTTAACCGACACGAAACAAAGGAACACAACGATATTCTGGAGACAGGAGTTCTAGTGCTCAAAATTTGACCTCTCATCTAAATACATGTGTGATATACTTAGCCATTAATATCATAGTCTCTCTGTTTCAACAGAATGCCAATACTGCGAGCTTATGTATTGGGGATGCAATTGTGACGACGTGAACTATTGCCTCAATAAGTGGAACTGCCCTGTTAAGCCACTTTGCGTGAAGAAATGTAAGTCTCGCGGTGGAAATTGAAATTTACAACTAAGAAATTACTTATTAGAAGACTGGTCGATTATAAGAGGTTTGTGTCACAGATCAAAATTGAAGAAGAATATCACATTTAAATTTCATTTGGTAAAATACTGAAAAGCAAGTAGTATAATGAAAAAGCACTGCCGAAGAGGTTTCATTTGAATGATCACACCATAGGATTTCATCGACAGACGCAAAAGTTAGGACTACATTACATGTCTCCATAATTGTCTCTGGGAGAAAGGGTTAATACCCGTTTGGACCACCAGCAAATGACGTAAATGAGATTCAAAAAGGGCGTTAAAAAAAACACAGTAGTACACCAACAAATATCCGTAAAATAGCAGTAGGAGATAGTGAATAGATTTAAGCCCTGCTAGTGTCTTCCCCTAAGTCTTCCGTCTTCCCCTGCCTTCCCCTGCCTCCTTGAATATTAATAAACGTCTTCCCTTTTCGTGACGTCAACTGCCTATACCTATTATGTTATTCTGCATACTAATTTGGATTTCAACGTCTTTTTCAAAACAATAGGAACATTATATTAGACAGGTCTAAACATGCCCGCTTTATACTAATACTGAAAGTAATGGAAGGAACCGAAAGTGCGGAAAAAAGAGATAATTTTTTTAGAAGCTATTTTTTTGGAATGGTTTAACAAAAGGGGCTTTAGCTCAACGGGTGGAGCACGCGCCTTGCAAAAAGCAAGAGATAGCCGTTCGAGTCCGCTTCGCTCCACGGTTTTTTTTCCTTCCTATATGGCGAAAATTCAAGATGTCAATCCGACTGAATTTGAGCACGTTTTATAAACATTTCTCCAAAATTAACGAGAACACAAAGAAAAAGTCATAGAAATTTCTGTAATTTTTTTTACCGTTAAGTCCCTCGGCTGCTTGAAAATTCTTTAAAACTCCACTTCTTCGCAGGTATGAAGTTCCTCGAAGCAAGATTTCATCGCTTCTTAAAAAAATTATCTTTTTTTCCGCACTTTCGGTTCCTTCCATTAGGGTACTGTGAACAGTCTTTTTCTTGCCTGGGTTTCTTTGCAGATAGTGTAAATAACAAATGGATTGAAATTTTTGGTGCACAAAAATATTGGACATGAATATCGCCTATTTTCGCTTTTAAACTTCCCGCGCGCCGCCATTTTGAATTTCAATGAAGTCATAGGTTGACGCTGTTGTTAAGAATCGACGTTCTTTTGTGTACAACAATTGGTCAATCATATGACGTCACAAATAATCAAAATGACGGCGAACGGGAAATTTACAGGCAATATCCAATATTTTGTAAACTAAAATTATATTTCCACTTGTTATTAAAATATTGAAATTAAGACTTTATTTACAACAATTTAACGTAAATTTGTTATAACAGTGAAGGTTCCCTTAAACAATTTCTCCGTGTTTTAAGAAATATATGGGAGCAGTAAGGAGTACAAGGTGGTTTATACTTTTGTGTCTTTGGATGAAATCCTGCAGTGTGACCATTTAAATGAAATATACGTATACTGAACAGTAGTTTCGTGTGGTGCTGTTTATTATGCTGTCCAAGGTTGTCCTAACTTTTAAGCCTGTGGATAGAATACGAAAGTGTGACTATTGAAATTAAAGCTCTTGAGCCGCACTTTTCTGTGGTTCATCTTATTATGCTGTACGATGTGAACCATTAAGCATTTCACCTCAATTCCTGCATGCTTGATCCTTTTAACTGAATGAACTTCAGAATTATCTCTGGATTTATACGTTAATTTCGGAGTGATGTTTTTTGTTTTAGGTGGTGTGAAAGAAGAAGGAGAAGTTGAAACCAAAACGAAGCAGCCAACAGTGACTGAGAAGATAGTTCCAGTGACTGAGAAGACAGTTTCAGTGACTGAGAAGATAGTTCCAGTGACTGTACAAATAGTTGGACGTAAATCTCGAGTTGGTAAGAAACGGATCAAATGTAATTTTACAATTATAGCGGTTTTCAGTTAAGTGTTAAGAGTTCTTTTCAGTTCAGTTTCGAAAGCAATCGCGTTTTCTTTCTTTTTGCATTACTATGTTTTGTAATTGGTTAAAAAGGACTCGTACCACTTTTCTCAATCAATCAGAAGTCGAATCCAATTATTGCACGTTTTCCCGCCCTTGGTGGGAAATAAACCGAGTGCGAGTAAGTCAGAATTGGTTTTAGTCTAACTTCTGATTGGTCTATCTGAAAAATGGCGGGAGTCTTCTTAACAATCACAAAGCGTAGAAATGCAAAACAAAGCAAACGCGACTCTTAGCTGCGACACTCAGTCAATAATCGGTTAATTATAAAATTAGTTAGCGTGTGTAAACTTCCTGCCGATTACCCTCTCCCTTTTTCTTAGATCCACCGTTATTAATAATGCTATACTTATATCGCTTATATATCTCTTGAAGAATTTTATATTTTAAGAACTTGCGAACATAATCTGCTGCACCATTACATATTGCCAAAAGTTTGCTTTATTTATCTCCATTATTGGCTCCGGTTTTAGCAAGTTCTAACTCAAGCGTCACTCTCCTGACTTCGTATTCGGAATCGCTTTTACACTCATTTGTGTTTCTTCTTCTCCCACTGCGCCAGTAAGGAACTAAGTAGAACTAGATCCTTTTTTAACCGACACAAATCAAAAGAACACAAAGATATTCTAGAGACAGAGCGGTTCTAGTGCTCAAAATTTGACCTCTCATCTAAATACATGTGTGATATACTTGGCCATTAATATCATAGTCTATCTGTTTCAACAGAATGCCAATACTGTGAGCTTATGTATTGGGGATGCAATTGTGACGATGCGAACTATTGCCTCAATAAGTGGAACTGCCCTGTTAAGCCACTTTGCCTGAAGAAATGTAAGTCTCGCGGTGGAAATTGAAATTTATGACTAAGTAATTACTTTTTAGAAGACTGGTCGATTATAAGAGGTTTTAGTTAACCCAAAGATCAAAATTCAAGAAGAATCTCACATTTCAATCTGTAAAATATTGATAGGCAAATGGTACGGTGTAAAAGTACTGCCAAAGAGGTTTCATTTAAAAGATCAAACCATAGGATTTCATCGACAGACTCCGAAAGTTAGAACTACATTACATGTCTCCATAATTGACTCTGGGTTTGAAAGGGTTAATACCCGTTTAGATCAACATCCAATGACGTAAATGAGATTCATAAGGAGCATGCACAAAAATACTACAGTAGTACACCAAAAAATTTCCGAAAAATAACACTCCTCCGATAAGAGGCAACTCTCCTGCGGTGATGTTAAACGCGAAAAATAGAAGCACCACGCGAAAGTCGAGTTTAAAGGAGCTATGTCATGGTGATTTTGACGTTTTTGGAGTCAAAGCAGCCCCAAATTAAAACTAAGTACCTTTGTCATGCACGAAATTCTTAAAGCCTGGTTCCATATAATCGCAACGATCGCAACGATCGCAACGATCGACGATCGCTGCGATTCTCACTGGACGAAAAAATGAATTTACTCAAGTTTGCACATTGAGCAAATATGTAGCAAATTTGAACCAAATTTGCACTGGGTGTAAGGTGAATGTAAACATACATCTTTGCTCACGTGCAAATTGTGTGCAAATGTGGTGTAAATATGCATCTGCGCGAAAATTTACTATATCTTTACTACCCCAAGCAAATCTCATATTTGCTCATCTTTGCCATGCCAAGCAAACATAAAGAAAATGTGGAATTTACCAGCTTTGCTTTCTTTGCAAATAAAGTGCAAACATCAAGTTTTGATTTGCTGCAAATATGAGCAAAGTTGTGCAAATGTGGTCTTTACTACATGTTTACTACTGTTTTGCCACCCATGTAAATCCATTTTTTCGTGCAGTGTCTTGCGACCCTTGCGATCATATGGAAACCAAAACGTTGCGATCCTTGCGATCGTTGCGATTGCGATCGCAGAGATAGGAATTTTTCTATCTCTGCCATCGCAATCAAGGATCGCAACGATCGCAACGTTTTGGTTTCCATATGATCGCAAGGGTTGCAAGAATCGCAGCGATCGTCGATCGTAATATAACGATCGCTGCGATCGTTGCGATTATATGGAAACCAGGCTTTGAGAACACTAAAAGAAAGATATCAAGCGAATTTTTGACGTGTCAAAGCTCTCTACTACTGAGAAACGCACAAGCTCTTGATATCACACTATTTAGATCTGCCAGTCGACAGAGAACTTTTTATCATCAGGTTGTTAGTCTTTGGAACTCTCTGAAACCTAAACTTAAACTTTGCCAATCTCAGCTCAGAGCGAATTTAAACGGTCCTTGAAGCGTCAACTCTTAAAGGAATTCTTAAGTTAATTAACTTTAATTTTTATTATTTATAGTATTTTCATAATATGTATTTATAGGTTTAAGTATAGTTATTTAACTCTGAAAAGCCTCATCAGGGATGAGTTAATAAAATGTGTGTGTATGTATGTATAGTCTAAATTTTAGTCCATTTTCCTATACACAAGGTGATAACTGAACATATTTCAATATAAGTTGCCATCTTGAATGTCACGGTGGGCTAAAAACTGGGAAGAGTAAAAAAAACCTCTCAGAGTGTGGATGAAAGTGAACTTTGCGTAGCCTCTCCCCTCTCTCAGCAGTTTTTGTACTCTCCCCAGTTTTAAGCACGCTGTGACTTTCAAGAATCGAATTCGATGAACACACGGGAAGATAGAGGACTGTGAATAGTCTATTTCTCGCCTCGGTTTCTTAGCAAATAGATAAAGCGTCGGTTTCATTTTAAGCGCGCTGGTACTTCCCATTTAACGGTTTATACTCAGGTAAAAAAACACCTTTTTATGCGTCCCAAAACTACTGAATCCCAATATAATGATCACTCAGGAATTCACTCAGGATGAATTATCCTGATCCTTTAACAATTTCTCCCAATTTGTGTTATAACAAATATTTGGGGACCAGTAAGGAGAATTTGTGTTTTCACTTTCAGTACAGCAGCATTTTTTTAATATTATTTTTTTATATCTTTCAGGTGGCTTGCAGTGATAAGCCGAGCCGGGTCAAGATTTTCATTCTTTGCTTGTTTATATTTTTGGAGCTTAGAATGTTTTTATCTTTTTGCTTGCGCTTGCGTTCTTTAATATTTGTATGGAGTCTGCTTGCTCGTGACTTAGTTCATTCCTTATAATGAGTATAGTGGTATAGGCCACTTCGAAAAATACCATAATACTCTTTAAAGTGCAGATTTGGGTGGTGCTTGATGTACTCCTGATTTTTCAATTTCTTTTGTTTTCAGCACGAACTGCACGTGCTATGCTTCAACTTCTTGGCAATTTGCAAACGGTGCACATTTGTACACGAACACACAATGCTACGTCCTAGCGTTCCTACATGTACTCTGAATTCCATTGTGCCATTCTAACAAAGGAGACTTGAATAATTACAACCCGGTGAGGTTGAGCCTGCACATAAAAGATTATTATGGTATTTTTCGAAATGGGCTATTGCAGTTAAAACAGTTTAATTTTTTTCAATAGCTAGAGTAGTTTTCAATTTACCCTGAGTGATAGAGGCTTTTCTCGCGCTCGTTGCCGGGCTTCGGCCGGTCCATCGGCCTTCGGCCGACCCTTAACCGCGGTCAAACGAGAGAAATTCTTGCAAAAGTTAAGCAAAGTACTTCAAAGTTAAGGTTGTCATTTCACTGTTTAAGTAATGGTCCTAGTAAGAACTAGGCAACCCAACGGCAAGGAATGCAGAAAGGTGTTAATTGTGATATTGTTGAAACCCTCCACCTCATTGGCTAAAACATGAAAATCTACTATCACTTCATCAGGTAGCGCATTTATTTCTCTCTAGTTTGCTTATTGATTCCCTTTTAGTGAAAACTATTCTGAGTTTTAATGCAGCAAAATTTCTATGTGGGAAACATGGAAAATTAGAAGTCTTTCTTGGCCATTGTTTTGGAGTCTCGTGATTGGATAAAATCTTGTAACACAAAAGAAATATCGCTTTAAAATAAAGTTTCAGTACATTTTATTTCAAAAATGTGTTGTCCATAGGTTGATGTATTCTCAGTATGAAAATCTAAACAATCCTATGTGGGGAAAGCGAAATGCCATAGAACAATAGAGGATTGCCTAGTTCTTACACGCATTGTTACTTAAAGTTTAATATAATACTAATACACTGTCAATCCACTAAACGTTTTGAAAGTTTACTAAAAACAAAGTTCTAAGGGTTTGAAAACTATGAACTGCAGAATTGTCGGCACCATTTGCCAACACAATTTTGCTCAGGCACGAAGCGTTTAGGTCAGTTTTCAACGAAAAGAAGCT
This sequence comes from Dendrophyllia cribrosa, assembly GCA_024195265.1. Lineage (NCBI taxonomy): Eukaryota > Metazoa > Cnidaria > Anthozoa > Scleractinia > Dendrophylliidae > Dendrophyllia > Dendrophyllia cribrosa. The sequence goes on along the minus strand of JAJLRJ010000001.1, from coordinate 47,800,042 downwards.
CATTATTTTGATGAAGATGAAAAGATAGTTACATAAACTAATTATTTTATACATCCTTGCCCATGTTTCCACTTAATATATATTAAATGAAATCCCACTAAATAAAACGAAAAACGCCTCGGACGTTTGACCGCGATGAAGGCCGGCCCCAACATCTCACGAAACGAAAGCGTGCTGCGAGAGAACCTCTGGTACCCAGCGTAATTTCAATTGAGATTCGAAAGTAATTTTTTGGCGATATTGTTTTTGTTTTGCATTGCTACGCTTTGGATTGGCTAAAAAATTTCGAAACAACTGAAAACCGTTCTATAAAGTGAAATGTGTGTATAAATAAGTAAATGTGTGAATGAAAAGAACGTCAAGCTTTGATAATCGATTCATCCTCAGTGTAACTGCATTCGTATATTGAGCTGAATCTACCATAAACGCTCTATTAAGCCCCCTCTCTATTAACCCCTCCCCCCCCCCCCCCCCCTCTAACAAGACCCCGCCTTGAGCTTCAAGTTTTTAAAAAGCCCCATCTGTGAATCGCCTTCCTAAGGAGAATAGGTTGGTGATCCAAAGATTATGAGGCAATTAGTTGTCCATATCTCCCTTCTCACACTAATTTGTAATTTAATTTCCTTGGGGAGTGGACTGTGAATCGCTGAACGACTGGGTAAAGTGACGCGATCCTAATTGCAGAATTTGTGTAAATGTCTCCCAAGAGCTTTCCACTATGAAGCCACAAATGTGTTGTTTGTGTTTGTATAAGTGTGGTTGTCTCAGTGGCCTAGTAGTTAAGGCATCTGTCCGGTCATCAGGAGACCCGGGTTCAACTCCCGGCTGAGGCACTTTTTCACTCATAATCTTTGTTGTGAAATTTCTGTTCTCAATTTAACTGTCTATGTATATATTTCAGAAATCGCTGTGAATCGCCTTCCTAAGGAAAATAGGTTTGTGATCCAGAGATTATGAGGCAATTAGTTGTCCATATCTCCCTTCCCACACTAATTTGTATATATATTAAGCCCCCACCCCCTTCCCCAAACAAAACCACGGAAGACACAGCCACTTAGATCAGGTTAGAATGGCATTATATTATTGATCTCAACATTTCCAACTTCGAATTTCATGTGGGACAGTTCCAATACTTTCTTATATTTTAATACTTTATTATTATTATTATTATTATGTTTGGCTCAGGCACAATGTTCTGTCTGGTCCCTGGATGTTATTATTATTATTATTTAAACATATTTATTGGCGAAGTTTGCCAATACTTCCCCGTAGAATTTAAGATAACCCCCTTCCATTCTCTATTAATCCCTCTCACTCAAGAACACCTAAAAATAGAGAAGCCCCGGGGGTGGGACTTTAAAATACGGTATTGCCTTACAATTAAGATAATGTGATAGCAATGCCAGTCATAGAAGCTAGGAACAGGGAGATAGTATAGGTATGCTGACCCATAACCCACTGATAATCCTATCTGTTCGTATGATATAGAAAATTTAATATGTATAAAGATCACCTTGTTTGATGTTATGCACACATTAATCGCATATCGGTCACTATCAGGCCGTGACTGCTCGTGAAAGAAACCAGAAGCATGACCTACAATAAAAGCCATTCGGAGTTAGTAGAATATTCCGTGCCTTTTCGGCGATTATTCGGGGTAATTTTTAGGTGAGGTCCTGGAAAGGAGAAACCAGGGTACAAGAGCAAAGGTTTGATCTTACTGAATTCAAGAGAAAATAACATCTTCCTGAAGTACAAGGCGAAACACAATTAGTAAAATGCACTGGTCAAAACGACCCCAGCACGGTACAAGACATAACGCCAACTAAGTGCATTTATAACCGAAAATGAATTTTTATAAGAACTTCATCCCAAGATTTATCCTTTACATCAGTTTACAATAACAGGTTATGCTCCTTTTTTTACATACATTGCGTCAGGCATGTAATTTTTTTTTTCATAATACCACATAACTCCCCTAAGTTCTGATCTTAAACAAATATTTCACCTAAACCGTTTTGGTACTGAATTGCAGCACTTGTTCTAATAAAATTAAGTCAGATTAAAATTTGCATTCTGTTCCTAAACACTACGATATAACACTATAGAAAACACGTTAAGATTCCATTAGAAATCTTACTGAATTTTAAAATTTTAAAATAATTTTTCACAAAAATCAGCAGCAAATTAAAGTTCAACTTTACTAATAAAACTAGTAGTAATCAGGGATTAACAGAGTGCGTTCGATGCCGAGGGGAGTCTGAGCACGAGAACAAAAGCGAGGCCTGGAGTGGGTACCAGTTTCCAGCCGAGAGGTACCCTGAAAAATGTGCGGCTTTTTTTGTTTTTTGGCATTGATCAGTCAAAATCTCAAAAAAAAAAGCCTGCCTTCACGAGATTAGGAAGCGTTCTTCTATCGTCAAACGCAACTAGTAAAAACTTATTGGTCAACTGAACGGCATTCTGTCTTCTTCATAGCTATCCTTGAGTGTTTCGGCTGAATTAAGAGCAATACGAAATGAATCCAAAGTAATGAAACTAAGAAATAATACTAAAGAGACAGAATAACGATTTTAAAAAGTCTAAATTCCTTGAGAATGGCAATTCTAATTTCTTGACGCCTGTCATGAAATCAAATTTGATGAACTGCAATCCACTTCTTCAAACTACAGCTCCTGTTTTGCTCTATAGAATCGTTTTTTTTTTTTTTCAATTATCTTGTATATTTGGTGGCATTTGGTGGCATTTGGCAATATAACATGGAAATATGGTAAGCGAAATAAATTTTGCAATTGGCCACTCCAAAAAATACCATAATACTCTTTTATGTGCAGGCTCAGCCTCACCGGGGTGTGATTATTCAAGTCTCCTTTGCTAGAATGGCACAATAGAAATTCAGAGTACATGTAGGAACGCTGGGACGTAGCATTGTGTGTTTGCATACAAATGTGCACCGTATGCAAATTGCCACGAAGTTGAAGAATAGCACGTGCAGTTCGTGCTGAAAACAAAAGAAATCGGAAAAATAAGGCTTACATCAAGCACCACCCAAACCTGCACTTTAAAGAGTATTATGGTATTTTTTCATAGTTTCTGGAGGGCGCAATTGGCATTTTGGCGGCACAGTGTCCATTTTTACGGATATATATGTTATTTACCGGCCGGGAGGTCCGTATAGGAAAAAACTGTGCCCGAGGTCTTGAGTACGGCCCGAGGCCGTAGGCCGAGGGCCGTACTCAAGACCGAGGGCACAGTTTTTTCCTATACTGACCGACCTAGGCCGGTAAATAACTTATTTATTTTTTTCCTACTTTAATTCTGCGATTCGCCGTGAAAATCATTCATGTACAGCTTTCCAAGAAATGTTTCTTACGCGCCGCGTACAGCTAAACTGACAGAACGCGCGCAAAATCTAAATTAACTCGGTAATCTTCACAACTTTCCATTCATAAACAAAAAAAAATTAATGTGCAAAGTGAACTCATTGCTATCAGTTTATGTCTCTTGGTAGAATAAACGGCTCTTGTGTTTGCCTTCGGTGAGGATTGCCTACAGCAAAGCCGTGGAAAGCTGAATTATAACTTTAAAAACTTTTCAAATTTTTCTATTACAAAGAAAAGTCGAGCGTAATTTATTTATAGCGGGGAGAAAGCTTAAACTGAGCTATTCTAATTTAAAAATCATGTTTTCTTGAATGAAAACTTATAGAATTTAGATAAAAGAAGGTAAAAACCGAGAAATAAAAGTATACAAACCGAGCAATGTAGTGAAAGTACAAATTATCTCGTAAAATCCGATCGCTAAATGGCGTGTAAATTATTGACAACAAACCTAGTACAAGACTAGAATGACAAAAGACTTTTTAATAAAAAATTCACAGAATCTCTATTAGGAGAAAAAACACAACCAGAAAAATAAGAACACTTAAACCGAATGGAGTCAAAACCTTTGTAAAAAAGCGCTAGATTGCATCTTATTATAGTAATGTTTTGCCACAAATGCCGCTTTGTAAAAAACAACAACAAACCCAAAAACTATAAAATCAATAAATCATAAAATCGAAACTTGTACTCGCCTTTTCGAGGAATAAAATTGGCCTTTATTTTTACGGCTGATTTCTCCTTCCATTTAGTTTGTTCTGTCTTTCTTCATTGAGTCTTTTTGTACCTGGTTTAAGCGTAGTTAAGATCTTCAGCGTGTTGTCTGGTCTTTGCATGTCAGCCGATGTCAGCTATGATGAAACTTTGCCGGTTTTCTTCATTGTTTTCTTTGTTTGTGTCGTTAAATATTATATCTGGCCAATAAAAATTCACTTTCGCTTTGCTAGCTTTCGTCTGGGTTCATAATTTATGAGAAAATTCAATGATATGAAGCTTTAAACAACAAAATCTTTCTGTAAAATTAGGAGCGGTCCGTACGCGGGGTCCGGATGGGAAAATCCGGACCGCTGGAGCGCGCGTAGTTGGCCAATCAGATTCAAGGATTTAGGATTCCGGACCGCTGAGATGCTTCAGAAAAAAATAAACCGAGTTATTTATCGGAGGAACCCAACAAGGTATGTTTATAAACACTTTTTTGAGCGGTTGAAATCGAATCGGACAACTCCAAGAGTGATTCAACATAATTAAAAATTCTCCTAAAAAAATAAACCAATAAAAATATTTCAAAATAATTTACCTCTGAACATTGAGAAAAAGATGTATTGTACGCAAAGCATTATGTAATAAAGGTATTTTTGCTGAACAATAACTCTTGTGGCTTTTCGTCATGTTTTTGTAAAAAGTCATGGTTACAACAATGGAAATTTAACGGACAGTAGTTAGCAGCAATAAACCTGCTGTTACACGTAACAATTTTTCGTGCAACTTGTCTCGCTAAAAAAACTTGTTACAAGTTGCACGCACGATTTTTACGTGTAACACGCCCTCGTGCAACTGAATTTTTGTTTTTTTAAGTTGCATGAAGAGTTTAATCGTTTTCTACTTCTGCAACAAATTTCTTCAAGTTGCACAACAAAAATACGTGTAACATGGCTCTTGCAACTTGTTTCGCCACACTCTTTAGTCAACAGATGCGTCATTTTTCAACTTAGGGCCTGGTCGCACTACAGTCAAAAACAAAAATTAGCCCGTGCAAAAATCGAGGAAAACAAAAGAAACCGCTCCCGTGGGACACGCTTTTTGTGGAATGTTTTTGTTTTTATGTCATTTTGCACGGGGTAATTTTTGTTTTTGACTGTAGTGCGACCAGGCCCTAACCCAATTTTTTTCGCGAGACAATTTGCATGACAATTGTAAGGTGTAACATTCTACGTGCAACTTGCAACAAATTTTTTTGCGAGACGAGTTGCAGGAAAAATTGTTACGTGTAACAGCAGCTAAAATTGTTATTGAAAAGGGCGTTGCAAACTTGACATGATTACGTTACAGTCTGGCGGTTGTAAAACAAAGCAGCAGTTTAATTATGTATTCATTGAAGTAAATATAAGTCAAGTCCCTTGAGTAACAAATGTATTCTGTTCAAGAGTCTTTTGAATATACAACCAAATTTCACTGTTCGTAAATCTTGAGCAAGATGAAGAGTTAGGGTGCGTTTCTTTAAAAAAATCCAAATCCGGATTCTTGAATCCAAAAACGGATTTTGCGTTTCTTTAATAAAATCCGAAAATGGATTTTGAATCTATAGAATCCACACTCCGAGTGGATTCATTAGATCAAATCTAAATCCGGATTTTTAGGATTCATGATCCGTGCGTTTCTTTATTGCACGGATACAAAAAGCAGTACGTTTGGCAAGCGGTCGTCTTCTTAAAATCCGCCACATTACCGCCATTTTGTTGTAAATATTAGCTGCTGCCGGCCATGGCGAATAAACAAGGTGAGTTTTTTGTGTAGTTTCACCGAAATTTTCCGTCCTGTACGTATTTTTATAAATTTTCCGGATGTTTGATGCGTCTTGGCATCTTTTATTTCTATCTACAGGACAATATTGGACGCACAGTTTATCTGCAGGTGAATATCCAGAATATCAGTGGAACGAAAGCCACGTTCAACCGGGCATTCAACCTTATCTTCCTCAGTTCATGTTTCCACCACCGCAGGCATCACAGTTCAGCCATGAAACAGTCAGATCAGTATCACCTCAGCCTGGTCCAAGTTTTTCTTCTTTGGAAACAGCTGCAGCCACGTTCAGTCAGTCGAGTGAAGGTACCGAAGGCGAATCGAGAGCTCTTGTACGCTGGTCTAGAGCTGATGTGCTGTTGTTAATTTCCTGCTATGTCGAACGCAGAGAACGATTTAAAGATATAAACAAAAAGAACAAGTCCCTGTGGGAAGAAATCAGCGAAGAGTTAAAGAAGAACGGAGTGTTCTTTAATGCCAAGGCGTGTGAGACGAAATTGAAAAATCTGAAGAGAAGTTATGTTGCTTGTGTTGATCACAACAAAGTCAGCGGAAATGACCGAAAGAAATGCAACTTCTATGACGAACTTCACGAAATATTTTCGAAAGATGATGCCATCGCTCCAAAAACATTGTGCAGCAACATTGATGGTAAACGGAGCAAAGATGCAGTCAAGAGTGTTGAAAATTCCAGTTCCACATTGAGTTCCACAGGTAGTGACACAGAGGAGCCTGTGGTTACAAAAGCAAAGAAAAAGAAGTTACCAGAGCGGAAGAAAAGAGAAGACCTCGTTGGGCTCTTTAAGGAATTTACACAAGACAGGAAAGAGGAAGAAAAGGAAAAGATTAAAAAGTTTGAAAATATGCACAATGAACACATGGCACTCATGGACCGAATGTTTTTGAAAAATCATTGAACAAAGAGTAACCTTGATTCCATAATTTTTTATTGTGTTGCAGAACATGGGATTATTTGACCACAAACATGAACATAGATACAGTAAACCTGACTTTGTTGTCAGTATTGAGTTATCTAAAAGTTTATTATATCATACATGTTAACAGTATTATTGCAAGTTGTATGTTTTTTTCATCACATACATACAAGGAACTACAACAGCAACATTAGGTGAGAGGGCCTAACTAAACTGGTTTTGATATTATTTATATCCTTTACTTTTTTTAGCCTGATTCTCAGATGCTTCAGATTACTTGTGTCACGCACTTCCTCCTTTCTGTGCGTGACACAAGCAACCTGGACTGTCAGGGTATTAGGCTGTTACATTTGTGTTGTAAGTTTACATTTCAAGCAAGACCATAAATGTTTCAGGTAGTATAAAGTGATCCGTGTACATGGCTCTACTATTTTCTTATATACTTTTAAAAACAAATAAAATATTGATATTTATAGCAAAAAGACTATTATACAGTATAATGACATACACCACCTATGAAAGAAGTGTTCATGAAAACACCACAGTACAAAAGGTATCAATACATAAACCACTTATAAATGCTAGGTTTATGGGATCAGTCTCATTATCATGTTTCTCTTATCAACTGCTCCTACACCTGGTGGAAAGATGTCATCATCATCATTAGAGTCATCTAAAAAATCATCGATGTCATCTTCAATAATGCAAATATTGTGTAAGATGCAAGAAGATACAATAATTTCCGGTATGTCCTCAATTTTGTCAACATCCATCATTGTTTTTAGCTTCCTAAACCTGTTCTTAAAAAGCCCTATGGACCTCTCAACCACCATTCTGGTGGAACTGTGGGCAGTATTGTAACGTCTTTGTTGAGCAGTCAAACGTCCGTTGTCTCGAAATGGGGTCAACAGCCACCTCTTCAAGGGATATGCTGCGTCTCCCAAAATGTGGGAGTTGCCAGGAAAATAATTGTCTGGATTCACTTCAACTTCTCGGCAGATCGGAGAATTACGAAACACGCGAGCATCGTGTACTGAACCAGGGTAACCACAGAAAACATCGGTTATGAATAAATCCGGGTCACAAATGACTTGTAGTTGGACGGAAAAGAAACCTTTGCGATTTATGTATTGTTTATGATTGTTATGTGGTGCTTTGATTGGTATGTGGGTGCCATCAATAGCCCCCAAAACACCCGGAAAACCCTTTTTCTCTTCAAAGGCCTCCATCACCGCTTGGGCTTTTAGACCAGTTGGAAACTTGATAAACTCATCCATTAAGTTCCTCACTATTGCTTTGCAAACTCGTCTGTAGACTCTGTACGCAGTTGCCCTGCAAACATCAAATCGATCGGCAACAGAGCGTAAACATTCTGGATTCCCAAGAATCCACAGCGTAATAAGGATTTGCTTTCTTAACTCGACCGGTGGTCTTCCTCTATCGCCGGTATATTGAGGTAAGTCGCCGTGGACCGAAAGCAAATGTTCGAGAACTGTAACTGTATGCCGTGACATGCGGAAGTGACTTCGGAAGTCCTCCGGTATGTAACTAGGTACGGTTATTTCGTAAAAATTCTTTGTGCGAACGTGTTCTTTTCGGACGAGCTGTCCGGCCGCCAAAAGGAATAAAACTGCTCCGTCATCGGCTCCTAAAAGAACCTGTTGTTGTTCAAGGTCATCGGCAAGGACTTCTTCGAACAGTTCAAACATCAAACCAAAACTTTCCGCCATTTTGAAAACTCCCGCCAAACACGCGAACTGCATGCTGGGGTCGTTACGGCTAATTGAAAAAAAAAATCCATTTTCGGATTTTTCGTTTCTTTAAAAATAACGAATCCGCATGATCTCGGATTAAGAATCCAATCTTGGATTTTTTTAAAGAAACGCACCCCTTAATTTTATGGTTTTGCTGTTATTCGTTGTCGCAATATGCAAAGCTGCCAAGTTTACGGCGCTTTACTTTAGGCGTGTCAGTCAGAAAATGAAGAAAATTACATTTTTTAAAATAACTACCCTTGATAAGTAACATAAAATAAATGACAAATTGCGGCTTTAATTTGAAGCAGTTGAATTTAAAACTTCAAGCCGTTGAAATTTATCTTTTTCTTGCAAATAGCAACTTTCTGACCGTTAAAGCCGGCATTATCAGTTTGACGCCCTTTTTCTCATGTAGATTTTTTATTTTTTTTCATGCTTCTCTATGTATAATTTAGTAATAATGCTTTGTGGCGTACAAATGTTGTTTATTACTCGAAGCTTTATATATGGTCTATAATAATAATAATTATAATAATAATATAAGAATGGCGGGAAATATGTATGCTTTATTTCACAGTCCCGTCACAAGTCAATGACTGGAATATATTGCGATTCTTTCATTTCGTTTAAAGTATAATTTATTTACTTGTTCTTCCCTTAAAACACGCGGGCGTTGCAAATTGACATGATTACGTTGCACTCGGATGGGTTGTAAAACAAAGCAGCAGTTTAATTATGCATCCATTGAAGTAAATATAAGTCAAGCCCCTTGAGTAACAAATGTTTTCTGTTCAAGAATCTTCTGAATATAGAACAAAATTTCGTTGTTTCGTAAATCTTGAGAAAGATGAAGAGTAAGTTCATGGTTTTGCTGTTATTCGTTGTCGCAATGTGCAAAGCTGCCAAGTTTCCGATTCACTTGAGTCACCAAGGTAAGATAGTGTGTCTTCCGGTATTGTCATAAAAATAATAATAATAATCATAAAATAATTTCTAGAGCGCCCAAGAGTGATTTCTGACATAGATTCAATGGCGCTTTACGTGTCAGTCAGATAATGGCGGAAATTGATAAATGCCGTAGATAATGAAGAAAATTTATATATGCCGTAGATAAGTAACAAAATAAATGACAATTTGCTGTTTTAAGGTCAAGCTGTTTAAGTTCAAGAATTTAAGGCTTCAAGCCGTTGAAATTTATTGGCAAATTTTCGATCGTTGACACGCATTGTTAAATTGGCGCCCTTTTCTCATTTACAGAAATAATAATGTTTCTCTTTGTATTTATTTAGTAATCATGCTTTAGAGACGTGCAATGCGGTTTGTTGAGTGTTACTCGGTGCCTTCTCGGTGAAAATAGCGGAAAATATACAAAGTCATGCTTTATTATATTTTTATATTATTTTTATATTGCTTTTTGAAAAATTTTTATCGTTTCTGAATTTTGCCGAAGACTCCCGACAATTTACCGAAGATGAAATCATATTAACGTTTTCAGGTCATTTTGTAAACTGATTGCCGAAGATTACCGAAGAAGATACGTTGATGTTTCGTATAGAGCGCGCCCACTTACATTCTTATTTCAGACCGCCAGCTAGTTCAATTTGCGACGCTGAGAAACTACCGTTGAATACAACCCATTGCATACTGCAAAATATGCAACAACTTTCCAGCCTTCTGATTGTCTATTAGAGTTTTCACGGCATTGGATAAAAAGCAATATGAAATGATCCACTCGGAAGTACAGTACAACTTACAACCGATTGTTGTAAGTTGTACAAGTTTTCGCTATGCACAGATATATTTTTTACTAATTTTTTTGACTTGCAGTTTTATTTTGACGCAAGTGCTTTTCGATTACAACTCCAATCCATTTTAAAATGCAGAAAACCTCTAAACATCAGCTTCACCGAATATAACCGCTCAAAAGAGGTCGTTTGAAAAAAAAAAAGGTATTCCACATTTTACGGTATACCTACCAACGGGATCAGTTGTTTGACCGAATTAACTCTGGTGTTTTTATCTTATTTTAGCCACATTTTTTCACCCTATACTATCCCCCCTCCCCACATTGTACACTTTTTTGAGCGGTGGAATTGGACAACTCACTGACCACTCCACCAGTGATTCGACATAATTAAAAATTCTCCTAAAAAGGTCCACCATGAAAACATTTCAAAATAATTTACCTCTGAATAATAAGCAAAAGATGTATTGTATAAAAAGCATTATGTAATAAAGGTATTTTTGCTGAACAATAACTCTTGTAAATTTTCGTTATGTTTTTTTTTTTTAAAAAGACATGGCTAGAATAATGAAAATTTCACGGACAGTAGTTAGCAGCAATAAATTGCTAAAAAAAAGGTAGGGCGCCAAAAAAAACGCGAGCGTTGCAAATTGGCATGATTACGTTACAGTCGGGTGGGTTGTAAAACAAAGTAACCGTTTAATTACTTATCCATTGAAGTGAAATATAAGTCAAGCCCCTTGAGTAACAAATGTATTCTGTTCAAGAGTCTTTTGAATATACAACCAAATTTCACTGTTCGTAAATTGAGCAAGATGAAGAGTAATTTCATGGTTTTTCTGTTATTCGTTGTCGCAATGTGCAAAGCTGCCAAGTTTCCGATTCACTTGAGTCACCAAGGTAAGATAGTGCATAAAAATAATAATCATAAAATAATTTCTAGAGCGCCCAAGAGTGATATCTGACAAAGATTCAATGGCGCTTTTCGTGTCAGTCAGATAATGAAGGAAATTGATAAATGCCGTAGATAATGAAGGAAATTGATATATGCCGTAGATAAGTAACATAAAATAAATGACAATTTGCTGTTTTAAGTTCAAGCTGAATTGAATTTAAGGCTTCAAGCCGTTGAAATTTAGTGGCAAATTTCCGATCGTTAACACGCATTGTTAAATTGGCGCCCTTTTCTCATTTACAGAAATAATAATGTTTCTCTCTGTATTTATTTAGTAATCATGCTTTAGAGACGTGCAATGCGGTTTGTTGAGTGTTACTCGGTGCCTTCTCGGTGAAAATAGCGGAAAATATACAAAGTCATGCTTTATTATATTTTTATATTGTTTTTTTATTGCTTTTTGAAAAATTTTTATCGTTTGTGAATTCTAATGCCAAAGACTCCCAACAATTTACCGAAGATGATCCGAAAATTTCCAAAATCATATTAACGTTTTCGGTCATTTTGTAAAATTGCCGAAGATTACCGAAGAAGATACGTTGATGATGTTTCGTATAGAGCGCGTCCACTTACATTCTTATTTCAGACCGCCAGCTAGTTCAATTTGCGACGCTGAGAAACTACCGTTGAATACAACCCATTGCCTACTGCAAAATATGCAACGACTTTCCAGCCTTCTGATTGTCTATTAGAGTTTTCACGGCATTGGATAAAAAGCAATATGAAATGATCCACTCGGAAGTACAGTACAACTTACAACCGATTGTTGTAAGTTGTACAAGTTTTCGCTATGCAAAGATATTTTTTACTAATTTTTTTGACTTGCAGTTTTATTTTGATGCAAATGCTTTTCGATGACAACGCCAATCCATTTTAAAATGCAGAATACCTCTAAAAATCAGCCTCACCGAAGATAACCGCTCAAAAGAGGTCGTTTGAAAAAATATAAGGTATTCCACATTTTACCGTATACCTACCAACGGATCAACCGAATTAACTTCGGTGTTTTTACCTTAGTTTAGCCACATATTTTTCATCCTACACTATTCCCCCCCCCCCCCCCCCCCCCCCCCCCCATCACACTTTGTACACTTTTTTGAGTGGTTGAATTGGAAAACTCACTGACAACTCCACGAGTAATTCGACATAATAATTATGAAAAATTCTCCTAAAAAGGTAAACCATGAAAACATTTCAAAATAATTTACCTCTGAGCATTCAGCAAAAGATGTATTGTATGCAAAGCATTATGTAATAACGGTATTTTTGCTGAACAATAACTCTTGTGGCTTTTTGTCATGGCTAAAATAATGAAAATTTAACGGACAGTAGTTAGCAGCAATAAATTGCTAAAAAAAGGAGGGGCGTCAAAAAACGCGGGCGTTGCAAATTGGCATGATTACGTTACAGTCGGGTGGGTTGTAAAACAAAGTAGCCGTTTAATTACGTATCCATTGAAGTAAATATAAGTCAAGCCCCTTGAGCAACAAATGTATTCTGTTCAAGAGTCTTTTGAATATGCAACCAAATTTCGCTGTTCGTAAATTGAGCAAGATGAAGAGTAATTTCATGGTTTTTCTGTTATTCGTTGTCGCAATGTGCAAAGCTGCCAAGTTTCCGATTCACTTGAGTCACCAAGGTAAGATAGTGTGTCTTCCGGTTTTGTCATAATAATAATAATAATAGTCATAAAACAATTTCCAGAGTACCCAAGAGTGATTTCTGACATAGATTCAATGGCGCTTTACGTGTCAGTCAGATAATGAAGGAAATTGATAAATGCCGTAGATAATGAAGAAAATTGATATATGCCGTAGATAAGTAAAATAAAATAAATGACATTTTGCTGTGTTAAGTTCAAGCTGAATTGAATTTAAGGCTTCAAGCCGTTGAAATTTATTAGCAAATTTGCGATCGTTAACACGCATTGTTAAATTGGCGCCCTTTTCTCATTTACAGAAATAATAATGCTTCTCTCTGTATTTATTTAGTAATCATGCTTTAGTGACGTGCAATACGGTTTGTTGAGTGTTACTCGGTGCCTTCTCGGTGAAAATAGCGGGAAATATACAAAGTCATGCTTTATTATATTTTTATATTATATTGCTTTTTGAAAAATTTTTATCGTTTCTGAATTTTGCCGAAGACTCCCGACAACTTACCGAAGATGATCCGAAAATTTCCGAAATCATATTAACGTTTTCGGTCATTTTGTAAAATTGCCGAAGATTACCAAAGAAGATACGTTGATGATTCATATAGAGCGCGCCCACTTACATTCTTATTCCAGACCGCCAGCTAGTTCAATTTGCGACGCTGAGAACCTACCGTTGAATACAACCCATTGCATACTGCAAAATATGCAACGACTTTCCAGCCTTCTGATTGTCTATATTTTTCACGGCATTGGATAAAAAGCAATATGAACTGATCCACTCGGAAGTACAGTACAACTTACAACCGATTGTTGTAAGTTGCACAAGTTTTCGCTATGCAAAGATATTTTTACTAATTTTTTTGACTTGCAGTTTTATTTTGACGCAAGTGCTTTTCGATTACAACTCCAGTCCATTTTAAAATGCAGAATACCTCTAAATTTCAGCTTCACCGAATATAACCGCTTAAAAGAGGTCGTTTGAAAAAAGAAGGTATTTCACATTTTACGGTATTCCTACCAACGGGATCAGTTGTTTGACCGAATTAACTCTGGTGTTTTTATCTTATTTTAGCCACATTTTTGCACCCTATACTATCCCACCCCTCCCCACATTGTACACTTTTTTGAGCAGTTGAATTGGACAACTCAGGCCCGGTTCAGACGCCGAACTTTTCATGAGCCGGACCTAATACCTTGAATTAAGTACATGAAAAGTTCGGCGTCTGAATCAGTTAAGAACGGCTATTTGAATTTGGAACAGCTCAGCCGTTCTTTTCGCCTGGCTCAGCCGGGAATTTCGGCTTTGGAACGGCTTTGATTCAGACGCCGAACTTTTCATGAGCCGAACCTAATGCATAAATTATTATAACGACTGGTGCGTGTTCTGACATCTTTGCCTGAAAATCGTTGACCTTTCGATTTGTTTCTCTTCAAACTAAATTAAGTTCGGCTAATTAAGTTCGGCGTCTGAATCAACAGGCGTACTTTTGTTAAATTGGGTCGGTCCAAATTCGAATTAAGTTCGGCTCATGAAAAGTTCGGCGTCTGAACCGGGCCTCACTGACCACTCCACCAGTGATTCGACATAATTAAAAATTCTTCTAAAAAGGTCCACCATGAAAACATTTTAAAATAATTTACCTCTGAACATTGAGCAAAAGATGTATTGTATAAAAAGCATTATGTAATAAAGGTATTTTTACTGAACAATAACTCTTGTAAATTTTCGTTATGTTTTTTTTTAAAAAGACATGGTTAGGATAATGAAAATTTCACGGACAGTAGTTAGCAGCAATAAATTGCTAAAAAAAGGTAGGGCGCCAAAAAACGCGAGCGTTGCAAATTGGCATGATTACGTTACAGTCGGGTGGGTTGTAAAACAAAGTAGCCGTTTAATTACGTATCCATTGAAGTAAATATAAGTCAAGCCCCTTGAGCAACAAATGTATTCTGTTCAAGAGACGTTTGAATATACAACCAAATTTCGCTGTTCGTAAATTGAGCAAGATGAAGAGTAATTTCATGGTTTTACTGTTATTCGTTGTCGCAATGTGCAAAGCTGCCAAGTTTCCGATTCACTTAAGTCACCAAGGTAAGATAGTGCATAAAAATAATAATCATAATCATAAAATAATTTCTAGAGCGCCCAAGAGTGATATCTGACAAAGATTCAATGGCGCTTTTCGTGTCAGTCAGATAATGAAGGAAATTGATAAATGCCGTAGATAATGAAGAAAATTGATATATGCCGTAGATAAGTAGCATAAAATAAATGACAATTTGCTGTTTTAAGTTGAAGCTAAATTGAATTTAAGGCTTCAAGCCTTGAAGTTTGTTGGCAAATTTCCGATCGTTAACACGCATTGTTAAATTGGCGCCCTTTTCTCATTTACAGAAATAATAATGTTTCTCTCTGTATTTATTTAGTAATCATGCTTTAGTGACGTGCAATGCGGTTTGTTGAGTGTTACTCGGTGCCTTCTCGGTGAAAAAAGCGGAAAATATACAAAGTCATGCTTTATTATATTTTTATATTGTTTTTTATATTGCTTTTTGAAAAATTTTTATCGTTTCTGAATTTTAATGCCAAAGACTCCCGACAAGTTACCGAAGATGATCCGAAAATTTCCAAAATCATATTAACGTTTTCGGTCATTTTGTAAAATTGCCGAAGATTACCGAAGAAGATACGTTGATGATGTTTCGTATAGAGCGCGTCCACTTACATTCTTATTTCAGACCGCCAGCTAGTTCAATTTGCGACGCTGAGAAACTACCGTTGAATACAACCCATTGCCTACTGCAAAATATGCAACGACTTTCCAGCCTTCTGATTGTCTATTAGAGTTTTCACGGCATTGGATAAAAAGCAATATGAAATGATCCACTCGGAAGTACAGTACAACTTACAACCGATTGTTGTAAGTTGTACAAGTTTTCGCTATGCAAAGATATTTTTTACTAATTTTTTTGACTTGCAGTTTTTTTTTTGACGCAAATGCTTTTCGATGACAACGCCAATCCATTTTGAAATGCAGAATACCTCTAAAAATCAGCCTCACCGAAGATAACCGCTCAAAAGAGGTCGTTTGAAAAAATATAAGGTATTCCACATTTTACGGTATACCTACCAACGGATCAACCGAATTAACTCCGGTGTTTTTATCTTATTTTAGCCACATTTTTTTCATCCTACACTATTCCCCCCCACCCCTCCCCACATTGTACACTTTTTTGAGTGGTTGAATTGGACAACTCACTGACAACTCCACGAGTAATTCGACATAATAATTATGAAAAATTCTCTCAAAAAGGTAAACCATGAAAACATTTCAAAATAATTTACCTCTGAACATTCAGCAAAAGATGTATTGTATGCAAAGCATTATGTAATAACGGTATTTTTGCTGAACAATAACTCTTGTGGCTTTTTGTTATGGCTAAAATAATGAAAATTTAACGGACGGTAGTTAGCAGCAATAAATTGCTAAAAAAAGGAAGGGCGTCAAAAAACGCGGGCGTTGCAAATTGGCATGATTACGTTACAGTCGGGTGGGTTGTAAAACAAAGTAGCAGTTTAATTACGTATCCATTGAAGTAAATATAAGTCAAGCCCCTTGAGCAACAAATGTATTCTGTTCAAGAGACTTTTGAATATACAACCAAATTTCACTGTTCGTAAATTGAGCAAGATGAAGAGTAATTTCATCGTTTTGCTGTTATTCGTTGTCGCAATGTGCAAAGCTGCCAAGTTTCCGATTCACTTGAGTCACCAAGGTAAGATAGTGTGTCTTCCGGTATTGTCATAAAAATAATAATAATAATAATAATAATAATAATAATAATAATAATAATAATAGTCATAAAACAATTTCTAGAGCGCCCAAGAGTGATTTCTGACATAGATTCAATGGCGCTTTACGTGTCAGTCAGATAATGAAGGAAATTGATAAATGCCGTAGATAATGAAGAAAATTGATATATGCCGTAGATAAGTAAAATAAAATAAATGACATTTTGCTGTGTTAAGTTCAAGCTGAATTGAATTTAAGGCTTCAAGCCGTTGAAATTTATTGGCAAATTTCCGATCGTTAACACGCATTGTTAAATTGGCGCCCTTTTCTCATTTACAGAAATAATAATGTTTCTCTCTGTATTTATTTAGTAATCATGCTTTAGTGACGTGCAATGTGGTTTGTTGAGTGTTACTCGGTGCCTTCTCGGTGAAAATAGCGGGAAATATACAAAGTCATGCTTTATTATATTTTTATATTGTTTTTTTATATTGCTTTTTGAAAAATTTTTATTGTTTCTGAATTTTGCCGAAGACTCCCGACAACTTACCGAAGATGATCCGAAAATTTCCAAAATCATATTAACGTTTTCGGTCATTTTGTAAAATTGCCGAAGATTACCGAAGAAGATACGTTGATGATGTTTCGTATAGAGCGCGTCCACTTACATTCTTATTTCAGACCGCCAGCTAGTTCAATTTGCAACGCTGAGAAACTACCGTTGAATACAACCCATTGCCTACTGCAAAATATGCAACGACTTTCCAGACTTCTGATTGTCTATTAGAGTTTTCACGGCATTGGATAAAAAGCAATATGAAATGATCCACTCGGAAGTACAGTACAACTTACAACCGATTGTTGTAAGTCTTGTACAAGTTTTCGCTATGCAAAGATATTTTTTACTAATTTTTTTGACTTGCAGTTTTATTTTGACGCAAGTGCTTTTCGATTACAACTCCAATCCATTATAAAATGCAGAATAAAATCAGCTTCACCAAATATAATCGCTCAAAAGAGGTCGGTTGAAAAAAATATAAGGCTCTCCACATTTAACGGTATACCTACTAACGGATCAGATGTTTGACCAAATTAACTCTGGTGTTTTTATCTTATTTTAGCCACATTTTTTCACCGTACACTATCCCCCCCCCCCCCCCCCCCCCCCCACCTCCCCACTTTGCACACTTTTTTAAGCGGTTGAATTGGAAAACTCCACGAGTGATTCGACATAATTAAATATCCTCCTAAAAAGGTAAACCATGAAAACATTCCAAAATAATTTACCTCTGAACATTGAGCCAAGATGAATTGTATGCAAAGGTATTTTTTCACCCTACACTATTCCCCCCCCCCCCCCCCCCCCCCCCCCTCCTACTAAACTCCGTCAGAATGTAATGGAATATTTGACAGCAACACCTTGTAATCTTACATTTTCAAATTTAGATGAAGCAATAAACGAGGAAATCGTACCGGTTGCAGTAAACTCTGCTGTGAATCAAGGTGAGCCTAACATTATGCATGAAAGAAGGAGTATGTTAGACCAACATGCAACATCCTCGCCCCCTCCAACCCTTATCCCATCTCTCTCGAAAATATGTCTTAATTAGAAGCTAATAACATGCTAATACAGTCGAACATCCATGTCACCCGACCACTTCTCGTAAGCGACGTCCACCTCTTCTAAGAGATCATTTTTCTTAATTGAAAAATCGAACGAGCACATGTACGCTGCGAAAACCGTCATTGATTCCCGGGAATCGGCATTAAAAGTTTTCCGTTTAGGACAATGTAGCATTGGATGATCGGGAGATTTACACACCCGGCACATGTGATGAGTCGCGAAACTATCCGAAGTGGAATCACAAGGGCAAGTGCCCTTGTAATTCCACGCCTGACAGCTCTTGCTTTGTTCTCCGTGCGGAGTAACTGAGGATTGTGACGCAAGCGGTAGACGTGTGGGTGTAGGCTTTAGTACAGACGCTGTCGAGCGTAAATCGGAATGCTTAAAATACGTGGATGCCATTTCCCGGATCTCGCCTATGTGCTCCCATTCAAGTCGTCGTAGCTCTACTTGTTTTGCAATGTGTAAATAAAAGCCAAGTACACTAGGCCACGAATAACTAATAGCCTTCAGCATAATTAATTCGAGGATAGCGTGCATGTGTTGTTTAGCATCTAGATCGTAATTCCTCACCATCGAGAGGTAACCCGCGACAAAGGCGGGGAGCTCTAGAGAACTGAATTCCGAAACAGTCGACGTACCTGGTACGAAATCTTGTGGCCAATCGATGTTTCTCTTCTTTGATGGTTCCTTGGCTGCATTGGTATGTTCAATATTTGGCTGAGAGGGCGTTGTTGCGCTTTGACGCAGCCGAAGGACCTCCAATTCGAGAGCCAGTTTCTCCTTCTGCAGTTTAACTAACTCCAACTCCTTGTCAAGAAGATCGTGTTGAGGTATGGCTTGTTATGGTTCGGCGGGCGAGCGTGTGTGTTCTTCTAAGTTCAACTGCGAGAGTTGTTCGAGAAACGAACGATGCGGAATGTCAAAATCCACCGCGGGAGAGGCTGCTGATTTAGCTTTAGCGGTGCGACGGCGGGTACCTGACATGCTAACTTATATTTGAGATTGAGAGGAACGCTGGAGTTTGACTTTTACGGTCGAGAGAGCGATCGTCTCGGATGAAATCGTTAAGAAGAAAACTAGCGAGCAACCTAGCTGACATATGTAGTGATCTGAAATCCGAGAAGTCAGCGTGGCTCGGTAAATGTTTACTATATGGTAATTACCAATCATCACCCAACTAGAGTAATCATTGTACAATTAAAGACAAAAAAAATTTCCAGTTAAATTACTCTAGTCGAAACCTCTCGTAAGCGACTGCAATCACTTTTAACGCTGGTGATTTGAATTTTTATATTGTTTTTAACCTGTGGTAAGCGATCGCCCACTACAGACGCAAATTGACAAATATGTTATAGTTTACAACTCCATTAAGACATTAAAACTAAAATTTTGTCCCTTATATTAACATCAAAACTTCAATATGGTGCAATACTTTGTGCAGATAGTTGCTTTGTATGTATTGTTGAAATTACTATAGGTTCACATGATTCAAAGTTAAGAAGCCCTGTGGTCTGACCTTTCGTAAGCGACCAACTCCCGAAAAGCGACCACGTGGGCTTTGTATTTTGGGTGGTCGCCAACTGTGGCTTTCTGTTAGATACAAACACACATCGAAATTAATCCCGCTGCAGGGAGTCTGTTCTTGGTTTCAACTATAACTTTTGTTGTAAAACCTGTGAAAGTGACCGAAATACGTGTACCATAAAATTATTAAGAAATCTATATGAGTAGCCATGATTGGACAGCTGTTAAAAATTGAAAACTGCAAAAGAAGAAGAATTATTACCATTTCCAATATCTTTTCGTGGATTACAGTAAAGAAGGAAGAAAATAGAGCGCCAAATATTCCGACTTACTTAACAATTATCAGCATGTTTTAATGTTACTTTTTCTCGACCGAATAAATGCACTTCCTGAAAATCTATAAGTCTAAAGCGACGTGTCCATTCAGGGTGGGAAACCCCGGTTCCACCTGATTTGTACTCTCATAGAGGACGTTCCCCCTTTTGGCCATGGTTCCCATACACCTTATTCCAAAATGGCGGGCAATTTATTATTCTTTTGTATGCATTTCAATTAGCCCTCTTTGCCTCATTTTCGAGTGAAAATTCTGTTGTATTTTGCACATGCTGACGAGGCAACAAGGGTTAATTAACATACATATAATGAATAATAAATTGGCCACCACTTTGGAATAAGGTGTATAGTTCCTGACTGGAAAAAATTTGGTATCTTGGAAAGGTGATGATCGCTTAGGAGAGCTGGTCGCTTACCAGAGCTGGTCGCTTACGAGAGGTGGTCGCCGGCTTACCAGAGGTGGTCACTTACGAGAGGTGGTCGCTTAAAGGAGGTGGTCGTGTACGAGAGGTGGTCGCTTAAGGGAGGTGGTCGCTTACGAGAAATGGTCGCGTACGAGATGGTCGCGTACGAGAGGTGGACGCGTACGAGAGGTGGACGCGTACGAGAGGTGGACGCGTACGAGAGCTGGTCGCTTACCAGAGGTGGTCGCTTAAATGAGTGCTTACACTACTGATAAGTACATCAATCAAGCATGACATTTTATCTGCACCTAACAAAGAAAATAAAATGTTAAAGCTAATTCTTGATAGGAGAACGAACCACAGCCATTTTAT
Organism: Dendrophyllia cribrosa; assembly: GCA_024195265.1. Lineage (NCBI taxonomy): Eukaryota > Metazoa > Cnidaria > Anthozoa > Scleractinia > Dendrophylliidae > Dendrophyllia > Dendrophyllia cribrosa. The sequence continues at coordinate 47,779,040 of JAJLRJ010000001.1, read as the reverse complement.
ATCGATTTTTCAAAGACTCGGGGGAAGAACTTTAAATACTTAGCCTAACTTTTTTAGGTTGCAGTCCATTTCCACCCCGGTCATCCACTGCTAGAAACACACATTACTGGTTACAGTGCACTAATGTAGTAGAAACACACATTACTGGTTACAGTGCACTAATGTAGTAGTTGTTAACAAGACTAGATCATCACTTTTAGATTTCTTTTGATACAAATACAGGGGCGTCGCTTGGTTTTTTTTAAACGGGGAGTCACACTGTGCCACACCCAGATTGTCATGTCGACATCCACGCTGTGTTTTACTAAATTATCTCACAAAGGGGGGTCACGGGCAAAACAAAACCCCCGTCCCCTCCCCCCCCCCCCCCCCCCCCCCCCCCCCCAGCTACGCCCCTGCAAATGTGTATGTTGCCTTTTCAAAGTGATGCTAAAATCCAGGTGACATAGCTTCTTTAATTGTGGATCCAACTAAAGTATGCAATAAGGATGGATATTCTTCTCTTTTTGTGCCAACAGATTGTGATTTTTGCACCGATTACATGTTGGAAGACTGTAATTGCGCGGATGTGACTTATTGCAAGAGTTGCTATGTTCCGGATAAATGCGATGCTGCAAAATGTAAGACGGTGTCCATTTTGCAACATGTTTTTTTGTAACTGGTTAAAATGACTCGTGCTACTTTCTCAACCAACCGGAAGTAAAACCATAAAGCCAGTATTGTGGCATTTTTGCCTTGGCACAATGTATTTGCTTCGATTTCTGATTGTTTCAATCAATTATTGAGATTGGTCATAGTTGATATTCTGGTTTTAGTTTTACGATGCTCAATTGAAAACCGCTCTAAAACCAAAACCAAAGTAATTACTCTGGCCAATTTAACAGACGCAGATAATCCAAAGAACCAATCAGAGTTAATACATAAATACATGTAGCCAGTGCAACGCCCGGAAAACTGCATACGAGTAAGTCAGGATTGGTTTAGGTCTAAAACCTTATCTCGCGTAGTATTGCATGCACCAAAAGTTTCTATTATTAACTCAAATGTTTAGTTAGTTCTACCTCAAGCGTCGTTCTTCTGACTTTAATTTGTGATTATACATCCATTTCCATTCGTGTTTGTTCCTCTTTCTGTCGTGCCAGTGAGGAACTAAGAAAAATTAGTTCCTTTTTTAACCGCTACAGACGACGTGAAAATATGCCGCCGGAAGCAATGCACTGTTAAGCCACAGTGCTTGACGTAATGTAAGTCTTGCGGTGGAAATAGTAATTTATGACTGTAAGTAATTGCGTATTAGAGGACTTTTCGATATATAAGAGGCTTTAGTTAATACCTGTTTGGATCAACAGCCAATGACGTAAATAAGATTCAAAAGGGGCATTAAAAACACAGTAGTACACCAACAAATATCCGTATAACATTACTACTCTATAGCCTATAGACATAAACGTCTGCGATTGGTTCTCTGTTCACATTTAAGAACGAAAGATGAAGAAAAAAGCAAACAAAAACAGAAAATGTTTTTCGTTTCGATTTGCGCGTTTTCTGCGACTCATAATTTCAGTCTTACAGGACCCTTTTCCTGCCTAGACTATTTACAGTCCCACATTTTCTCGTGTGTTTTGTCCAGTTCCAGTTTGTGTAGCAGCCATGCATATTGAATGTCACGGTGGGCTAAAAACTGGGAAAAGTACAAAAACCTCTCAGAATGCGGGTGAAAGTGAAGAAAATGTAGCCTCTCCCTCCCCCACCCCCGCCACCTGATCAGTTTTTTTACTCTCCCCAGTATTAAGAACACTGTGATTTTCGGGAAGATAGGGGACTGTGAATAGTCTATTACTTGCCCAGGTTTCTTAGCAACTGGTAAAAGCGTCGATTTCATTTTAAGTGCGCTGGTACTTTCCATTTCACGGTTTACTCTGCCGGGTAAAAAAAAACACCTTTTTATGCATCCCAATAATACTGAATCCGACCCAGCTTACCCTTTAAGCCCAATAGTGATCAGTATCACATTTCTCCTTATAGCTTCAATGATTATTAAGTACAGAGGTGATTATCCTTGATCCTTTAACAATGATTTCTAATTTGTGTTATAAGTAATATATGGGAGCAGTAAGGAGTACAAGGTGGTTTATACTTTTGTGTCTTTGTTTGAAATCCTACAGTTTGACCATTCAAATGACATATACGTATACTGAGCGGTAGTTTCGTGTGGTGCTGTTTATTATGCTGTCCATGGTTGTCCTAACTTTTAGGCCTGTGGATAGAATACGAAAGTGTAACCATTGAAATTAAAGCTCTTGAACCGCAGTTTCCTGTGGTTCATCTTATTATGCTGTACGATGTGACGCCATTCAGCATTTCACCTCAATTCTTGCATGTTTCATCCTTTTAACTGACTGAACTTCAGTATTATCTCTGTATTTATACGTTAATTTCGGAGTGATTTTTTCGTTTTAGGTGGTGTGAATGACGAAGGGGAAGTTGACACCAAGACGAAGCAGCCAACAGTTGCAGGTGATAAGAATAAAGATAATGATCACTGACAGGATCGATTGACAAATTCTCCTAATTTGTGCTGTAAGAAATTTATGGGGACCTGTAGGGTCGAGAACAAGGTGGTTTATACTTCTTAGTCTATGGATAAAATCCTACAGTGTGTCTGACCATTCACAAATGAAATATACGTATACTGAGAAGAAGTTCCGTGTGCTGCTTTTCAGTATGCTGTACAAGGTTACGTCTGCGGAATGAATACTGCGGTGTGAACATTTAAATCAAAGCTCTTGAGCCGCACTTTTCCGTGGTGCTTCTTATTATTCTATACGATGTGACTCCATTACGTATTTCATCTCAATTCCTGCATATTTGAATATTTTAAATGACTGAACTTCAGAATTATCTCGATTTATACGTTAATTTCGGATTAATTTTTTCGTTTTAGGTCCAACCAAGATGGAGCGACGTGCAGGTAAGTCAGAATTGGTTTTAGTCTAACTTCTGATTGGTCTATCTGATCTGGAAAATGGCGCGAGTTTTTGTAACCAATCACAAAGCGTAGAAATGCAAAACAAAGCAAACGCGACTCTTATCCGCAACACTCAATTGATAATCATGTATGGTTTATTGCAAAAGTAGTTAGCGTTTGTAAATTTCCTGCCGATTACCCTCTTTCCTTTCTTAGGTCCACCTTTATTAACTATACTGGTCTAGTCTGGTCTGGTCGAGTAGCAAATAAGCTATACTTATATCGCTTATACATATATGTCTCTTGAAAAATTCTATTTTTTTTAAGAACTAGTGAACATAATCTCGCGCACTGTTACATATTACCAAAATTTTGACTACGATTGCATTATTAAACTCCATTATTATGTCAAATATTTATCAAGCTCTATCTCAAACGTCACTCTCGAGTTCCTGTCTTCGTGTTTGGAATCGCACGCTCATACATCCATTCGTGTTTCTTCTAGTTCTTTCAGTGTAGTTCCAGTGTGAGGTCAACTAGATCCTTTTTTAACCGACACCAAACAAAAGAACACAAAGATATTCTGGAGACAGGAGTTCTAGTGCTGAAAATTTGACCTTGCATCTAAATACATGTGTGATACACTTAGCCATTCATATCAGTCTCTCTGTTTCAACAGAATGCCAATACTGTGAGCTTATGTATTGGGGATGCAATTGTGACGACGTGAACTATTGCCTCAATAAGTGGAACTGCCCTGTTAAGCCACTTTGCCTGGAGAAATGTAAGTCTCGCGGTGGAAATTGAAATTTATGACTAAGCGATCACTAATAAGAAGACTGGGCGATTATCAGAGGTTTTAGCTAACCCATTAACCCTTTAAAGCCCTCAAGCCGCACTTTTCTGTGGTTCAGTTCTCATTATGCTGTACGATGTGATGTTATTAAGTATTTCACCTAAATTCCTGCATGTTTGATTCCCTTAACTGACTGAACTATATACGTTAATTTTCGGTTAATTTCGGATTTATTTTTTCGCTTTAGGTCCAACAGCAACGAAGCCACCACCAGTGACTGTTCCAGTGACAACGGCTAGTACTACGACAAAGACACCGAGTGAAGGTACATCAGAATTGGTTTTAGTCTAACTTCTGATTGCTCTATCTCGAAAATGACGCGAATTTTCGTAACCAATCACAAAAATGCATTTTTAAGTAAAGAGTTGATAAGAATAAAGATAATGATCACTCATGATGATCGAATTCGCTAGATCCTTTGACAATTTCTTCTAATTTGTGCTGATGTAAAAAATATATGGGGACCTGTAAGGTCGAGTACATAGCCTGCGGACAGGCTTCCAGTCGGACGGCGGGTTCATACGAAGAAGGGAAGCCTGCACGCATCCTTCAAAATCGCGGCTGCCGCCCACAAGAACCCGCGGATTCCTTAGCTTGTCAACTGTCAAATTTTAACCGTTCGCGTCGCAGACTTAGCCTGCTTAGCCTTCTGTCGTTAATTTACTGAGTAAGTTAACGACAGAAGTGATAATTAAGGAGGAGAGAAACAAATTTAGCCTTTGAAATTTATTTTTTCAGTTGAGGTAAAGTAATTTGAAAACTTTCCCTGAGTAACGAATAACGAAGCTATTTTTTATAAAACATCTCGCGATCAGACACCACGAAAATATATATCCAATTTGTTTCCTCTGTATCCGAAACATAGAAAAGAAAATTAAACGAAAAAGTGATTGCTTTAAGGTTATTTTAGCCCAAGAAACATTCACTAGCGTTTTGCGTCCAAAATTTGGACGCAGACATTCGATATTCTGAAACTCGCGTGCAGGCTCCCCTTTGTCGGCGCTTCGCGCCGTTAAATAGCGCCCCTCCAAGCCAAGAGCCTGTTCGCAGGCTATCGAGTACAAGGTGGTTTATACTTCTTAGTCTATGGATAAAATCCTACAGTGTGTCTGACCATTCACAAATGAAATATACGTATACTGAGCAGAAGTTCGGTGTGCTGCTTTTCAGTATGCTGTACAAGGTTACGTCTGCGGATAGAATACTGCGGTGTGAACATTTAAATCAAAGCTCTTGAGCCGCACTTTTCTGTGGTACTTCTTTTTATGCTGTACGACGTGACCCCATTAAAGTGCCCCTGTGATCAAATTTTTGATTTTCATTTTTTTACACTTTCGTGTACAATTAGACTTTCTTACTCATCTTGCCAAATTTCAATTCATTACGAACATCAGAAGTCATTTTATTTTAACATTTATTTCCGAGAATTTACGACCGGCATTAATCAACCTTGTTCCAAGGCTTGGTTGCGAATGGGAGAAAGTGACGTCAAAGACTCAAACATACCTCACGGGTTGAAATTATAATAACAATAAGTAATGAAAATCACGCGAAAAGCAAGAAAAACTTTGGACTTGTTCTCCGTGCAATTTTCTATGCTGATAGTTATTATAATTTCAACCCGTGAGGTATGTTTGAGTCTTTGACCTCACTTTCTCCCATTCGCAACCAAGCCTTGGAACAAGGTTGATTAATGGCGGCCATAAATTCTCGGAAGTAAATGTTAAAATAAAATGACTTCTGATGTTCGTAATGGATTGAAATTTGGCAAGATGAGTAAGAAAGTCTAATAGTGCACGAAAATGTAAAAATATGAAAATCAAAAATTTGATCATAGGGGCACTTTAAGTGTCTCACCTCAATTCCTGCATATTTGATTCTTTTAACTGACTGGACTTCAGAATTCTCTCCCGATTTATACGTTAATTTCGGATTAATTTTTTCGTTTTAGGTCCAACCATTATGGTGCGACGTGCAGGTAAGTCAGAATTGGCTTTAGTCTAACTTCTGATTGGTCTATCGGGAAAATCGCGCGAGTTTTTGTAACCAATCACAAAGCTAGCGTAGAAATGCAAAACAAAGCAAACGCAACTCTTATCCGCAACACTCAATTGATAATCATGGTTTATTGCAAAAGTAGTTAGCGTATGTAAAATTCTTCCGATTACCCTCTTATCCTTTCTTAGGTCCACCTTTATTAACTATACTTGTGGAGTAGCAAATAAGCTATACTTATATCGCTTATATATCTCTTGAAGAGTCTATTTTTTAAGAACTTGCGAACATAATCTCGCGCACTATTACATATTACCAAAATTTTGACTATGATTGCATTATTAAACTCCATTATTATGTCAAAGTTTTATCTAGCTCTATCTCAAACGTCACTCTCGAGTTCTTGTCTTCGTGTTTGGAATCGCACGCTCATACATCCATTCGTGTTTCTTCTAGTTCTTTCAGTGTAGTTCCAGTGAGGAACTAAGGTGAACTAGATCCTTTTTTAACCGACACGAAACAAAGGAACACAAAGATATTCTGGAGACAGGAGTTCTAGTGCTCAAAATTTGACCTTGCATCTGAATACATGTGTGATATACTTAGCCATTAATATCATAGTCTCTCTGTTTTAACAGAATGCCAATACTGTGAGCTTATGTATTGGGGATGCAGTTGTGACGACGCGAACCATTGCCTTAATAAGTGGAACTGCCCTGTTGAGCCACTTTGCCTGAAGAAATGTAAGTATTGCGCTAGAAATTGAAATTTATGACTAAGAGATTATCAGAGGTTATAGCTAACACATTAACCCTTTAAAGCCCTTAAGCCGCACTTTTCTGTGGTTCTTTTCATTATGCTGTTCGATGTGATATCATTAGGTATTTCACCTAAATTCCCGCATGTTTGATTTTTTTAACTGACGGAACTTAGAATTATCTCTGGATTTATACTTTAATTTCAGATTGTGAAAAATTGAAAACCAAGACATTTTGCTGCCTTTGATAGCGTTTTATTTGTTTTTCCAGTGAAAACAGATAAAATTTATGCATTTTTATCCAAAAATGGCTTGATCTCATGCTTCTTATGACGTCATATCTCATTACGATCGCAACTGATTGTCGCTAAACTTTACTAAATTGTGTCTCAAGGATAAACGAACAGCTACTGAAGACTGTCTTTAAACATTCGGAGAAAAACCTTAACCACCCTCCCCCCCCCCCCCTCCCTCCCCCCTCCCCTTACCTCCAAGGGTCAACCAATCACAAAGCAAACTCGACTCTTATGTGCGACACTCAATTAATCATCATGCATTAGTAGTTACCGTATGTAAACTTCCTGCCGATCCCGGGCTGCCGATTATCTCTCCCGTTTTCTTAGGTCTTCCTTTATGAATTAAGCTAGTCTAATTTTCCTGGAATTAATTTAATTTAATTTTTGGCACTTTAAAAGGGGTTAACCAATTAATGAAAATCGATAATTGTCGATTGAAATCGTTTCAATTAAATTAACATTTTTCCCTTCATCAATAGGCCATTTGCACGATGGCGTCATTTGACTACAACTGCCAGAATTCATTTCGTTTTTCCTTTCTTATTCAAATTTTGTAATCCCAGTGCGGTTTAAATAACAATAGCCCTAATTTGCACTACAAAACAAAAAAACTGAAGGATTCTGGTAGTTGTAGTCATATGACGTCATCGTGCAAATGACCTATTGGTCATCGACTACCAATATCAATCGATTAATTGACATCGATTATTGTTATCGATTATCTATCGATTGGCCAGGATTAGTACAGCAGCATTTTTTTAATCATATTTTTTTTTATATCTTTCAGGTGGCTTGCTGCAATAAGCCGAGCCGGGTCAAGATTGTTATTCTTTGCTTGCTTATATTTTTAGAGCTTAGAACGTTTTGGTCTGTTTGCTTGCGCTTGCGTTCTTTAGGATTTGTAAGGAGTCTGCTTGCCCTTGAGCTCAGTTCATTCCTTATAATGATGTAAAAAAAAAACAGTTAAATCAGTTTAATTTTTAATAGAGTAGTTCTCAAGTGAGAGTCGAAAGTAATTTTTAGCGATATTGCTTTGGTTTTGCATTGCTACGCTTTGGATTGGCTAAAAAATCTCGCGCCACTTTCTTAACCAATCAGAAGTAAGGCTTAAACCAGTTCTGATTGGTTCATTAGATTGTCTGCGTCTGTTGTGATTGGCCAGAGTGATTACTTCGATTCCGGTCTCACGAAAACAGCTGTTCTATCTGATGTCGTAATAGTGTCTAATAGACAATATTCGTATTCTCGGTATTGAACTGGAACTAGCTTACAGTCGAGGCTAATGCGGGGGAATATCATTAAAAACATTTGCATGTGAAAAGATTCCCCCGCATGAGCCTCGACTGCACGCTAGTTCCAGTTCCATACCGTGAATACGAATATTGTCTATTGGTGAAACCGAGAATAATGCAATCACATCTGACCGATCATAAGAAACGCAATCAGTGCAATGAGCCAGGTCAATCAGAACTCGAAGAAAATACATTTAACTTTCACCAAGCACGGGAAAACGCGTACAATAAAATAACGATTGGTTTTTGTTTTTCATTTGATCGTCTGATTAGATGGCGCGAGTTGTAATCATGGAGCGAATAGCAATTCCAGTTTGTTTTCGAAACAACTGAAAACCGTTCTATAAAGTGAAATGTGTGTATAAATAAGTAAATGTGTGTATAAATAAAAAGAACGCCAAGCTTTGATAATCTATTCATGCTGTAACTTCATTCGTATATTGAGCTTGATCTATTTTCTTGCAATTAAAAAATGTGATAGCAACGTCAGTTAAAGAACCTAGGAACAGGGTGATACAATAAAGGCATGCTGGCCCCTACCCAATGATCCCATGTTGTCCAATACTCTCGACCTGATGCGACCCGAAAAAGACTAGTTAGTACGCGCGCTATGCATGATTGGTCAATTTTCCGGCCCGCAAAATTTGAGAGTCCCAGCGTCGGCCTAGCTACCCTGCGAGCAGTGGATTATCCTATGCCGAGCTACCACTGCGAGCATCCGTTAGCTTTTCCATCGAGCATACGCAGCCACGTGATGCATTTGACGTCAGTTCCTGTTGTTTCGCGGGAAATATATAATGGTTCCTTGTCTAGAAAACAAAAACTTAAAAATTATCTTCAAATGAAGGGCGAACATTTTGATTACTTTGTCAAGTTTGGCACACTGTATATAATACAACGATCTTTTCTATCGAAAATTAACGATAAGATGGGTTTTAAATCTGTTTTTGTTTGTTTGAACGGTTTGATTACATCGAGTTGTGCTATGTGCGCGCTAATCACGCCATCATAATTTGAAAAAACGTTTGGGCTAAAACCTCGGCAAGTTTGCGTCATTTACTCATTTTTTCGACTTTTTAAACTTTGAAAAACTTTAAAAGATCATATCTTCTATCGAATTTGTTTTGTTTCAACGAGCAATTTATGGCGTGAAACATCGGCGTTTTCAAAACAAATAATAATAGATGCACAGCAGATTACAACGAAATCAGCGAAATGTATTAATCACGGATGAATGTAGTGCGCATTGATTTTAAATCATTACTAAGCATAACAAAGAAGTCTTCGTTACCTTGGACGCCATTTTGATTGTAGCATAGCGGGCTCGCTTAAACGCAGCAGTTACGTGGATGAGTGCATGCGCGAGAGGCTACCAGCCCCTAGGAATAGGAACTAACGGATGCTCGCAGTGGTTTCTTTCTCGTCCGGCGTAGCTCGGCGAAGGAGAATCCACTGCTCGCAGGGTACGGTCTAGCATCCGCTTACAAAGGTTGTTTTCTACATTAAAAATCATCCAGAGAAAACGTTTGGAGCTAAATGGGTTAACATGTCAGGTTACAAAAACTCTCTTCGATGAAATTAAGCTATAACTTTAGCAAAAAACTAAATTAGCCGCGAATCAAAAAGGCATTGACAATTTTCACGAGTATAAAGCTTACATGCTTATTGTTTTGGTGTTTAGCCATAAATCGAGGGAAAAAAAGCGGTCGAGAAATCAAACCTGCCATTGTTGTATAATTTTTACTCTTTTAGCCGTTTATTTTAACTCTTTAGTTATTTCACTATCACTATCACTTTTGGCGATTTTTTCTTCCTATTTCAAGATAATATAGCAAGCTTTAAACAAGCTCCTGGCCATGGTCATGAAAAAACGATAAATCAGCCGAGACAGTGTCTTTTTAACAGTTTGCCAGTGTACACAGCCAATCAAAATCACTAAAATAAAAATGATGAATTTTCGACGCTGTTCCTATATGTTTTTTCCGACGTTTCGGTAATGCTGCCTTCTTCAGGGTACAAAACTATTCTGTACCCCGAAGAAGGTAGCATTACCTTCATCAGGGCACAAAACTATTCTGTACCCTGAAGAAGGCAATGCTACCTTCTTCAGGGTACAGAATAGTTTTGTACCCTGATGAAGGTAATGCTACCTTCTTCAGGGTACAGAATAGTTTTGTACCCTGATGAAGGTAATGCTACCTTCTTCAGGGTACAAAACTATTCTGTACCCTGAAGAAGGTAGCATTGCCGAAACGTCGGAAGAAACATATTTGAACAGCGTCGAAAATTCATCATTTTTATTTTATTACTTAATTAGTATCAGATGCTGCACAGGGAAATGAAATTCTTATCAATCAAAATCACTCTCTTATTTTGCAGTCACATCACAAAGAGAACAACTTGATAAGGTCCCGATTGTGGCCCGCCGTGTGTGTATTTATACGGGCAACAGAGGAAAAGAAAAAAGAAAAGTTTTTTAATTACACCTCAAGTCTTTTTTTATTGATATTAAAATAAATATTGCTATTAACATATAAAAACCTCATTCATCTTTATTTAAATATCACTTACAAACCTTCCATGAAACACAAGAAAGAAAATAACTTTTTGGCAAAACATTGTGCAAAAATATACAAGTTTCCATATTTAGACAACTAAAAACGCAAACTTTTTATAATAAATACGTCACTGAATGCTATAAATATTTCAAATTACCTACGAAATAAGACTTTCAATTTAAATAAACAAGCGAAAAAACTAGTACAAAGTGACTAATTAAATCCACAACATAGCACTCATAATTAATTAAAACGACCAAGAGACAGTTATTTATCATATTCGACCAGAAACGCATAAAAAGTACTTAACTTAGAATACATTTTTACTGTCCAAAAGTACTTTTAAAATACTTTCTTTTCAGGCTCTTTGTCGTCACTAGCCCCTCACCACACTCGGCCATCTGCGTACGCGGGATGTTGGGCAGCATACTCGTGACGCGCAAGACTCTCTTTGTAATTTGACTGAACTAGTTGCGCATGAGCAGTTTCATCAGCTTTACGATCTTCTGCTCGTTGGATCATCTCTTGTCTGTAAAATAGATCCAAGAAAAAAGTTTATATTGAGATAATAGCATTTACTACAAATACACAACAACGTTATGTCAACCCCTTATTGCAGAAACACTGTCGGGGAAAAAAGTATAACAAAGGATATGACACACAAGAATAGGGTCCTTTCGATAAATTAAAAATTCAACTTGATATTGAGGTAGTCCGGTATTTTTAGGTCGGATAGCAATGGCTATGAAAGTAACAAGGTGGGGATCTATAAAACTTTCAAAATCACTGACCTTGCTTTAGCCTGGGCATTTTCTTCAGCGCCAACATCAGCTGTGACACCAACATTCACAGTGGAGATGACATATGGTGTTCCGTACATGAAGGCTTGACCGGAATTGTAGTATTCCACAGCTCTTTGTACTGATGCAATGTCCGTAAACAGCACCCAAGCCAAACCGTTTGGCTTCCTCAGAATCTGATCCTGAATGCATCAAACATGTTTTTAATAACGCTTTAGCAGAGTATGATAACTTATATGAGTGATATTTGTCAGTGATCCTCGCAGTGATGTTATGAACTCTGACAAAACTCAGGCCTGAACCATCTGCTGTCAAAGACTGAAATATCATGTTTTCATGATTATGGCCAGGAGTTTGCTTTATTATCTAAAAGGCCCGCCTTCACCCAAAAGACGTTGCGGTCGTTTGTTTTTGTTTTGAAATGTTCCATTGTTCATACGCGTGATCTGATTGGTTGCACGCATTCAAGCATGAATTTCGTGTTACACGAAATTCACCACAGAAAGTGATCACGGCGTGCCCAGCATTTTGGATAAGGTGGGCCTTTAAAATGGGAAGAAAAAATCGCCAAAAGTGGTGAACCCAAAGAATAATGAACTACTGAAAAAGACAAAAAAATGACTAAAAAACTCAAAATTCCAGCAGAATTGAAACTTAAATTCATGAACTGTAATGCACTTCCATCCTTGTAATCCTGTACATTTTCTTCGCACTATTGCTTTCGTTTTGCTCTACAGAATCTTTTTATTCAATGTAGTTGTATATTTGGTGGCATTTGGCGATATAACATGGAAATTAAGTAATTACAATTTCGTTATTTCGGCGGCACAGTGTACTTTAAGTTGATAAGATCACTGCGAGGATCACGAATATCACTCATGTTTCATACACAGTTCACGTGCATTTAGAAGAGTCCAAACAAAAGTCATATGAAAGTAACCTAACAAAACCAGGTTAAATTGTTTTCTTAGAAAAAAAAGGTCACAAAATGACTGGCCGACTAACTAGCCAGCTGATTGACTGCGAAATAACTAAATGACTGACTGACTAACCGACTACCGTATACTGGCCTGGCCTGAAAGTAGCCAGAGGAGGTTGGACACGGGCCGAAAGGTATCCTGGTAGGAGTGGTCGACCAATCAGATCATCGTATTCATTCACAGTCTTTTCTGCGAGAATTTCTCCACGAAACATTCGATGTTTTTTTATTGTGGTTTTCTTCGAAAATGTTGTCCGTTTTTACCCGTAAAGGAGTTTTCATGAAAGGTATGTTGCTACTTTTTCTATTTACTTGTTTATATCGCTTTTTTTTTCAGTAGAATTAGTTATTATTCGGCTTCCTCGCAAGCCGGTCCAATATGGCGGCTTTCGTCCACGTTGTGTAGTCAACCAACGCGTTCGTTTCTTGATGCTATATCGCGTGGGTTCTAGCCATGAAAATCGCACCATCTTTTGTAGAAAACGTTATTCTTTTAATTTAGGACGTCGTACCCGGTCGTACCTCTCACCGATTTTCTGTTATTTGCGATTAAAGTTCGGTAATTTGTGTAGGTTATCACAAGTGTGCGTAAGCTGTAATTTCTAAGGTTGCTTCGACCTTTTGAGATCAATTTGTTTCTGTCTTCTGAGTAAAAACATATTTGATTCATATCTACACTCTAATCATGAGAGTTGAACATTGCAATTTATGTATGAGCTTTTATAACCTTAATAACTAAAGGCTTATATGTTTGTTATTGTTTTCTTTTCATATTATTGGAGTGGCTTCCTAATGAAGTCTATTCTTTTTCTAGGTTCAACAGCAAAATGTGGAGCCCTTCAGTCTGCTCTTTTTCCTGAAAATAGCAGCCAAACAAGAATTACATTTTTATTGCTTGGCCCAAAATATTGGGGCTTGAGGCATGGCAGTGAGGGTTTTGGTCTGTCATTATCATGTACACCTGAAAATAGCAGCCAAACAAGAATTACATTTTTATTGCTTGGCCCAAAATATTGGGGCTTGAGGCATGGCAGTGAGGGTTTTGGTCTGTCATTATCATGTACACCTGAAAATAGCAGCCAAACAAGAATTACTATTTTATTGCTTGGCCCAAAATATTGGGGCTTGAGGCATGGCAGTGAGGGTTTTGGTCTGTCATTATCATGTCTTGTAAAGCCCTGCTCTTAGCAAAAATCCATGCGCTCTTGAGACCCACAATTGGGTTGAGAACTGTGAATTATTGTCATTGAGTAAGCCCCCATATTGTCAGTTGTTTCATATTTTAGCAGATAATTATCAATAAGTTATTATTTAAATAAAATTATAAACTTGTATAGACAAAATGCATCAATGATTTAATCAGTCTGTTAAATATATTTCTCTGTTGATTCCTAAGATAAATAATAATTTTCTATACAGATATTTGATGGATTGTGCTCTAACAGTAGCCAGCTAGAAATGCACAGCAGCCCCGGGTTGCTTACTTCTGTCTTCAGTTGACAATGAAAACTTGTTATACTTAAGTTCTGCATGGTGGTATAGAACATACCTGCCAAAATTAAGTTTCATGCCTGCGAGTCCAAAACTCCAATCTCATACCAACTCACGCCTATGGAGCAATTTTTCACTCCTGACTTACAGATTTGAGTTATCAGCCTTAACTGATCACATGATCCAATTAAAAATATAGTTATGTTATGAAAATTTAGCACATTTTGTAGGTTTTTATCATTCTGAACATTACGATTACAGCTGGATATTATAAAACGGAGGACTGAGGCCATGGAAACTTCTGAATTCTTCGGACATCTTCGGAATAGATCGGGTTGTCTTCGAATTTGGTCTGGTTGCCTTCAGAAATCCTGGCACACCCACAAAGAAAATCTCAAATAACCTTCATAGTTGGGGGAAATTTTGGCACACTGGATATTTTGTTGGAGCTTTTGTATCACTTATGAATTGCTATAATTATTTTGATTACTATTTATTGTTTTCTATTATAATATCAATGGGCTCCTGATCAACTCCATTTAACTATGGTGTGCAGGGGCGTAGCTAGGATTTTTCAAAGGGGGTGTCACGGGCACCCCAGGACCCCCCTAGATATGCCCCTGGGTATTCCTTGATTGTCAAGGATGGCAAGGGTGTAGAGGGGGGAGGGTGCGGTGGGGCTGTAAGCCAGCAGGTGAAATTTCTGTTGTTTCCCATTTCTGTACTGACTTCTCAAAAGGCTTCCTTTACTTTTTTAATTACTCAATAAAACCATGAAGTGGGATGGGGGAGCTTGTAGTGAAAATAGTTCTGCTTCAAAATAGAAACATTTCAACACTTCTTTCCTTGCTCCACCACTAATTGGCATTTAAATTTTGAGGGAATTGATTAATGGTTTACATAAATACCGCATTAAGAATCATCTGTCTGATAGGAAAGTTGTCAGTTAAAATTATTGGAACAACTACAGTTTGCTCCCTTTCAGCAACCATTCTCTATTGCTGTACTTTGACTCTCATAAGCAACCATCCTTCCCAAGCAACCACCTTTCCAATTCCTGGTTGCTTATGACATAGGCAATTGCACATTTGTTATAAATTTCCTAAGACTTGTGCTCAAGTGAAAGAACACATAGTTGTTCTCATGTGCACAGTCCTGATCTTTGTGCTCTAATTACATTCCAAGTAAGAGGGCCCAAAGAAAAAATGGTTCCTTAGTACCTTGAATTGTTTTACCACAAACTCAGAGTAGAGTGCCAAAACACTCTGCATTTTCATTTTCAAGCCCAGAAGTTTGAATTCCTTTTTGCCTGAGGTCCTCCTAATCACAATTTTCTACCAGGTCTTTATGGCCAGAATTGGATTTCTTTTTAGAAGGATGGTTCTTGAATTCAGATGCAAAAATGTATGTTAGTCACTGTTTTACTTCCTTTAGGTTTTTAAATCATGTTTTCCTCCTGAAGTTTTAACAAGGAATAATCTGTGTAAACTTATTATTGATTTCATTGATTATGTTTGTTGTTTCACATGATTTTACAGTTTTATTATTTATGTATTTATACTTCGTAACAACACAAATCCAGCACTACCAGCATTCAGTACAACAAAATTGCCTTCGTGTATTTTAAAATTATAACATTGAAACTCAAGGACTATAAAATGCAACGATCGATTGTTGTGGTTACCAACCTTGGTAATTACGTGATTTAAGCTTACAGCTTTCGTTACAAATATTCCTCGGTTGGAATTCCTCGTGCAGCCTTGCTTTAATAAGTCTTTCGATCGATCAACCGGCTTAAAACCCTGCTAAGTAACAAGAGGAATCTTATCAACTTCAATGAAGGCCGATTTGTGCTTGTTGTGGCTCAAATTTGTAGTCGGTGCACGAGTAAGTCTTTCGATCGGCGTAGAATGATGCCTCAAGTTATTCAGTTGTAAAAATAAATGGTATCTATACAAGCGTAATCGCATAACCTTCAATTTAGGCCGATTTGTGCTTCCTTGGCGGCTAAAAGTCAGAAAATTTGTAGTTCCTCGAGGTCCTCACAGCTCGAAGGTTCATTTGAAACTGAACGAGTGTCGCTCAAAACGAAAATTCATCCCATGATGCCTTTCGGCCCGTGTCCAACCTCCTCTGGAAAGTAGCTAAATGACTGTTTGACTATTTGACTGATCGACTATCTGTCTGAAAGACTGACATATTACTGACTATCTGAGTAACTACTGATTGTCTCACTGACTTGTCTCACTGACTCACTACCCGACGGGGTGGGAAGGGAAAGACTCGTCTACCTCTTATTTTGCCAGAAATGAGTAAACATTGTAAGCAAGATAGGGAGCAGAGACTCAGCCAATACCAACCTTCAGCAGATACACCTCCTTGACATTGCACTCAGCTTCACTATCTAACAGTCCTTCCAGCTTCTCTGTAGTCACGCTCAGTGGTAGGTTGCTAACGTAAATCGCGGACTCGCGCTGTGACGCAAGCTGCAGCCACGCAGGCGCGTCTTTGTCGGCGCTGATAACTAGATTCCAATCTCTTTGACTCATCTTTGCCCTCGCGATTTTAGAATGGGACAAGACCGCTGACAACTGGAGTGCGTCTTCTAATGTTAAGGTTCTGCGGTGCTTTGAGTTGTAATCTGTCAATATGGCTGGGCTGTCGAGTTTTGGTCCCAGTTCACCGGGTTCTCCTCCAAGCCCGGTCAGGTTGATTGACAAGTTTGGTGGAAGATTGCAACAGGTTGGTGCGTGTCTTCCATTGCCCTCTAAGTCAAATCCTGCAAAGTGTAAGGCATCAATACACGTTGGAATGCTTTTAAATAAATAACTATATTTAGAGAGGAAATGGTTTTCATGCAGGTCCTCTATCCAGATCGAATTGGAATTTACAATGTTGGTTTTAGAGGAGAGGGGAAAACCGGAATACCCGGAGAAAAACCTCTCGGAGCAAGGAGAGAACCAACAACAAACTCAACCCACATATGACGTCGGGTCCAAGGATCGAATCCGGGCCACATTGGTGGGAAGCGAGTGCTCTCACCACTACACCACCCCTGCTTCCCACCCCTGCTCCCCATTGCAGCCGTTTTTTGGGTCGCTAAGCAACGCTTTTCCCAACTGGTGAGTGAGAAGAAGCGTTGCTCAGCCGGTTAACGAGCCAAACAACGATTGGGCCTTGTCTCGCAGAAACAATGGTCAGTAAAGTGTTGGAAATGAAACCAAATGAAGAACACTTTGTAGCATGAAACAAAGCATAAAAATCCACACATTAAAAGGCAAAACATCTTGCAGCGGTTGTAAAAAGCAAATGTCATTTCTGCAGCCGTTGCAGTAACCTGATTTCAACCACTGCATGTTACGTTACAAGCTACCTCGTTCCACAGAAACGCTACACCAACCGTTACCAGACACGTCACACGAAGATAACCATGTCACAGTGCTGTAAAATTTAACCTTTGTAACTGCCTCTCACCAAAAAGGTAGGAAATGTGTCAAAAGTCTCTTCCCGAGTTTTCCACCCAACCAGCATATATTCCATGTTTCCGCAACAAAAAGCAACCAGACCGGATGTGAGATCCTAATCAATCACAGGTTACACACAGTATTTTCTTAGGATGCCCTAATTTAAAATAATTATAAAGCGGATTTCAATGGAGTGTCGAAAGTAATTTCGTAGTTGCTTCGGTTTTGCATTGTTACGCTTTGCGATTGGCTAAAAAATGCATTTTCTCAACCAATCGTGACTTGCTCACCCGCGTTTTCCCGCGCTTGGCGCCGGCTACATGTATTTTCTTCGAGCTCTGATTGGTTCATTGGATTGTCTGTGACTGTTGTGATTGGCCAGAGTAATTACCGTGGTTTTGGTTTTACGACACTCAATTGAAAACTGCTTTATCTAATGATGTACCTTCCTTTCTTTGCATACTTTTTTTTTTACTATAGCGACGTTTCCTTCTCAAATACTGACATCCTTCGTAAATTGATTTGGAAAGCATTTGGAAAGAACAGTTATACAAGCAAACACTTTGAACACAGAACGACAGATTTGTGCAAATCTCAGCTAATCTTCAACACTAAGAATAGATTTAATTATAAAAACTTCATACATACCTAATGCCTTGGCCAGCTGCTCCAATATTTCATCCACATCTTCTTCCCCTAATGGCTGTTGTTGGCTCCTGAGATTCAATGTTCCCAGCTGAGAGGATGGACTGATAATACTGACTAAAGCCAGTATCCCAGCCTTTCCAATGCAGTTATCGGCCAGTGACAAGCTCTTCAGGTTTGTCAGTTTGTCGGATATGGCTCCAGCTAGTTTCTCGGCTCCAGCATTCCGAATCTAATGAAGTCAAGCAACTCTGAGGTCAGGGTCAAGCGTGCTTTAGTGAAGACGAAAATAAATAGCTGGGAAAATGGCCTGCTTACGAAATATACGTGTATGTACATCAATATTACCCTGCAGATTACAGTACTGAGTTTGGTATAAATCGTTTATGAAGCAATCGAGCTGTTCTGGAAACACAACACACAAATTGTTATTAGGTAAGATTCTTGAAAAGATACTCCATGGTAGTGCACTACAAAAGCGCTTGTTACACAGGCCAGATCGACAGAAAACATGCTTTTATCAACTGAGTTGATAACGTAAATTGGCGGTCACCGTAAAAAGATCCAAAGGCTGACGTTTCAAGCGCTATAGCCCTTCGTCAGAACGAATCTCTTTACGGTGCGGGCCATGTTTCACTCCCTCGCCGACGCATTAGCACAGTTTCTTTAGAAACTAACCCCTTTGGATCAACACCCAAAGCCTCCGTGGGGCGTATCCTTCAGTATATTCTCCCGCAAAATCCCCATACATTACAAAGGAGAGATATACACTTCTACAGTCTGTTAGTTCAGTTTTGTTTAAATATTTAATTCAAGTAAACAGATGAAAGGCTAAAATCTATACCTTAAATGTTTTCCAGACTATTTTCACAACTTACAAACCTGAATATAAAAAAAGAACACTCAAGAACTCAAACCTTGTTTATAGAAAGATCCAGCGCCTCAAGGGAAAGCGAGGTTCCAGACGAATCTACCAAATAGTTGAGTGCTGTGTCCGTGAGCCGGTTGGCCGATAGTCTTAGCTCTTTAATGACCAGTCCATTTCCGATGGCGCTCAATAGCGGTTTAACATCTCTGTCATTCAATCCACACCCCGTGAGAGACAACAACTCCAGCGAGCAGGAATTTGTGGGTACAAATATGTCCGACAATTCCAGCATGCTCTTCAAGGTGTCAGTGCCAGAAAGTTTGATGCCGTCCAGAGTCAAGGACGAAATTCGCATAGAATCTGGCTCTCCTACAGCGATGAACTTCGAAAGATCAACCAAGCTAGGCGGGGTGATTCTACATTTCTTTAACAGCAACGTCTTGAGGTTTTTAAGTTCTGGTAGCTTTTCAATGTCAACAGCAATGCTATCAGCAGGGTTCAATGAGAAGTTCAAGCCAGATAAACAACTTTGGCCTGAAAAAAAAAACAAGATTATGTTAACGTTATTGCAGTTGGCTTATTGTTAAATTAATCTATGTACCTCATTTATCTTTTATATTCATGCTAATCAGCCCTACTAGCCTCGTTAGGATGTACAAAATTCAAAAGAATTTTTACTCTGAAATAAGGCAATAGGGCTAATTAACATATGTCTAAAATAATAAAAAGTCGGCCGCCATTCATGAATTTGCCACTCCTGGGGCCAGTTGCATAAAACGTAACGTCGGTCGTATCTGCTAATGTCTGACGTTAAAAAAGTGAGTTTGACTGGGCTGAACGCCCGACGTAAGCAGTTACGTCTGATGAAGAAACTTTAGAAACTAAACAACCTTTAGAAACTTCAGGGAGACTGCAAACTAGCTTTTGGCACCAGGCTTTCTGGGATCGTTTGGGTAACCAGCGTACGTAGTTACAATAGGTTGAATGATGGATTCTAAAGGCAACCATTAACCAATCATATTAACAAAACCTTTGTGTTATCTACTGGATAGTGATTTATCCGGTGCACAGCGCTATCCATCAGATAAATCACTATCCAGTGGATAGTTATTAACAAAAGCCTTTGTGTTATCCACTGGATAGTGATTTATCCGGTGCACAGCGCTATCTATCAGATAAATCACTATCCAGTGGATAGTTATTAACAAAAGCCTTTGTGTTATCCACTGGATAGTGATTTATCCGGTGCACAGCGCTATCCATCAGATAAATCACTATCCAGTGGATAGTTATTAACAAAAGCCTTTGTGTTATCCACTGGATAGTGATTTATCCGGTGCACAGCGCTATCCATCAGATAAATCACTATCCAGTGGATAGTTATTAACAAAAGCCTTTGTGTTATCCACTGGATAGTGATTTATCCGGTGCACAGCGCTATCCATCAGATAAATCACTATCCAGTGGATAGTTATTAACAAAAGCCTTTGTGTTATCCACTGGATAGTGATTTATCCGGTGCACAGCGCTATTCATCAGATAAATCACTTTCCAGTGGATAATTATTAACAAAAGCCTTTGTGTTATCCACTGGATAGTGATTTATCTGGTGCACAGCGCTATCCATCAGATAAATCACTATCCAGTGGATAGTTATTAACAAAAGCCTTTGTGTTATCCACTGGATAGTGATTTATCCGGTGCACAGCGCTATCCATCAGATAAATCACTATCCAGTGGATAGTTATTAACAAAAGCCTTTGTGTTATCCACTGGATAGTGATTTATCCGGTGCACAGTGCTATCCATCAGATAAATCACTATCCAGTGGATAGTTATTAACAAAAGCCTTTGTGTTATCCACTGGATAGTGATTTATCCGGTGCACAGCGCTATCCATCAGATAAATCACTATCCAGTGGATAGTTATTAACAAAAGCCTTTGTGTTATCCACTGGATAGTGATTTATCCGGTGCACAGCGCTATCCATCAGATAAATCACTATCCAGTGGATAGTTATTAACAAAAGCCTTTGTGTTATCCACTGGATAGTGATTTATCCGGTGCACAGCGCTATCCATCAGATAAATCACTATCCAGTGGATAGTTATTAACAAAAGCCTTTGTGTTATCCACTGGATAGTGATTTATCCGGTGGATAGTGCTATCCATCAGATAAATCACTATCCAGTGGATAGTTATTAACAAAAGCCTTTGTGTTATCCACTGGATAGTGATTTATCCGGTGCACAGCGCTATCCATCAGATAAATCACTATCCAGTGGATAGTTATTAACAAAAGCCTTTGTGTTATCCACTGGATAGTGATTTATCCGGTGCACAGCGCTATCCATCAGATAAATCACTATCCAGTGGATAGTTATTAACAAAAGCCTTTGTGTTATCCACTGGATAGTGATTTATCCGGTGGATAGTGCTATCCACCTTTTGAACAACCGGGGCCTGGTGTACAGTCTCCACAAAGTTTCTGGAGAGGCGAATTAAGGTCTATGGGAAAACAACAGACTGTAGATAGGAACATTTATTAGACTGAGGAAATTCTAATTCCTGCCAATGGACACAAAAATAGGCACTATTGAATGGTTTCTCATATAGCTAAGAAACTCAAACCTGCAGAAGAGGTCATGGTGCCAATGCTTGCTATACACTCTGTAGTTAGCTGGTCATTGCTGGAGACATCCAAATAACAGAGGCGTCTTAGTTTTCCTGGAATCTTTTCTGAGAGGGTTTGCAATGCCTTGTTTGTTAGTGAACATCCAGATAAAAGCAGCTTGGTGAGACTGGAGTTACCTTCTGTTACTGGGGAATCTATTTCAGATAAAACCACATAAGAGATTTAATTAACAAACAAAAATATTAACACAATTAGTCAAAAGGTGAACTGACCAAATGCCTTGAAACTTTCTTTTGCTATTCTTTTAGAAAAATTACCAGAAGAAGCACGCCATAAACAGGACATGTACTACTATTTCTGTATTGCTTTTAGCTTAGCTGTTTTATTCCTTCAGAGAGAAGCTTATCACGTACATCTACATGTACATGATAATCTTCTTCTTCAGATCACTGCATTTTTACAAGTAGCTTTATGATGACCAATAAAATCTGCAGTTGGACTTGAAGTAGCCAAACGGCTCGAGATAAAAAGCTGGTGTTTGAGATAGACAACCTCTACAACCGTGGTCACAATGTTTGGGGACACTTCACTTTTTTATAACCTTTTCTTTGCACAAACTGAAAATGAGCGATAATAAATACTCACCCAAACCATCTTTCAACGTTTTCCCCCCAACCCCCCTAAACAAGGTTGAAGTCCATAACGTGTAGAAGATCTGTGAGACATGTTTGACTCCTGACACCCAACTCTGTTCAGGGGGGGTGGGGGATATATTTTATTTATGTTTTAATAGGAAAAAATGAAAAGTGTCCCAAAGATATTGGCCACGGTTGTCCGAGTAAATAGGATAACCAGGATCTCACAGCAAAAGATTTATTGTGGGTTATGTTATTGACTGTATTACAGTATAAATCCAATCTCAGGCGAATTAAAAAGCAACCGAAACTTAAAAATGTTTATAGGTGGTCTTATGCGTTTCAACATTGATGTGGTTGGATTTCTTTTGGACGCCGGGGGAAGGCACTTTAAGAGTAATAAGCGTAAACATAAAATAATAAGTTGGAAGTTGAAAAGCACAAAATAAAATTAAGTAAATTGCAATTTTTCTTACGACTACAATTTATTACGCGGCGAATATGGCTTTTGAAACGCCAATAGAGCCATATTTTCTAGATACAAACACAGGATGCCACTCAAACATGGGTTAGTATTCCTGTGGTTCAACATAGACTCTTTAGTAGGAAGTTCCGTGCAAACTGTAGTCGCTGACTATGGAAAGCCTACAAACTCGCCAACAGAGGCAGGTTTATTTAATAACGTACAGCAGGGCCAATTTGACTACGTTTCCTACACGGGAAAGCTTTGCCACAGCAATAGTTGACGCGTTTGAGAGAACAACTGTTGCGAAAGTGTTGCAGTGGGTCGTTTGCATTGAGCGTCACAAGGGTGACTCTGACCCAGAACGCAGTCATCATTATCACATAGCTGTAAAACTTTCCAAGAAAACAAGATGGGCGAATGTTCGCTCTTTTCTAGACAAGGAATTTCATATTCAAGTGAATTTCAGTGCCATTCATAGCACGTATTATAGTGCGTACAAATACACTGTGAAAGAAGACGCAGAACCGCTGTTCTCCACTAACCATCCAGACCTCCACGACAATTGTGAACCACAAACTGAAAAGGCTATAAGCGAACGAAAGAGAAAGGGTAAACAAACAGAGAGTCGAGCCCGAATAAAGAGGGCCGCACGCAAAAGGATGTCTGTTTACGATGTGACTCAAGTTATCCAGACGCGTGGCATCGCTTCACGATTAGAATTAGTAGCGTTGGCTGTTCAGCAAAATCGCGATGGAAAATCAAATCTGGCGGAATTCATAGCTAATAGAGGTCAGAGAGTTGTCGATGAGGCTCTACAATTGGCGAAAGAATTCGCAGAGGCAGAAGTCCAGTTAGCAAGGAGCAAGAAAAGTCGCGTAGAATTGCTCGATGAGGCTTACAAGGGCGAGTGTGCAAGCGAATGCAATGATCGATGGCTACAGTGCGCGATAAGTTTAATTGAAAACAATGGTATTTTGCTGAATCACTTCTGTGAGTCTATTTACGCAGCGCTTCATTTAGGACGAGCAAAGTACCGCAACATTTTCATCCACGGACCCGCCAATGCTGGCAAAACCTTTATTTTGTCGCCTCTGAAATCTATTTATCGAGCATTTTGTAACCCCGCAACAGGTACTTTCGCTTGGGTGGGAGCAGAATTGTCCGAGATTATCATGTTAAACGACTTTCGTTGGAGCCCTTCTATAATCCCTTGGTCAGATTTGCTGCAGATGTTGGAAGGCGACATCGTTCATCTTCCAGCACCTAAAAACTTTTGTAGCAAAGATATCGAATTCAAGAAAGACACGCCATTCTTTGCAACAGCCGATGCTCCACTGGTCTTAGTCAAAGGTGGGTCAATCGACCAGGCGAATACTCAGATGATGTCAGTTCGTTGGCGTTTCTTCCATTTCTGGAAACAAATACCAGAAAAAGATCAACTGGCTCTAAAACCGTGTCCAAAATGTTTTGCCAAACTAATTCTGGACAATAAATGAAAACTAAAGGAATTTGCAAATGTAAACAAACCGTGCTAAATATAAACGGAGTCAAATCATGCACTTCCGGTGACGTTCTTTGCGACAGTGCTCCATCGAAAAATGTCCCATTTTAACTATAAAAATACCTTTTAAAATCTCATTTATCATATAGAAATAACGAGAATGTAATTTGATTATAATTGTTTATGACATTTTCATCGAATAAGGTGGTGGGGTGAAAAAATGAACAGTGCTCCATCATATGTTTATAATACAATTCACGCTAATTATACTATTTTAGTAACGTTTTGGTGGAGCACTGTTGAAAATACGAGAAGTAGATATAATTTTGAAAAAGCTGTTGTTATTTTGCATAGCAGAGTTGTTCATGTTGTTATCAGGCTAATAAGAATTACCTTTTTTCTCTGTAAAACACGAACAGAGCTGACTTAAAAGTGGAGAACTGTGTTGCGTTACAACGGTGCGCCACCCGCATCTTCAGAGATTACGCAAGACATTAAATTATTTGAAATTAACTTTATTTGTTATTTAACTGAAAAGTTTACTACGATATTGATATTCCTTGAATTATTTCACATCTAATACTTGATCCTTGCACCTTTTGATGCAATAATTTGCTCCATTCGCTTAGGCATGCTTGCTATTGTGCGATCAATAACTGCAGGATCTATAGAATCAAAACAGCTAATCACTCGACTCTTGAAATCTTTAAAAGACTCGCGTATTATTTGTAGACGAATGGCTTCCTTTTCTAACATATTTCTCACAATATTGAAAATATTCTCAATGGGGTTCACGCAAGGGCTGCGAGCCGGAATTTGGTGTAGCTCTGCGCCGATCTCTTTTAACGCTAACTTCGCGGCACTAGACACTTGCGATGGATCGTTATCCATAACAAACAATCGCCGTTTCCCTGGACGAGCTCTTTGGAAACACATAAGAAATTTATCTCTCACGAAAGAAGCGAAAAATTTACCGTTCATGGTTTCATAGACCTCACGGAGAATTACACCCTTCTTATAACTAATAGCTACTAAAAGATGCAGTCTTTTTCCCCCAGCGAGATTTTTGGACCCCTTGGCCGTTAGAGTGAGTCCCTCAGATTTTCGTCGCCAAACACGCGCCTTTGGTTGAGTTGCTGTGCTTAAAGGATTAGTCTTGTGAATAAAAGACACCCCATCTAAGTAAAAAGCCACATCTTTGGTCCAGAACTCGGGGCGTTCTTGTACTTTTCGTCTCATCCTTCGGGCATACTGCAATCTTATGCGGCGATCTTTTGCGCTCAGTAATCCTTTTTTTCTCGTCTGCAGGTGCTTGTACCCATGCTCGTTTAGATAACGAGAAAACGTTCTTCTGCTTGCCAGATGGCTCATTCCAGTCGCCTCGGTTAACTGTTTGATAGTAAAATTCACATTCTTGCTTCGTACCTTTCCAATAGCGCGAATTAAAGCTCTCATTCCGCGTTCATCCACCTTCCTTGGGCGTCCTCTTTTGTTCTTCCCCGCTTGGCCTCTTGACCTCGATTTCGCACCAGTACATAAACGATGCACTTCGGACTTGGAGATTTGGCATTTTGTAGCAATTTCACGGTAACTTAAAGGATTCGGAGACCTTTTTCTCAAAAGTACAGCTAAAGCTTTGGCCTCTGCTGATATTCGTACACGCTGATTTACCATTTTGAATGTTGTGTTGTGTATACAGCCCGCTGGATTTAAGAGTTTCTTTATGACGCAAATATGACTATACCTACCACGCGCAAAAGAATGTTCGCACCCATCTTATCGCCCACATTAATGCAACTTAGTTTTCCTTTCCGCTACTTCCTTTTCTGCACATTACCAAAAATACGTTCCTGCCTTAACCGTTCATTTTAATCACGTACTTAGTCGATCCATTTCGAGTTCCGATTGGCTTGTAGATACATTAAGTGACTTTACACGAATAACAGACATACATACACACGAGAAAGATACACCCAAATCATGGAAAACACATTTCAAACCATGAGAACAACAAAAACGTACTACAGATTTGTAGCGACACCAATATAAAAGTCCATATTAAGACATGTTACATGACCATAACTTCTCGGACAACCGTGGTCACAATGTTTGGGGACACTTCACTTTTTTATAACCTTTTCTTTGCACAAACTGAAAATGAGCGATAATAAATACTCACCCAAACCATCTTTCAACGTTTTCCCCCCAACCCCCCTAAACAAGGTTGAAGTCCATAACGTGTAGAAGATCTGTGAGACATGTTTGACTCCTGACACCCAACTCTGTTCAGGGGGGGTGGGGGATATATTTTATTTATGTTTTAATAGGAAAAAATGAAAAGTGTCCCAAAGATATTGGCCACGGTTGTCCGAGTAAATAGGATAACCAGGATCTCACAGCAAAAGATTTATTGTGGGTTATGTTATTGACTGTATTACAGTATAAATCCAATCTCAGGCGAATTAAAAAGCAACCGAAACTTAAAAATGTTTATAGGTGGTCTTATGCGTTTCAACATTGATGTGGTTGGATTTCTTTTGGACGCCGGGGGAAGGCACTTTAAGAGTAATAAGCGTAAACATAAAATAATAAGTTGGAAGTTGAAAAGCACAAAATAAAATTAAGTAAATTGCAATTTTTCTTACGACTACAATTTATTACGCGGCGAATATGGCTTTTGAAACGCCAATAGAGCCATATTTTCTAGATACAAACACAGGATGCCACTCAAACATGGGTTAGTATTCCTGTGGTTCAACATAGACTCTTTAGTAGGAAGTTCCGTGCAAACTGTAGTCGCTGACTATGGAAAGCCTACAAACTCGCCAACAGAGGCAGGTTTATTTAATAACGTACAGCAGGGCCAATTTGACTACGTTTCCTACACGGGAAAGCTTTGCCACAGCAATAGTTGACGCGTTTGAGAGAACAACTGTTGCGAAAGTGTTGCAGTGGGTCGTTTGCATTGAGCGTCACAAGGGTGACTCTGACCCAGAACGCAGTCATCATTATCACATAGCTGTAAAACTTTCCAAGAAAACAAGATGGGCGAATGTTCGCTCTTTTCTAGACAAGGAATTTCATATTCAAGTGAATTTCAGTGCCATTCATAGCACGTATTATAGTGCGTACAAATACACTGTGAAAGAAGACGCAGAACCGCTGTTCTCCACTAACCATCCAGACCTCCACGACAATTGTGAACCACAAACTGAAAAGGCTATAAGCGAACGAAAGAGAAAGGGTAAACAAACAGAGAGTCGAGCCCGAATAAAGAGGGCCGCACGCAAAAGGATGTCTGTTTACGATGTGACTCAAGTTATCCAGACGCGTGGCATCGCTTCACGATTAGAATTAGTAGCGTTGGCTGTTCAGCAAAATCGCGATGGAAAATCAAATCTGGCGGAATTCATAGCTAATAGAGGTCAGAGAGTTGTCGATGAGGCTCTACAATTGGCGAAAGAATTCGCAGAGGCAGAAGTCCAGTTAGCAAGGAGCAAGAAAAGTCGCGTAGAATTGCTCGATGAGGCTTACAAGGGCGAGTGTGCAAGCGAATGCAATGATCGATGGCTACAGTGCGCGATAAGTTTAATTGAAAACAATGGTATTTTGCTGAATCACTTCTGTGAGTCTATTTACGCAGCGCTTCATTTAGGACGAGCAAAGTACCGCAACATTTTCATCCACGGACCCGCCAATGCTGGCAAAACCTTTATTTTGTCGCCTCTGAAATCTATTTATCGAGCATTTTGTAACCCCGCAACAGGTACTTTCGCTTGGGTGGGAGCAGAATTGTCCGAGATTATCATGTTAAACGACTTTCGTTGGAGCCCTTCTATAATCCCTTGGTCAGATTTGCTGCAGATGTTGGAAGGCGACATCGTTCATCTTCCAGCACCTAAAAACTTTTGTAGCAAAGATATCGAATTCAAGAAAGACACGCCATTCTTTGCAACAGCCGATGCTCCACTGGTCTTAGTCAAAGGTGGGTCAATCGACCAGGCGAATACTCAGATGATGTCAGTTCGTTGGCGTTTCTTCCATTTCTGGAAACAAATACCAGAAAAAGATCAACTGGCTCTAAAACCGTGTCCAAAATGTTTTGCCAAACTAATTCTGGACAATAAATGAAAACTAAAGGAATTTGCAAATGTAAACAAACCGTGCTAAATATAAACGGAGTCAAATCATGCACTTCCGGTGACGTTCTTTGCGACAGTGCTCCATCGAAAAATGTCCCATTTTAACTATAAAAATACCTTTTAAAATCTCATTTATCATATAGAAATAACGAGAATGTAATTTGATTATAATTGTTTATGACATTTTCATCGAATAAGGTGGTGGGGTGAAAAAATGAACAGTGCTCCATCATATGTTTATAATACAATTCACGCTAATTATACTATTTTAGTAACGTTTTGGTGGAGCACTGTTGAAAATACGAGAAGTAGATATAATTTTGAAAAAGCTGTTGTTATTTTGCATAGCAGAGTTGTTCATGTTGTTATCAGGCTAATAAGAATTACCTTTTTTCTCTGTAAAACACGAACAGAGCTGACTTAAAAGTGGAGAACTGTGTTGCGTTACAACGGTGCGCCACCCGCATCTTCAGAGATTACGCAAGACATTAAATTATTTGAAATTAACTTTATTTGTTATTTAACTGAAAAGTTTACTACGATATTGATATTCCTTGAATTATTTCACATCTAATACTTGATCCTTGCACCTTTTGATGCAATAATTTGCTCCATTCGCTTAGGCATGCTTGCTATTGTGCGATCAATAACTGCAGGATCTATAGAATCAAAACAGCTAATCACTCGACTCTTGAAATCTTTAAAAGACTCGCGTATTATTTGTAGACGAATGGCTTCCTTTTCTAACATATTTCTCACAATATTGAAAATATTCTCAATGGGGTTCACGCAAGGGCTGCGAGCCGGAATTTGGTGTAGCTCTGCGCCGATCTCTTTTAACGCTAACTTCGCGGCACTAGACACTTGCGATGGATCGTTATCCATAACAAACAATCGCCGTTTCCCTGGACGAGCTCTTTGGAAACACATAAGAAATTTATCTCTCACGAAAGAAGCGAAAAATTTACCGTTCATGGTTTCATAGACCTCACGGAGAATTACACCCTTCTTATAACTAATAGCTACTAAAAGATGCAGTCTTTTTCCCCCAGCGAGATTTTTGGACCCCTTGGCCGTTAGAGTGAGTCCCTCAGATTTTCGTCGCCAAACACGCGCCTTTGGTTGAGTTGCTGTGCTTAAAGGATTAGTCTTGTGAATAAAAGACACCCCATCTAAGTAAAAAGCCACATCTTTGGTCCAGAACTCGGGGCGTTCTTGTACTTTTCGTCTCATCCTTCGGGCATACTGCAATCTTATGCGGCGATCTTTTGCGCTCAGTAATCCTTTTTTTCTCGTCTGCAGGTGCTTGTACCCATGCTCGTTTAGATAACGAGAAAACGTTCTTCTGCTTGCCAGATGGCTCATTCCAGTCGCCTCGGTTAACTGTTTGATAGTAAAATTCACATTCTTGCTTCGTACCTTTCCAATAGCGCGAATTAAAGCTCTCATTCCGCGTTCATCCACCTTCCTTGGGCGTCCTCTTTTGTTCTTCCCCGCTTGGCCTCTTGACCTCGATTTCGCACCAGTACATAAACGATGCACTTCGGACTTGGAGATTTGGCATTTTGTAGCAATTTCACGGTAACTTAAAGGATTCGGAGACCTTTTTCTCAAAAGTACAGCTAAAGCTTTGGCCTCTGCTGATATTCGTACACGCTGATTTACCATTTTGAATGTTGTGTTGTGTATACAGCCCGCTGGATTTAAGAGTTTCTTTATGACGCAAATATGACTATACCTACCACGCGCAAAAGAATGTTCGCACCCATCTTATCGCCCACATTAATGCAACTTAGTTTTCCTTTCCGCTACTTCCTTTTCTGCACATTACCAAAAATACGTTCCTGCCTTAACCGTTCATTTTAATCACGTACTTAGTCGATCCATTTCGAGTTCCGATTGGCTTGTAGATACATTAAGTGACTTTACACGAATAACAGACATACATACACACGAGAAAGATACACCCAAATCATGGAAAACACATTTCAAACCATGAGAACAACAAAAACGTACTACAGATTTGTAGCGACACCAATATAAAAGTCCATATTAAGACATGTTACATGACCATAACTTCTCGGACAACCGTGGTCACAATGTTTGGGGACACTTCACTTTTTTATAACCTTTTCTTTGCACAAACTGAAAATGAGCGATAATAAATACTCACCCAAACCATCTTTCAACGTTTTCCCCCCAACCCCCCTAAACAAGGTTGAAGTCCATAACGTGTAGAAGATCTGTGAGACATGTTTGACTCCTGACACCCAACTCTGTTCAGGGGGGGTGGGGGATATATTTTATTTATGTTTTAATAGGAAAAAATGAAAAGTGTCCCAAAGATATTGGCCACGGTTGTCCGAGTAAATAGGATAACCAGGATCTCACAGCAAAAGATTTATTGTGGGTTATGTTATTGACTGTATTACAGTATAAATCCAATCTCAGGCGAATTAAAAAGCAACCGAAACTTAAAAATGTTTATAGGTGGTCTTATGCGTTTCAACATTGATGTGGTTGGATTTCTTTTGGACGCCGGGGGAAGGCACTTTAAGAGTAATAAGCGTAAACATAAAATAATAAGTTGGAAGTTGAAAAGCACAAAATAAAATTAAGTAAATTGCAATTTTTCTTACGACTACAATTTATTACGCGGCGAATATGGCTTTTGAAACGCCAATAGAGCCATATTTTCTAGATACAAACACAGGATGCCACTCAAACATGGGTTAGTATTCCTGTGGTTCAACATAGACTCTTTAGTAGGAAGTTCCGTGCAAACTGTAGTCGCTGACTATGGAAAGCCTACAAACTCGCCAACAGAGGCAGGTTTATTTAATAACGTACAGCAGGGCCAATTTGACTACGTTTCCTACACGGGAAAGCTTTGCCACAGCAATAGTTGACGCGTTTGAGAGAACAACTGTTGCGAAAGTGTTGCAGTGGGTCGTTTGCATTGAGCGTCACAAGGGTGACTCTGACCCAGAACGCAGTCATCATTATCACATAGCTGTAAAACTTTCCAAGAAAACAAGATGGGCGAATGTTCGCTCTTTTCTAGACAAGGAATTTCATATTCAAGTGAATTTCAGTGCCATTCATAGCACGTATTATAGTGCGTACAAATACACTGTGAAAGAAGACGCAGAACCGCTGTTCTCCACTAACCATCCAGACCTCCACGACAATTGTGAACCACAAACTGAAAAGGCTATAAGCGAACGAAAGAGAAAGGGTAAACAAACAGAGAGTCGAGCCCGAATAAAGAGGGCCGCACGCAAAAGGATGTCTGTTTACGATGTGACTCAAGTTATCCAGACGCGTGGCATCGCTTCACGATTAGAATTAGTAGCGTTGGCTGTTCAGCAAAATCGCGATGGAAAATCAAATCTGGCGGAATTCATAGCTAATAGAGGTCAGAGAGTTGTCGATGAGGCTCTACAATTGGCGAAAGAATTCGCAGAGGCAGAAGTCCAGTTAGCAAGGAGCAAGAAAAGTCGCGTAGAATTGCTCGATGAGGCTTACAAGGGCGAGTGTGCAAGCGAATGCAATGATCGATGGCTACAGTGCGCGATAAGTTTAATTGAAAACAATGGTATTTTGCTGAATCACTTCTGTGAGTCTATTTACGCAGCGCTTCATTTAGGACGAGCAAAGTACCGCAACATTTTCATCCACGGACCCGCCAATGCTGGCAAAACCTTTATTTTGTCGCCTCTGAAATCTATTTATCGAGCATTTTGTAACCCCGCAACAGGTACTTTCGCTTGGGTGGGAGCAGAATTGTCCGAGATTATCATGTTAAACGACTTTCGTTGGAGCCCTTCTATAATCCCTTGGTCAGATTTGCTGCAGATGTTGGAAGGCGACATCGTTCATCTTCCAGCACCTAAAAACTTTTGTAGCAAAGATATCGAATTCAAGAAAGACACGCCATTCTTTGCAACAGCCGATGCTCCACTGGTCTTAGTCAAAGGGGGTCAATCGACCAGGCGAATACTCAGATGATGTCAGTTCGTTGGCGTTTCTTCCATTTCTGGAAACAAATACCAGAAAAAGATCAACTGGCTCTAAAACCGTGTCCAAAATGTTTTGCCAAACTAATTCTGGACAATAAATGAAAACTAAAGGAATTTGCAAATGTAAACAAACCGTGCTAAATATAAACGGAGTCAAATCATGCACTTCCGGTGACGTTCTTTGCGACAGTGCTCCATCGAAAAATGTCCCATTTTAACTATAAAAATACCTTTTAAAATCTCATTTATCATATAGAAATAACGAGAATGTAATTTGATTATAATTGTTTATGACATTTTCATCGAATAAGGTGGTGGGGTGAAAAAATGAACAGTGCTCCATCATATGTTTATAATACAATTCACGCTAATTATACTATTTTAGTAACGTTTTGGTGGAGCACTGTTGAAAATACGAGAAGTAGATATAATTTTGAAAAAGCTGTTGTTATTTTGCATAGCAGAGTTGTTCATGTTGTTATCAGGCTAATAAGAATTACCTTTTTTCTCTGTAAAACACGAACAGAGCTGACTTAAAAGTGGAGAACTGTGTTGCGTTACAACGGTGCGCCACCCGCATCTTCAGAGATTACGCAAGACATTAAATTATTTGAAATTAACTTTATTTGTTATTTAACTGAAAAGTTTACTACGATATTGATATTCCTTGAATTATTTCACATCTAATACTTGATCCTTGCACCTTTTGATGCAATAATTTGCTCCATTCGCTTAGGCATGCTTGCTATTGTGCGATCAATAACTGCAGGATCTATAGAATCAAAACAGCTAATCACTCGACTCTTGAAATCTTTAAAAGACTCGCGTATTATTTGTAGACGAATGGCTTCCTTTTCTAACATATTTCTCACAATATTGAAAATATTCTCAATGGGGTTCACGCAAGGGCTGCGAGCCGGAATTTGGTGTAGCTCTGCGCCGATCTCTTTTAACGCTAACTTCGCGGCACTAGACACTTGCGATGGATCGTTATCCATAACAAACAATCGCCGTTTCCCTGGACGAGCTCTTTGGAAACACATAAGAAATTTATCTCTCACGAAAGAAGCGAAAAATTTACCGTTCATGGTTTCATAGACCTCACGGAGAATTACACCCTTCTTATAACTAATAGCTACTAAAAGATGCAGTCTTTTTCCCCCAGCGAGATTTTTGGACCCCTTGGCCGTTAGAGTGAGTCCCTCAGATTTTCGTCGCCAAACACGCGCCTTTGGTTGAGTTGCTGTGCTTAAAGGATTAGTCTTGTGAATAAAAGACACCCCATCTAAGTAAAAAGCCACATCTTTGGTCCAGAACTCGGGGCGTTCTTGTACTTTTCGTCTCATCCTTCGGGCATACTGCAATCTTATGCGGCGATCTTTTGCGCTCAGTAATCCTTTTTTTCTCGTCTGCAGGTGCTTGTACCCATGCTCGTTTAGATAACGAGAAAACGTTCTTCTGCTTGCCAGATGGCTCATTCCAGTCGCCTCGGTTAACTGTTTGATAGTAAAATTCACATTCTTGCTTCGTACCTTTCCAATAGCGCGAATTAAAGCTCTCATTCCGCGTTCATCCACCTTCCTTGGGCGTCCTCTTTTGTTCTTCCCCGCTTGGCCTCTTGACCTCGATTTCGCACCAGTACATAAACGATGCACTTCGGACTTGGAGATTTGGCATTTTGTAGCAATTTCACGGTAACTTAAAGGATTCGGAGACCTTTTTCTCAAAAGTACAGCTAAAGCTTTGGCCTCTGCTGATATTCGTACACGCTGATTTACCATTTTGAATGTTGTGTTGTGTATACAGCCCGCTGGATTTAAGAGTTTCTTTATGACGCAAATATGACTATACCTACCACGCGCAAAAGAATGTTCGCACCCATCTTATCGCCCACATTAATGCAACTTAGTTTTCCTTTCCGCTACTTCCTTTTCTGCACATTACCAAAAATACGTTCCTGCCTTAACCGTTCATTTTAATCACGTACTTATCGATCCATTTCGAGTTCCGATTGGCTTGTAGATACATTAAGTGACTTTACACGAATAACAGACATACATACACACGAGAAAGATACACCCAAATCATGGAAAACACATTTCAAACCATGAGAACAACAAAAACGTACTACAGATTTGTAGCGACACCAATATAAAAGTCCATATTAAGACATGTTACATGACCATAACTTCTCGGACAACCGTGGTCACAATGTTTGGGGACACTTCACTTTTTTATAACCTTTTCTTTGCACAAACTGAAAATGAGCGATAATAAATACTCACCCAAACCATCTTTCAACGTTTTCCCCCCAACCCCCCTAAACAAGGTTGAAGTCCATAACGTGTAAAGATCTGTGAGACATGTTTGACTCCTGACACCCAACTCTGTTCAGGGGGGGTGGGGGATATATTTTATTTATGTTTTAATAGGAAAAAATGAAAAGTGTCCCAAAGATATTGGCCACGGTTGTCCGAGTAAATAGATAACCAGGATCTCACAGCAAAAGATTTATTGTGGGTTATGTTATTGACTGTATTACAGTATAAATCCAATCTCAGGCGAATTAAAAAGCAACCGAAACTTAAAAATGTTTATAGGTGGTCTTATGCGTTTCAACATTGATGTGGTTGGATTTTCTTTTGGACGCCGGGGGAAGGCACTTTAAGAGTAATAAGCGTAAACATAAAATAATAAGTTGGAAGTTGAAAAGCACAAAATAAAATTAAGTAAATTGCAATTTTTCTTACGACTACAATTTATTACGCGGCGAATATGGCTTTTGAAACGCCAATAGAGCCATATTTTCTAGATACAAACACAGGATGCCACTCAAACATGGGTTAGTATTCCTGTGGTTCAACATAGACTCTTTAGTAGAAGTTCCGTGCAAACTGTAGTCGCTGACTATGGAAAGCCTACAAACTCGCCAACAGAGGCAGGTTTATTAATAACGTACAGCAGGGCCAATTTGACTACGTTTCCTACACGGAAAGCTTTGCCACAGCAATAGTTGACGCGTTTGAGAGAACAACTGTTGCGAAAGTGTTGCAGTGGGTCGTTTGCATTGAGCGTCACAAGGGTGACTCTGACCCAGAACGCAGTCATCATTATCACATAGCTGTAAAACTTTCCAAGAAAACAAGATGGGCGAATGTTCGCTCTTTTCTAGACAAGGAATTTCATATTCAAGTGAATTTCAGTGCCATTCATAGCACGTATTATAGTGCGTACAAATACACTGTGAAAGAAGACGCAGAACCGCTGTTCTCCACTAACCATCCAGACCTCCACGACAATTGTGAACCACAAACTGAAAAGGCTATAAGCGAACGAAAGAGAAAGGGTAAACAAACAGAGAGTCGAGCCCGAATAAAGAGGGCCGCACGCAAAAGGATGTCTGTTTACGATGTGACTCAAGTTATCCAGACGCGTGGCATCGCTTCACGATTAGAATTAGTAGCGTTGGCTGTTCAGCAAAATCGCGATGGAAAATCAAATCTGGCGGAATTCATAGCTAATAGAGGTCAGAGAGTTGTCGATGAGGCTCTACAATTGGCGAAAGAATTCGCAGAGGCAGAAGTCCAGTTAGCAAGGAGCAAGAAAAGTCGCGTAGAATTGCTCGATGAGGCTTACAAGGGCGAGTGTGCAAGCGAATGCAATGATCGATGGCTACAGTGCGCGATAAGTTTAATTGAAAACATGGTATTTTGCTGAATCACTTCTGTGAGTCTATTTACGCAGCGCTTCATTTAGGACGAGCAAAGTACCGCAACATTTTATCCACGGACCCGCCAATGCTGGCAAAACCTTTATTTTGTCGCCTCTGAAATCTATTTATCGAGCATTTTGTAACCCGCAACAGGTACTTTCGCTTGGGTGGGAGCAGAATTGTCCGAGATTATCATGTTAACGACTTTCGTTGGAGCCCTTCTATAATCCCTTGGTCAGATTTTGCTGCAGATGTTGGAAGGCGACATCGTTCATCTTCCAGCACCTAAAAACTTTGTAGCAAAGATATCGAATTCAAGAAAGACACGCCATTCTTTGCAACAGCCGATGCTCCACTGGTCTTAGTCAAAGGTGGGTCAATCGACCAGGCGAATACTCAGATGATGTCAGTTCGTTGGCGTTTCTTCCATTTCTGGAAACAAATACCAGAAAAAGATCAACTGGCTCTAAAACCGTGTCAAAATGTTTTGCCAAACTAATTCTGGACAATAAATGAAAACTAAAGGAATTTGCAAATGTAAACAAACCGTGCTAAATATAAACGAGTCAATCATGCACTTCCGGTGACGTTCTTTGCGACAGTGCTCCATCGAAAAATGTCCCATTTTAACTATAAAAATACCTTTTAAAATCTCATTTATCATATAGAAATAACGAGAAGTAATTTGATTATAATTGTTATGACATTTTCATCGAATAAGGTGGTGGGGTGAAAAAATGAACAGTGCTCCATCATATGTTTATATACAATTCACGCTAATTATACTATTTTAGTAACGTTTTGGTGGAGCACTGTTGAAAATACGAGAAGTAGATATAATTTTGAAAAAGCTGTTGTTATTTTGCATAGCAGAGTTGTTCATGTTGTTATCAGGCTAATAAGAATTACCTTTTTCTCTGTAAAACACGAACAGAGCTGACTTAAAAGTGGAGAACTGTGTTGCGTTACAACGGTGCGCCACCCGCATCTTCAGAGATTACGCAAGACATTAAATTATTTGAAATTAACTTTTATTTGTTATTTAACTGAAAAGTTTACTACGATATTGATATCCTTGAATTATTTCACATCTAATACTTGATCCTTGCACTTTTGATGCAATAATTTGCTCCATTCGCTTAGGCATGCTTGCTATTGTGCGATCAATAACTGCAGGATCTATAGAATCAAAACAGCTAATCACTCGACTCTTGAAATCTTTAAAGACTCGCGTATTATTTGTAGACGAATGCTTCCTTTCTAACATATTCTCACAATATTGAAAAATTTTCTCAATGGGGTTCACGCAAGGGCTGCGAGCCGGAATTGGTGTAGCTCTGCGCCGATCTCTTTTAACGCTAACTTCGCGGCACTAGACACTTGCGATGGATCGTTATCCATAACAAACAATCGCCGTTTCCCTGGACGAGCTCTTTGGAAACACATAAGAAATTTATCTCTCACGAAAGAAGCGAAAAATTTACCGTTCATGGTTTCAATAGACCTCACGGTGAATTACACCCTTCTTTAACTAATAGCTACTAAAAGATGCAGTCTTTTTCCCCCAGCGAGATTTTTGGACCCCTTGGCCGTTAGAGTGAGTCCCTCAGATTTTCGTCGCCAAACACGCGCCTTTGGTTGAGTTGCTGTGCTTAAAGGATTAGTCTTGTGAATAAAAGACACCCCATCTAAGTAAAAAGCCACATCTTTGGTCCAGAACTCGGGGCGTTCTTGTACTTTTCGTCTCATCCTTCGGGCATACTGCAATCTTATGCGGCGATCTTTTGCGCTCAGTAATCCTTTTTTTCTCGTCTGCAGGTGCTTGTACCCATGCTCGTTTAGATAACGAGAAAACGTTCTTCTGCTTGCCAGATGGCTCATTCCAGTCGCCCTCGGTTAACTGTTTGATAGTAAAATTCACTTGCTTCGTTCTTTGTTCGTACCTTTCCAATAGCGCGAATTAAAGCTCTCATTCCGCGTTCATCCACCTTCCTTGGGCGTCCTCTTTTGTTCTTCCCCGCTTGGCCTCTTGACCTCGATTTCGCACCAGTACATAAACGATGCACTTCGGACTTGGAGATTTGGCATTTTGTAGCAATTTCACGGTAACTTAAAGGATTCGGAGACCTTTTTCTCAAAAGTACAGCTAAAGCTTTGGCCTCTGCTGATATTCGTACACGCTGATTTACCATTTTGAATGTTGTGTTGTGTATACAGCCCGCTGGATTTAAGAGTTTCTTTATGACGCAAATATGACTATACCTACCACGCGCAAAAGAATGTTCGCACCCATCTTATCGCCCACATTAATGCAACTTAGTTTTCCTTTCCGCTACTTCCTTTTCTGCACATTACCAAAAATACGTTCCTGCCTTAACCGTTCATTTTAATCACGTACTTAGTCGATCCATTTCGAGTTCCGATTGGCTTGTAGATACATTAAGTGACTTTACACGAATAACAGACATACATACACACGAGAAAGATACACCCAAATCATGGAAAACACATTTCAAACCATGAGAACAACAAAAACGTACTACAGATTTGTAGCGACACCAATATAAAAGTCCATATTAAGACATGTTACATGACCATAACTTCTCGGACAACCGTGGTCACAATGTTTGGGGACACTTCACTTTTTTATAACCTTTTCTTTGCACAAACTGAAAATGAGCGATAATAAATACTCACCCAAACCATCTTTCAACGTTTTCCCCCCAACCCCCCTAAACAAGGTTGAAGTCCATAACGTGTAGAAGATCTGTGAGACATGTTTGACTCCTGACACCCAACTCTGTTCAGGGGGGGTGGGGGATATATTTTATTTATGTTTTAATAGGAAAAAATGAAAAGTGTCCCAAAGATATTGGCCACGGTTGTAGCATCAAATATAACAGCTGAGTCTAATTTATTAACAGACCTGGCGGTTTCCACTCATCCTGTTCAATAACTTTGGTGCCCTCAAGAAACAGTTCCTCTAGAGTGGGATGACAAATGCAGCTGTACAGAAAGTCCAATAAAAATGAAAGACTAGAAACCTTCAATTAAATAAAAAATAAATAAATAAAACATAACATACTACACTACTTACGAAAATGGCAATACAACTTGCAATTGTTTGATCATAATAAATTTCTAAAGTATTAGTCCCTGATTGACAAGTATGAAAATGTTTTTTTTTTAAGATAGTCAGACTTATGGGCAGTAAAATGGTATTACTATATTTGTTAAAATACTTGTAAAAAGAATGTTTACCTCATGTCCTGCTGCATTCAAACTGATAAGTGAATGGTTGTGCTGTATTCCTGTCACCAAGCAGCAAGCAGCAATCTGGTTTCTGTACAAACAGAAACCCATAAGTGGGTTGAAACGTGTAACGCGTATTTACGGCTTCCAAATATCCATTTTTTTTGCTTAGTACCATATTTGGAAACCCCTTGGTCCCTCGAGATTGGAAGCAAGTTGTTCTACTAGCGAATTGATTGGTTAATATTTTTATCTTGACTTTCCAAATATGGCTGTAACAACTTTTTAGCAAATTGAATAATTGGAAGCTTGTTTTGAAGCGTACAAGAGACAGTTGCATGTTTCAACCCACTTATGGGTTTCTGGTACAAATCAATGCATGAAGGCTGTGAACTCTCAATCCACCAATGATCAATATCCAATTTCTCCTTCAGTTGCTACTTATTAATTTAGGTATACGGTCCTTAAAAATCTCAACAGGAAAACACGTCTTATTGAAAAAAGCGGGTTGTTTTTGGTTTTGGTTTTTTTTAAGGGGGGGGGGGGGGTTTGAGGAGGCCCCTTTCAAACCCTTCGCAAACATTTGCAAACCTTTTTCAAACCCTTTGCAAACCCTTAACAAGCCCCTTATAATTACAAACCCTTGCAAACCCTTGACAAACCAAACCCTTTACAAACCCTTTTCAAACCTTGCAAGCTCTCTGCAAACCCTTTGCAAACGCTTTTTAGATGTCTACAAACAAGTTAAATCAAGATGTTTTTTTAAACACCGATAATCTATTGACTGTTGCTGTGATGAGTTGCTAACCTGAGATGAGGCCTGGGATCAGTTTGTTTAGACAGTATATAGTACATGTAAGTAAAGTTCTGCCTAAATGTTGGCTGGATTGCAGTTTATGAGTTTGTAACCCAAACTTGTGCATTTTTTCACATTCGATTGTTAAAAGGATTCTAGTTTTAGGGGCAAAATAATCAAAACATTCTACACTGATATCATAACTGATCAGACCCTATTTGAAAGCTAAATGGGAAATATAAGTGCGCACCATATAATGGAGTAATATATCAAGGTCCACTCCATGCTAAAAAACAATATAGTTCACCACTGACTCATTGAAATACATGTAGCCTACATGTTAAACCACAGCTTGTTCTTGGGAGAATATGAGACAAAGGGAACCACTGTTTTCTAACTGGGTGGGTGCTGGGCGGGTACAGCTAATTGCAAACGAAAAATGAAGACAAAAACCGACTGTTCAGTAACATAATTTATCACAATCACCTGCAAGATTTTTGATAATGCAACACCAAACACAGCTTTAAAGTGGTTATTACTGGCATCAAGTTCCTCTAGTCTTGAATTTTCTTGACTAAGTGCTTCACAAATAGCAGATGCATCACTTGAGCCACAACTGGAAAACTTCAAAGATTTCAGGGATTTGTTTGTCATCAGTGCTGGTCCAACACAGCGCGAAAAATAATCATTGCCAAGGTTATTTCCAGACACATCCAGCCTCTCCAAGCAACAGTTAGCAGATAACATCATTCCTATGCACTCCTGTAATTATTGAAAGAGATTTAAACTGATGTAGGTTATTAATATGCAGTGTGGTCAAGTGGTT
Source organism: Dendrophyllia cribrosa (assembly GCA_024195265.1). NCBI lineage: Eukaryota > Metazoa > Cnidaria > Anthozoa > Scleractinia > Dendrophylliidae > Dendrophyllia > Dendrophyllia cribrosa. The sequence continues at coordinate 47,738,083 of JAJLRJ010000001.1, read as the reverse complement.
AGAGGCACTGACTTGTAATCCGGCAGCCCCGGTTTCAAGTCTGCTGCTCTAACCACCACTGGATTTGTGACACGGTAGTCCCTTGTTCAAATCCTTGACCACACTAGGTAAATAGCCAATTTTTAGTCTCCCAAAAATTAGGATTCTTAACAATGTTTATTTTATTTTGGAGATTAATTTCAATGATTTATAGTGTCCCCAATTAGCACTGCAGTGCTAAATACTTCGACACTTTAGGATGTTCACACTAATATTGTTTAGGCGCACCCTTACTGCGCATGAAATTCTTGTCACAATGCCTATGCAACATCATGCCAGATGCGCATGCAAAAGAAAAAAATCTAAGAACATAAAGGGATGGTACATGTAGCCGTTGCATTAACTTTGCTTTGATTTAATTCACTTGGATGGTTGGTGACTCCTAATTTTTTTTTAGATAGATACAGTGTACTTTTCTTTTCCAAATCTCGACAGATTGTGAAAAAATGAACAGAAAACCGATGTAGGAATGAATTATTGCTTAACAGACCTACTCAATCCAATATATAAAATTTTGCATAGAAAGTTGCATTTTAGAGATTCATTGGCAATATATTTAGACTAACAGACATTGGGGCCATATCCAGTAAGGAAGACCCATTTTCAAAATTGAGGTTGCCTTTCAGATATCTTATCTTGGAAACAAAGGCGGTGACCCCCAATATTTTTGCATTTCAGACACGAGTAACTAATAACATACAGTGTAGCTGTAGCAAGAGATTTATAAAAAAATCATTGTTAGAAGATTTTCACGCAAAGTTACTGAATAGAGTGATCTATTTAATATTTTATTTATTTCAGGCTTCATTTTTATAATAAAACACATTTACTAACAGTGTATACTGTATTTAGCTCTGACTGAAATATTTGCATATTATTCATAAATATATGTAGATTCAGGTTACAATGTATGTAAACATGTGACACTGTATAACAATAACTAATAGATCAGTTAGGCTCTAATATGAGCCAACTCGTGAATTCTTCACATTTGGACCCTCCTCTCTCTCTCTCTCCTACGCATTTTGCTCTACTGACTGACTTCCCACCACCCTCCAAGTGCTGGAGAAATCTTAAACCTTAAACAATACCAATACATAATTGAAGGGGTGCGTGGACTAAGGCCCTAAGTGACTTTTGATGCTACGTCAAATTCTCCCTGTGCTTCACAAGGGAATACAAAGGCAATTTGGAATGAGAATCTAGCAGTTTATCATACATGTAAGTCACTTAGGGCTGTTTTCCAGACACCCCTTCAATTATAGCTCATTTTCGGGGAACCACTCAAATGAAAGTCATGATTGACAGACTGAAAAGACTGCATCTCATTTGTGTGCACGCAATAAAAGAGAATAGTTCATCAAAAATGCTTATTATTGCACCCATCAGTGGGCTACCCTAACCCCTGGATTTTCCTAAGTGAGTTGTGTGTGATACTTACAGAACTATCAGTGTCTGCCAAGTTGTTTGCCAAATTCAATGTCTTCAAAGTTGTATTTCTGCTGACAGCCAAACAAACAACACGAAATCCTTGAGGTCCAAGCAGGTTTCCTGACAAGTCAAGTTCAGTCAAGTTATCAAGCTTCTGTACTAAATCAGCAATAGTAACCTCACCTGGTGACAGTGAGCGCATCAAGTGAAGTGACAGCACACCTTTTGTATCAAGATCTTTAACAAGATTTCCAGGATATAATTTGCAATAGAGTCTCAGTGCTGTAATCAGCCTGTTTTCTGCATTGATATCTCTGAGAGGTGATATTTCCTCTACACAGGGAATGTTGGAAGAGTTTGAGACCTCATTACCAGTTTCATTGTCATTGTCTTTTAAAGTTTCTTTTTCACCACCCATTTCTGAATCATCCAAACATGATGAAGTCATGTCTTCTTTTTCCTTTTCTCCACAAACAGGACTTGACACTATAATGGTTTTCTCTTCCTCTACAGCAACATTTGTTTCCTGTTTTAACAACTCAGTATGGCTCAATATAGATTCAGAATTCTTGTTTTGCATGTCACTTCCCAATGACACCTTATCATCACTTACAATTTTATGACTGTACTTTCTTGTGACGTTGCTTCTGGACACTGGTGAGATATTTCACTTTCCAGCGCATTTACTTTTGAAGTCTGTTGCAAAGCAAATTCATCCTGCTCTTTACCCTGAACTAATCTGCTGTTGGATTGATCATTAACAGCCTGCAAAATGGCAGGACAAGGGGGGGGTGGGTACTCCCATGTATAAGCTATATAGGTATGTGCCACTGTGAAGGGTATGGTTTTCAGGCAGTTTAGTCTGGGATAGGGTATAGTAATCAGAGGAAAATAGCAAGTCTGGAATAGGTCTAGGATAGGGTAGGGTTTTTCAGTGTTTAGTCTAGAATAGGGTTGCAAAATTCAGCTAAAATGGTCTAGTATAGGTTAAGGGTCTCAGAGTCCCAGCGGCACTTCCCCGCCCAAAAATTTGCCGAGTACCCCCCCCCCCCCCCCCCGGGCTTCATGCCAGGTGAATATTGTCTCTGGACTGACAAATGACTTGCTTAGAGAAGAAAATTACTTGACACTACACTGTTGGTTCTGTTGGGGACTAAGATCCCACACTCGTGACTTGATGAAGATTACATCTTTCTCATTTCACTACAGAGCTAATAACATTAACCATTTTTGTTTATTTAAAATTTACATATAAAATAATTTTGATCACTAATTATTATTGATATAAACTTACAAGACTACTCAGAAAGAATGGAATTAAAGCCACAAGTAGACCCCTCAAGACCTTACAACAGGAATTTGTTTTTCCCAAGTCAAGACCACCAATTTGATCTACAAACAAATGTTGTTTATGATTCCTAGTGCTGATTGACCATGGAGGTATATAGGAGAAACTAAAAGTTGTTTACAAACCATGAAGAAGAAAAAATTAGAAAGACAAAAACCAATAAAAAAAGGTTCAAACATTGCCACTCATGCATGGCTGCAGAACACCCATTTTATTGATTCTAACAACGCCCATGTAATCAACAAGGGAAATTTTCGCATAAGGAATCTTGGCATACCGCAATTACAAGCGAAGCAGACAATAACCCTAAACAATTACCTAGGCAATATTCAATTCTTTTATGAACTTTGTATTAGCATTTTAGTCTCCCCAAAAGTATTTTATTGTTTTTATTGTATTTTTCTACTTCACACTTTTTACCAGATACCGTGCAGCTCTTAACCACCATTAATTTCACTGGACCTGGGTATCACGCAGCTCTATTGTTTTCAGGGCTAGGATCCATTGTTGTGTTGTTTGTTCTATTGTTTTCTCAGCAAATCAGAGAACACCTTGTAAGAGCTGCATACTTTTTACCATAAAATTATATATATTTCCATGTTCGTGCTTTTTATTTACTGATTATTTGTCAAAGATTGCAGACTGGCAATCGAAAGCTCGTAAATTTTTAACTTTTTAACCAGAGAGCGTTTTTCTGTTCAAGTTTATTATTGGATAAACTCATGTTTATGAGACCTGAGACAGTTGTACATGTACTAAGCCACTCACTGTCGGCATGTAACATTTCATTCCATAGTCCACGCAAATCTCACAGGGTACAACAATTTCTGTACTTCTCCATTCTTTTTTAAGGCCCAAGTCCTAGCCTGTTTTTCTGTAATTTCTCAATGCCAAGGTTAAGCCTGATTCAATATAGTCGTCTCGTTTACAATGTATCTATCAGTTTTAAGGCAAAGTCCAATGTAAGGCAATCTCTGTAAGATGTTATCAAACAAAGGTCCCAGTCAGTTCTGTCATATTTTTCCCTCGTGGTTTTACTTATAATGTAATAACACGTGTCCCACTCAGTCATTCTTTCATCGCTTCACACTGAGCATCAATACTCCCCCCCCCCCCCCCCCCCCCCACCCTCCCATGACTGGAACCTTTGTTGTTTTAAGTTTACTGGCCACAAGGTTTTTTTGTAGCAGAATTGTTTATTAATAAATATGGCGGCAGGGAAGTGCAACCCTTGGCTGGACCTTACCCCACAGTAAGGCTTAGCTCTTAGACACAGGTCCAGAGAAATATCCATTCCACCGTGGGTACCCACGGTCCCAATTGATCTGTACTCCCCCCAGGAGGGCACCCCACTCTTGGTTCCCTAGTTTCCCGTGATTAGGGATGTGGGCCTCACCCTACTGGAGACAGATCCAGACAACCACGTCCAGAGTGGCTACCCCCGGTACCACCTGATCTGCTCTCCCCCCAGGGCACTCCTCTCCAGTCCCTTGGGTGGTTCCCTAGTGGAGCTTCCCTGCCACCCTGATTTTACCCATCACCTGTGCGTTGTTGTCTGTAATTACTGTAGATACCAACCAGCCTACCTCGCAAGAGGATCATTAAAATTTGTTAATATAAGCTTAAGCTTAAGTTTACTGACAGTAAGATGTTGCCATAGATACAACTCACTGGTGGACTGCCACAAAACAGCAACAAGACGTACAAAACGTAAACGAAAACAGTTTATCTATCACTTACCTAAATCTTGAAATTTCTAAACAAACTATTTCAAAAGCGTAAGCTTACTTTGACTACTTTAAACAAAGCCAAGCTAATCGATCGTCAACGGTTCAGAAAACACGGGTTGTATATTAAACTGCAGGTAGTAGCGGTACGATATATCCATGAGTATAAAAGCTTACTATCATTTCAAATGATAGTATAAAACGGAGCAAATAATGTGAAAAGTTTTCTACAAAAAAGAAAGGAATTTACCTTTGTCGTGATCAAAACCAACGCACATTTAAGCCACTGCATTTAAGCTTATGATTGCGAAGTGCCGGTAAAACAAAATTTCCCGCTAGCTCCATGTTTTAATTTTCCCAGCATGCAGTACCGGTACGCCTGTCCGTCAAAGATACGACGCGATGTGGGGCTCGTCACGCAATCTTTCCTTCCCATGATGATAGGCCAGCAAGTTGTTTCTGCCGTCGACTCCCCGAAGTTCGACCGAATACTCCCTCAGGTTTGAGGCTACCGGCGAGTTTCAGACGGTCAATCACCACCCACTACCGACATTACCGTCACCGCACAGACTAAATCCGTAAACAATTGATATTTCCCTGCATATTCCTCTGTATCAGGTGTGATCAGTTAAATTCTCGGTCATTTCTAAGCTATCAGATAAAAAATTTAGCCCTTTCTCCGCTATCATTAGTTTTGACAGATCCCAGATCTCAGTTGAAAAACGCGACATTTCTCTGCTGCGAATTTTCAGCTATTGTTCCGGGATCAGTGTTAAACCACATCGGCGAGACACTCCCCTGCGGACTAAAGTAATGGTCCCCGTTGATGATTTACATCTGTCAATCTGAAATAGTTTCTAAATTTTTTTCTTTGAAGGGAGCGGAGGGCTTTCCCCATGTAAAATCAACGTAAAAACCCTTATTCCAACTCGCAAACCTACCGTATTCTATGGGCGAGCACACCCCGTACCCCCATCCACGGAGGGCGGACCCAGAAAAGCGATTTTGGCGTAGGAAACTGAGCTTGCAATGTACCATCTCAAGAGCATATCATCTCAGAGTTCCTCCGCGTTTCTAACTACTCCTGATCCTGATGAAACCTACCATGAAACGCGCAAGAACAAAATCACATGACGCTAGGGTCGTTAGTAAAGACTAGGTCAAATTGAGTCGGAATGTCTAATTGTCACAATCATCTTGGACAAAACTAGTTGAAACGAACATCAAAATCGGAACGTTTTTCCACAACTCGCTCAATAAAAACAAAGATAGTATCTCAGAAATGCTTTTCTCTCCCTTCCCTCTCTCAATGTAGTCTTGTAAGGTCCGAGAATTTGCCTGGTTTCTTTTCGTAGCCAAGACAACGTTCGAACTAAAAATTATCACAATCAAATTTAAAAATCACTCTGACCCGTCTCAACAGATTTGTTCAAGATTGCACGCAGTTACCCTGCTCTCGCCTCATTTAATCATTTGGCTCGTCAAAATTAATAATCTTAAAAAAATGGAAGGAAAGGAATGCGACACAAAAACACGGCCTCAAACACATGATCTGTAAAACCAAAACACATGTTCTGTAAAACTATTATAATTTATTTCATTTCTTGTTGTGCAAAGTACTGTACTGTACAATACATTTTAATACACCATTGCAACTAGATTTCGTAATTCTTCTAGATTTCGTAATACTTATTTCGTAATTCTTATAGGCAAATAACTTCATTTCTCGAAAAAGAAATAGAAGTGAATTCCTAGAATTTTACACTCATCATCTTTCCTGCAAAGTTCACTTTTCATAAAATGCTATCATATGAAAATATCTCGGACAGGTTCCCACAGCGGGTTAATCCCTGCATTTCAGGTAAACAATTTCTTTAATCTTGTGTTATATTATATAGCTATAATATTTTGCGATATAAAAACACATAAGCACAGACCTCGAATAGCCGCGCGCTGGGCTATATAATAAGCTAAGGCATAAAAGGATAATTTATGATTTAACATTTGCGCTAAAACAAAAAGTAAATTCCAGAAAGAAAGCAAACTCGGCGCCAAAATTCTTGCACAACAGGATAATATAATATAACAACACGCTTAACAACTTCAGCTCTCGCATGTCAGCATATAAACTCTCCTCATTGGTCTTTATACTTATCACAGTGCCAGGTTGGGAGAATTTGGTAAAAATATCATTGAAGGTGACAATCGATAACTGACAATCGATCTTTCATATTTATATACTTTTTCTACATTATAAATGTACATACATTTTATATTTTATTAACTGTTAGATTATTATTGTAGTTACAGTGTAGTTAGGTGTCCCCAATTAGTGTACATTGTATGCTAGCGATTTTGATACGTTAATAAAGTTCTTATCTTATCTTAGGTACTTTTTCAGCGATTCCTTCGTTTATTATCATAACTTGCTTTAGACGCTTTGAACAGAACTTTTGAGGAGAAATTCATGCTAATCACACTGAAGTCTGAAATGTTTAAGCGATGGCCATCGTGTGCATTCATTCGGAGTCTACGCGCCCACAGACCAGCGGCTAGTCTACAAGTGCTTCACAATAAATTACTTATTTTCAGACGGTATATAACAGCTGAGCGTTACCCACATTTTCTCAACTGACAATTACCGTAAATGCTCGAATTAGCGCTCGGGGCGCTTATTCAATTTTCTAAGGCGAGAGGGGGCGCTAATTCGAAGGGGAGCGATTATTTGAAGGGGGGCGCTTATTTCATTTATCAATTTTTAGCCTGAAAATGACACTATCTTTATTTCTATTTAACACCAAACTGCAACATAAAAATTCAAAAACCTTATAGAAAACTACTTTTTGCGAACTCGAAACGTTCTTAAGACTTTTTCATCAAAAAATGTATTGTATTGTATTTGCGCGTGCAAGCTATACCTTCACTTGGCAGATGGTTTACGAAATAGAATTTGCGTCTGTGATAAGGGAACATCATGTTTATAAAACAGTGGTCACCAAAGCTTGGAGAAAGGCTAGTGTGTCGGAAAGACGAACGAAAGGAGGCTAAAGAGCATGATGAATATGCTGTTGGAACATTCATTCAAGAGAGTAGCAAGCTGGTTGGACATGTACCCATTGAACTTTCCTTCCTCGTGTTTACATTTCTACGAGCTCATGAGGATAATCAGGTGGTAGTCGAAGTCACTGGAAGCAGGAAACTTGAAAATGGCCTCGTAATTCCAGGAACTTTTAAGGCAGTAACAAGAAGCCGGCGATTGGGAGCAAAGTTTTACGAGGAACTTAATAAAGTGAAGCAGCTATGTGCTCACATGGATATTTCTATTAAGGAAATGAGAAGCAAACCCGTGCGACTTTGAAAGGACATTATGTTTATACTATTTAACAATGTCACATTTCATTAAAAGAACCGTATAGACCGTATACTGTCTCGTATATCTTACCGAGTACCAAAACTCATTTTTTTTCTCGGGGGAGGGGGGCGCTTATTTGGAGGGGGGCGCTTATTACAAATTTTGAGCCTTAGGAGGGGCGCTAATTCGAAGCGGGGCGCTTATTTGAAGCTGGGCGCTAATTCGAGCATTTACGGTAGATTAATTAAATTTGGCTATTTCTTGGAGTTCAGTTAAACCCAATTACCCCCAGTAGCGACCTACCAAACAAGTCCACTTTACAAAAGTGTGACCATTCAAATGAAAGCCGCAGAGCAGTACTGTACTGTGGTACTGTTCATTATGCTGTACAAGGTGGTTCTAACTTTTAAGTCTGTGGACTAAATCCTAAAGTGTGACCATTCAAATGAAAGGTACTGAGTAGTACTTTCCTGTGGTGCTGCTTTGTTTCTCGATATTTTACAAACTGAGATGTTCTATTTTTGTTCTCTTGTTTTTTTTTGGCCACTTATGGCGGTAAAAGGTTTCAACTGCATTTAGCACCTCGTTCACGGACAACTCTCTTAATTTCGTTACTTTGGCCAAAAAGGGCAGTAGCAATGTACACAAAGTACTCTGTAAACATTAAATTTATTATATTAGAGCAGTTTTCAATTTAGTATCGAAAGTAATTACACAATTGCTACGGTTTTGCATTGCTACGCTTTGTGATTGGCTAAAAAAATCTCGCGCCACTTTCTCGACCAATAAGAAGTAAAACCAAAACCAATCGTGACTTGCTCGCACACGTTTTCCCGCGCTTGGCGCCGCTGACATGTAATTGCTTCGAGCTATGATTGGTTCATTGGATTGTTTACGACTGCTGTGATTGGTCAGAGTAATTACTTTGGTTTTGGTTTTACGACACTCAATTGAAAACTGCTTTAAAAGCTGTATCAGACAAAGTGTGTTAAGGTATTCTTGAAATAAATCCCCTTTTGGTTTAAACTTATTCTTTAATACATGTATCTGTTGGAAGATAAATTCGGTCAATCCAACGTGATTACATGGAAAACTCTTTGATTCACACTACAGTTTATCAAACCTTTATAAAGCCTGCGTCAGTTACCATTTCCTCCCATGCTCCATGTTCCACGCGAGAAACCGCACACGAAGACTTCTCTGTAATTGGAGCAACTGAGTATAGAAGCCTATACCTATAGGCTGCTTGACTGTGTAAATCGTTGAGCAGATGAAGATCTGGAATGACAGTTCTTTTCCATTTTCATGTTTTTTATCCACAAATCGCAGTATCTCCCCTGAATTTTCATACGTCCGTCACAAAACTGCTGCTAGTATCCATTCTTTCATAAGGAGTACTCGTTGATTCTTTCGAGTTTTGCCGCTCAAGAGTACAAGTCGTCGCTTGATTTTCCGAAGCCGTCTCGAGATCCTGAACATTTGGCGACGACGATGCTCTCCTCGGCCAGCGGCGATACCAAACCGCAGAGACCTGGCACGATGGTTGCTCGGATTCTGACACATGACGTTCTTTCGAGTGTCTTCTTCTCCCGTCCCCCGATGGGTCACCGAAACAAAATTCTACAACCCCATCTCGGCAGGGGAGGCCAGGATAAGGCGGAAGGTCTTCGTCGTCCGACTCAGGGTCCCCTAGTAGGTGGCTTATTTCGCGATGCAGATGCGGCACTCCAGCGTAACCACGTGACTGTTGGCGTGCATTTGAAGGGAAGAGATCTGGAGAGGCCATGACTGCAAAAAATAAATAAATAAATGATAATAATAATAATAGGACCAGAGGTTCTTTCGCGGCACGCTTTCGAGAGAAAGACATAAGAGGCGTGTTATACCGTAAAATCTCTATTAAGCCACCCCTCTCGAATAAGCCACCCCTCCCCCCTCTGATAAGCCACCCCTCTTTAGAAGAAGAAACTTATTAACCTCCTCTCTTTTAAGCCACCCCACCCCTCCCCCTTTAGAAAAAATACACTGCATGTGAACTTAAGTACGGTATCATTTAATGTTATCCGAGATCTCTATATTATCTGAGATAGTCAACACTCTTGAACCGTGATAAAGTGGCTTTTGTTATTGGTATAAACCAGGTATAAACCATTATATAAGGGAAAAATTATGTAATTGTAACATTAAAGTTTAATCCTGAGATTACGATGCTTGAATAAAGTTCGTATCATATTTTATCCTGATAGTGTACATCATGCTGCATTTTGTTAAATAAAATAAAAAAAAATAAAGTCCCCCCTTCTCTATTAAGCCCCCGAGAGAGAAACGAGAGAGAGACGAGTGCGCGAGAAAAACCTCTGGCACTCAGGGTAGGAAAATCCGAATAACGTTATTAATTACATGCCTAATATTCAGGCAATGAGAAAGAAAAACTGTTGGATCATTGCTATGTTTAGAATCTTCACATAATCACCATCAAGCAAGTGTACAAATGGTAAACATTGCTACTTTTCTGCGTTATTGAACTAATTCTATTATGGAGAGGAAAAGTATGACAGACTATTGTTATCTATTTTCCCATTCTCAACCCCGTATTTTTTCTCGCGCCGTGCTCTTCCTTTCCTCCACACAATCCTTACGCTTGCACTGGTTACGAAATTCGCGAAACAATACGGTCTTTTGCAATACTGTTTTATCATATATTCGCCTCTCCCTCCCCCTCCCCCCAAACAAACAAAAAGCACCAAAGGTCTCTAAATATACCGGTTATACCTGTTTCATAAGAAGGAGGGGCATTGGCTTGATGGACATCAAAGGATGCGGTGCTGGCCACCTCTGATCGCCGGCTCTGCGCGCGCTGGAGTCGAAGCTTTCTCGTATGAAACACGGCCAGGACACTAAGCACTATAAAGATGATGCCGCATGTCGTTCCAATCATTATCCCGGTAAAATGGTTTCTTTTCTCTTGAGCTGAAAGAAAGGATTCTTTTTTAGTCTTGTGCCAAATAAAAAAAT